>CM053580.1:446986410-447015914 GCA_028627135.1 Pseudochirops cupreus
TAACTACATGCAACTGGGAATTAAGATATACAGGCACTTGGGTAGGGAGATCCATCTTGCCCTACTGGAAAGTCAGAGGGATGATGAGGGAGGACATAGGAGAGAGCAGATTGGAGGAGGGGTTATACAGTGACATAGGTCTGTTTTGGGGTGGTGGGTGGGGGAAAGATGAGTAGAAAATTTGTAACTCAAAATCTCGTGGAAATGAATGATGTAAACAAGAAAATAAATAAATTAATTAAAAAACCATTAAAAATTTTGTGTAAATTAAATAATTATATCTAAATTCCTATGGTATGAATAGCACACAAGTCCTATATATAACTTCTGCATATCTAAGCATGCAATACCTTGAAACAAAGAGAGGAGACTTTTGACAATTTAATTAACATCTTCGTAAGTCTTCTCTTTATATAAAATACAGAGGTAGAGAAATGTTCACTTTTAGTTTGTTTCCAGTCTGAAGAACATATACTCTAATTTTTTTCCCTTGTTCTCTGTGACTAGTATGTATGGAGGGTATAGGATTGAGCACAGAAAACAGAAAGTAGAGGTTAAAGCTTTGGTACCTTCCTTAATCCCTTCCTTTCATTCTCTTACTTTTCCTCAGGTTAGGCTCAGGTTCATAAACCATCAAGTCCAATACATGAGTTGGCAGTAGAGAGATATAAGTGGGAGGGAAGAGCAAACACTATTTTCCATATTCAAAGGCCTCAAAAAGCAATCAACAAAAGAAGTGGCAAATGAGTTTGAAGACACAGCTCCACAATCAATTACATCTATGGATTCCAATCTGAAAGCTGCTCAGCATTTTAACATCTGTTGCTCAGGATGTTTTTATAAGCCAAGATCCTGATCTGGCTTTCAATGAAGTGTGTTTAGAGAATGTCTTTCATATGAAGGAGATTTTTTTCTGAAGTATATCAGATTAAAATAAATCCATTTAATGCTCTTGTTTTGCCTCTAAGTGTGTTGCTTATTAACAAAGACACTCAAAGTCTCAATAAGGGTTTCTCACCTCATGGGCCCACCTGTTCCTTCCATTCCACACAACAATGGAGGGTTGATTATGTGATCAACAAAAAGTTCCAAATGCATTTGTATCGTGACAAAAAGAATGAGATGCAGCTTCAACCCTTTGTCACAGGGTTAAAGAAGGGATGTTAAAGAACTGAAAGGATTTTTTCCAGTGAATTTCAAAGAAATTCCAAAGAATTTCAAAATATATACTGTGTATATTTATGTATGTATGTATGTGTGTATGTATGTATGTATGTATGTAGGTATAAATGGGTACAGTATTGATAGATACATATTTATATATACATATATGTATGCAGTGGGTGTGTGTTTCACATTCACTGTCAACAATACTTGTATAATTAGCAAGATTGAGAAACGAGCACAATCATAACCAGACTCTAGTCTATGTTTCCAACCTTATACATAATTTCCTTTCCTGCCGTCTACATATGGCCCAGCCAAACTGGCTTTGTGCTTATTCCTCACTCAATGCATTACATCTTCCTCTGCACTGGCTACTCTCCATTCCTCAAATATACTCCCTCCCTGCTTCTGCTTTTTGGAACTGCTGGTTTCCTTCAAGAAGGCAATAGTTCAAGTGACACCATCTACACCAAGTTTTTCCTGATCTCCCTTTTCCCCAGACAACTGCTACCCCCTCTATGTATTTGGACTTTATATTTATTTCACATATATTTTGTGTATGCTTTTAAAAATATTGTTTTCTATGCTGATAGAATGTAAACTCCCTGAGGGCAGGGACTGTGTACTTTTTGGTCCTACATCTCTGGCATCTGACACAGGGCCTAGAATTCAGAAAGGTCTTGTTGATTCATAGACTTCATATGTCAGGGCTCTCCTTTAAAAAAATTTTCTCTGTAATGTTCTAGTCATTTAATTGAATGAAACATTTGCGGTTTCAAAGAAAATTCTCTGTCCTTTGGCATCAAATCATCAAATAATTTAAAATAACTTATTGCTTTTATAATAAGAGCAACTACTTCCCAAGGTTATTGTGAAGAACAAATTAAATAATATTATAAAGCTCTTTGCAAACCTTAAAACAATATAGACATGCTAGCTATTAATAATAATAATAGAAGCAATAACCATTATAAACTTCAACCTTCTTTCTGATTTGAAATATGTGTAATAAAATTACGAGGTTATAGCCTTTCTTTATCACAGTAAGTCTTATAAAAGTGTTATTCAGTAGGTCATTCAAAAGTAGAAAGTATATGGAATCTCTGCATCTGAAATTATACTTAATACTCATAATGTTTTGACAATTGAATTATATAGAAACATATTTTGTTCCAAAAATATCAGAGCACTTAGAAAATACAATTTCGTTTGATTTGTATGACCCTGAAAGAGTCAGTCTACAAGCATTTACTGTCACTTAACCTCTCTGGGCCTCAGTTTCTCTATCTGTAAAATAAAGAAGCTGCATTAGAAGATCTTTAAGGCACCTTCCAGCTCCTGTAGACTAAGATCCTGGCATGGTCCTCACAACAAAGCTGTGAGATAGATGGGGCATATATTGCATTATTGCTTCCATTTCAAAGATGAAGATGTGTAAACCGCAAAGTGAAGTGATTTACTGAAAGTCCCACAGCAGACCGTTGGCAGAGCTAGGGCTGGAAGCCAACTCTGCTCATCGGCTCAGTGCCATTCTCACTAAACCACATCACCTTCCTGACATCACCACTGAATTCTGGTGGCTTAGGCTCTCTGACTTGGTGGAAAATCAGAAAAAATTTAGCTTACTTCAAAATGGAATTGTGAAATCTCCAGGATAAAATGGGTTATGAAGGTGGTTGATGAGGTTTTTTTTCCCATGATTATCTGATGGACATCTACCCCTTCATAGTGTACCACTCCCAACAGCATTAGTGAGGAGTATAGGACAGGATCAAAGAGAAAACTGCTGGTTAACAGTCCATTATAAATATTCAGCATGGTATCCAGATACTTCTCCTACCTTTTATACACCTTCCCCTGGATAATTGATAATTTATACAATATAGTCTCTTTATGTGCAATAACATTTTATGCAAAGATGATTTTTGAATGAAAGCAATGGAATGTACACCCTCCAGGACAGTTCTTTTTCCTTCTAGGAGGTTCTAAAGCAAATGCTGCCAGTGTTTCTGCTGTCCCCTCACCCCCCAACCAACATGGATTGCAAGTTGATTGTAAAGCATTTAAAACCACTTATTTTAATCCACAATATTCTTTCAGGTGGCTAATACATGACTTACATGTGATATTGTTACAGATTTGATTCCTGTAAAAGTCATCTGGCTGTGCTCTGTTCCACAGCCTGAACCACAAACCTTGGAAACTGTGTGTTACTTATTATGGGCCAATAGTAAATGGGAATTTATGGGGATACATATCCAGAGAAGGAAGGTATCTTTCCAATCATCTGGTCCAATCCATTTCTGCTTTTATAGATGTAGAAATTGAGGCTTGAAGGGAAAAAAGTGATTTGTCTGAGGACGTGAAGGGATTAAAACAGCAGTTAGGATTCAAATTCAGTCCCTCTGGCCTCTCTCCTTTATGCTGCTCTGCTTCTATATTCATATTCATTTTCAAATTTTCACATTGTTAGAACAATAAAAGGCTCCCCTAACAACAACTTCTTTTTGTTGTTCAGTTGTTTTCAGTCCTGTCTGACTCTTTGTGACCACATTTGGGGTTTTCTTGGCAAAGATACTGTAATACTTTGCCATTGCCTTCTCCAACGCATTTTACAGGTGAGGAAACTGGGGCAGTGGACTGAGTGTTGGCCTGAAGTCTGCAAGACTCATCTTCCTAAGTTCAAATCTGGCCTCAGACACTAGCTGTGTGACCCTGGGCAAGTCACTTTACCCTGTTTGCCTCATTTTCCTCAACTGTAAAAATGAGCTGGAGTAGGAAATGGCAGAACCAGTCTTGTATCTTTGCCAAGAAAACCTTAAATGAGGTCATGGAGAGGCAGACACAATGGAAAAACAGGCAAACAGGGTGAAGTGTCTTGCCCAGGGTCACACAGAGAGTAACTATCTGAGGACAGAACTCAGGAAGATGAGTTTTCCTGACTCCAGGCCCAGCACTCTATCCACTGTGCCACCCAGCTGCCCCAATAACTTCTTTAACAGGGATTAATTAGTTCCTTAATGTAAGCTCTCTGAGAAAAATGGCAAAGACTACTATTTGCTAATTTGAAAATAAAGTGAAGGTATGTGCTCTCTATACCAATGACCCAGCAACTAGTTAACACTTGTAGCATGTATTGATTGAAATAATTATTTTTGTTTTCTCTCTCCTCCCTTATTGCTAGATTCTACAGCTTTATCTCAGGAATGAAAAGAGAATACTCTTCTTTATCAATAACAGCAACTCAGACTTTTGTTATGTTTCAATGTTTACAAAGTTTATTTTGCCATTATGATACCCATATGAATTGGTAAGTATTATCAACCCTATTTTACAAATGAGAAAACCAAGGCACAGAGAGGTTAGGGACTTATCCAGGGTTCATATAGTTACCCAGTGTCAAAGCCAGGATCTTAACCCAGGTCTCTTCTTGATTGGTAAGACTTAACCATACATAGGCATCTCCATACAATGCCCTTGGGCCATCTTCCTGACATGCTGTTGTTCTCCACCCTCCCCCAAGGTGACACTCCAGCTTCTCATCCTGGGATACTGGTTCCTTTAGTGGTGATGATTCAGTATATCTAGTGCCTCCAGACCCACTGTGATCCATGACCACTCTGGTCATTTTCCCATCATAGTTGCTGCTGGCTGTAGGTTATTCTCCTCCCTCTGCTTTTACTCTCCCCGTGCCCCTAAACTCCTTTCTTTTGGTACAGTAGTCAAATCAACACCACCCAGAAAGGACATGTCAATTAATTGACACAGCACTCCATTCACTATTCCTCTAAATTCTTGGACCAAATTACACCTCCTGGTCACCATTCCTCTATATGTGTTCTCTTTCTCTATTTGAAGGTAAGCTCCTAGAGGGTAGAGACTACCTTACATTTCTGTACTTGCTTCCCCAGTTCCTGGTATATGGTAAGCACTTAATAAATGCTATTCATTCATTCATTCATTCATTGACTCACTCACTATATATGTATACAGCATAATTTCCTACTTGACTGTATGCTCCTTGAGAACAGGGCCATTTTTATTAATGTTAACATTGTGAAAACAGTGTATTCTCCTTTTCTATGTAATACGTAAAAACTGTAAATACACATGCACATGTGCACATATACATATACAACAGTGCATATGTACATGCAAGGCATATACATACTCACACATCTCTATACACAAACATATGTATATAACATACATATTTACACATAAACACACTTTTTGAATCGACTATTGTGTTCCTATTAACTGTATCTTCTCTGGCCTATTCCTATTTTTCATGACACTATCCCCCTAGCCTTTTTGTTATTTGAGTCAATGGTCTGCAAACTGTCCACAGGCCTCTCCGTTGCAGCAGAATGTGGAAAATGCTGCAAGTAACCACGCTGAAAGCAACGTCAATCCCGTCTCTCACACCAAATTCCAGTTCAAGGCCAGGAAAGTCACCCATGAAGAGTCTAAAATCTTGTTTATTTTTGTATTTCCTATTAACACCCAACACTATATACTGCATTTTGTCGGTCAGTGGTTTTTCAGTCATTTCTGACTCTTTGTGACCCCATTTGGGGTATTCTTGGCAAAGATACTAGAGTGGTTTATCATTTCTTTCTCCAACAATATACTGTATGGAGTAGATTTGTAGAGTAAACCTTATCCATTTTGAAGCCTACCTCTTCTTTGTTCTAGCCCATGCCAATTGCCACAGCTAAGCTCCAAAGATTGATTTTTCATTTGGAGTTAAGACCCCAGGGTAATGGAGATTTGGTCTTGACCTGAGGAATCTTTTGGATCATGGCAGCAACTTATGGGGAAGGGGTCAGTTCTAGCTTGCATGAAGTGCCACATGCTGCTGCTTTTCAAAGTACTATTTAAAATATATACTTGGAGAGATGACAATGCTATTTAACCTCACTGTTATATAAGTAAAAAATTTGCGTTAATGTTGTTTTAATTGGATGAAGATTCAGCTCTGCACACCAATGGAATTTTGTGGTTTAGATGATGTCAGCTGAAAGGAAAATTCATTCTCCCCCCAAACATATTAATAGTTCCAAAATGTATAAGTTAGAAGTTTCAAATCAAAGAAGGCTATTTTAGTCATTTATCCTGGGCTAAATTCATTTCCTACATTTCCATTAAAGCACTGTCAAATTCTCCATATCCCTCTGACACATTATGCAAGTCTTATGAAGTGATAACTTAGGGATCCACCAAGGTGTTAGAATTAAAACTACCAAGATTCCAGGTCATAAGGCAATTTTTCAAGATGATCCAGGTTGAGGAATGTCTGAATGCTGCATACTTTTCTCCCTCCATTATTTTATGGAGCCAAAAGTACTTGGAAATTAGTTTGAGGAAAGGTATCTATTGAGCCAACCCCAAATATAGCCTGGTTAGTCTTCCCAAATGTCCACTTCCAAAGCACTGATGTAATAGAGAGACTTCCTTCTTACTATTCCTAGGCTAAAGGAAACTAGAAGCTAATGCTGAAGAAAATTACTAAGATGAGAATATTTAGCTTAATTTGTGGAGGGAGTTTAGAAAATTTGCTAGATAGAGAGATTTTTTAAAAATTAGTTTATTTTTAACTTGTGAAATAAAACAAGCATTTGTATAACATAGTAATTTTTTTTTAAAAAAAGATTGCACATGAAATTGCAGATAGAAAGTTAGAAGGTACAGATTACTGCCCTTTGCTATGTGTCCTTGAGTGTATAACTTTGATTTCCTTAGTTCCCTCCTATGAAATGAAGAGATTGGACTAAGTCAAAGGTTCTTAACCTGGCTTTTGTAGTTGCTGCCTTTTGTTTACTTCAACAACCATTTCAATATAATTTTTTCTTTGTAATCTTATGCGTTTTATTTTATGCATTTAAAGACACAATTTTGAGAAGGGGTCCATAGGCTTCATCATATGAAACTGCCAAAGGGGTCCATGATCCAAAAAAAGGTAAGAATCCTTGGACAAAATGGCCTTCTTTTCAACTTTAAAAATCTATGATTTTGATAGATTGGAAACTACTTGAAGGCAAGAGTTCTATTGTTTTTCGTTTTTGCATGAACAGCTCTTAGTATGTTGCCTCAAAAAGAGTACATTGTAAAGCTTTGTTGAATTGAGCGCCATAAATAAATGACAAAGTTGTTTTTTTTTAAAGCTTGTACTGAAGACCTGATGGTCAATAATAATTTGGTTCTAAATGTATTTGCTGAAACTAGAAGGGTTTAATGGATGTAAATGTAAATGTATACTTTGCATGATATTACAAAGATGCTTCTTCTTTCCCCTCCTTGGGTTGCTATTACACTGAGATTGACCATGCAATAGAAATGAAGGATGCAAATGGATGCCTGTATACTCCATTTGGTATCCATGTCATTCGACATCTAAAGAAAGACCTTCAACATGTTGGGTACTCCCTCTGTGGAGCATGTAAATGAAGGTGGATTTAGCTCAGATTGAGTAGGCTGCATTGTGCAGCAAAGAATGCACAAGTTTTCTAGAGAGAAAGGTTAGTTAAGAAACAAGCTTAACAGTAGAGACATCACACTCTACCAGAAATAGTCAGATATTGTATTTCATGAAACTGCTTCATTCAACATACACTGAGAACTTAAGTTACTGGGTATTCCTTCCACTGAGAGGATATAAAAGTTTCCCATCTCAAGGCCTAATGAGTTTTAGTTCCTTTTCCTTGTCTTGTCCCTTGGCTTATAAAAATTTACTTACTTTTGACTGTTTTCTTGAAACTGATAAGTTGTTCCACCCTTACGTCTAGATTTAGGGTATGAGAAGTATGAGGTTCTGAACTAAATTTAATTAAAACTCCACAAATTCCTGTATTCTAGCCCCAGATTTTGCTTTGACTTTCTTAATCCTGAATTGTCAACCTGATTCTACTATTTTTCATTGTGTATAGATCAAAATAGATAAGAGGAACAGCTCTTAGGAGCCAAAGGACCTGGGAAAAGGAAACTTGTTAATGAAGTCCTAGAAGATTTGTGGAAAAGCATTTCATTAATAAGTTTCCTTGCATAAGGATTAGGCGGTTTTTGCAAGGATAATTTTTGAGCTAGAAATTGAGGAGCTATATCTGGACCCCAGTAAGAAATGATTTGGGTGGCTAAGTGGCACAGTGGATAGAGTGCCAGGTCTGGAGTCAGGAAGACTCTTCTTCCTGAGTTCAAATCTGCTCTCAGACACTTACTAACTGTGTGACCCTGGGCAAGTCATTTAACTCTGTTTGCCTCAGTTCCTCATCTTCAAAATGAGCTGGATAAGGAAATGGCAAACCACTCCAGTATCTTTGCCAAGAAAACTCCAAATGGGGTCATGAAGAGTTGGACACAGCTGAAGTGACTAAAGAAACAGCAAAAAAGAAATAATTGTGTCTTTCCCTAAACTGGGATGTATATGATGAAAGATCAACCTTCTCTGGGGATAAAATAGGTCTGACTTCAAATTGAGACCATATAAACAGACTCAGACTGGATTTAGTACTTATGCTGTGTACTTGGAAAGTAGCTATATATAAATAATTTTCATCCTTTAATATAAAGTAGCTTCATAGGGGACTATTGGCTGACAGCATGAAATAGGAGGAATATAGACTAAGATAGTCATCTTAAGATTGCACTATATAGAGGGAAAAACCCATCCTCAGTTCCTTGAATGGTGGCAGCAGGTTACTAAAAGTAATATTTAATAATAATAACAATAACTGGTATCTATATAATACTTTTAGGTTTGCAAAGCCCTTTACATATATCATTTCACTTGGTCCTCACACAACCTTGTAAGGAAGGGTTATTATCTCCATTTTACAGGTGAGGAAACTGTAAGTGATAGAGATGATGTGCTCAGGGTCATGCAGCTAGTAAGTGTCCAAAGTATGACTCAAACTCAGGCCATCTTGACTCTGAGTCCAGCATTCCATCCACTGATGCCTACAACAGAGATGAATGTCAGGTGCCATCTGATTGTGGCTGGCCTAGGAAACATCACCAATTTATTATAACAGAAATCTTTCAGGTCTGAGCTTTCTCAGAGTGCCTGCCTTCAATTAGCTAGAGAAGGAAGATATTGTTTTCAACTGAAACCCTCTGTAATCTTTCATGGTAGAAACCAGGAAGTACATGATAATGGAAAGCTATTTGGTTGAGCTTCATAAAATGTTCCTTTTAGGGTGATGTGCTTTCTTGGGGGAAAAGTGCAGAGTTTTTAAAATTGAATTTAGCAACTCTTCTTAGGCTACTTTCAAGAAACAAACTAACATTTAGCAACTGCGACATCCAACAACTTTACTCAGGAAAATTGTGCTTTTGGCAAGCATAAAACCTCCCATCAAACCAGTGTAAAGGCCAGTGTTAACACCGTTTTCCAAAAGGCAGAACCAAAGCAGAAAGAAGAAATAAATCAAATGGAAGTTTCCCCAGAAACATATCATTAAAGGAGAGCTTACAGCTAAAGAATTTGGGCTCCCATTAATATTTGGCTGGTGAGTATTTCCCTTAGTAAACGTTGAGGCTACTGAGTTACTCATAGTCAGGGCACTGGGCAAGTGCCCTATTATATCATCCACCATACATTCATATCAGGCAGTGTCAACCCTAAGGCATCTCAGTACCTTAGTGAAGGGCATAGGCAACTTCAGTCACTATCAATGCTTTGCTTGATTTTGCTTATTCGATTACTTATTTATTTTATGTAGCAGGGAAAAGGCAAGTTTAGTAGGTAGAGATAGAAATGGGAAAAAAGAACGCCATGAAAACATTTTTAGAAATGCATAGAAGAAAACAAAAAGTAGTGTAGAAGGGGATCATATGAATAGGACAGTTTTATGACTGCTTTGTTAAATTTAATCCATGCTTGCGAAAACTGTACATTACTAAGTAATAGCTTCTTATGAAATCCTCTTTTTAGTTCTTTGTATATTAAAAATGTGTTTCCTGATGACTGCTAACTTCATAATAAAGAAAAAATAAAAAAATTTAAAAACCATGCCTCCTGGGCTTAAAGAAATCCCCATACCCACTCTTAGTGGGTCTTTGTGTTCTCCAGTTGTTCTCCCTGCTACTGGATCTAGCACATTGCCTAGTACATAGTAGGGACCTGATCAATGCAGATTTATCAATTAATCACATTATCATAAAAATATTTTGACTTATTAGAGGTCAACTCTAATCAATGACTATCAACCCCATTTAAATTTATTAACCCAAGACTATCCACTAAATCATTCTATTTTCAAGGAGATACATATACACAGATAATCAATCAATAAGCATTTCTTAAATTTCAGCTATGTTTCAGTAGCTGTCCTGGGTACTAGGGTGAGAAGGACAAAATTAAAACAAGAAGGGAACTTTCAAAAAAGTATTACCTTCTCCTGGACATAAAGGATCAGACCCATTCTTTCTCATCAAAATCCAAGATGCTGGTCCAGAAAAAAACACACCAATTCAATACAAGAGGAAAGGGGCCTGTTCACCAGATGCTACAGGGTGGGTAGAACATATCTAGCCACAAACTTTCCTGGTGATACTCCTTCTCTCCGAAGCACAATTCTGCATTCATCCTTCCAAGAGTTGGAGCCTGGCCAGATTTTTTTTTATTACTAGAACAGAAATTGACCTGTCATTATTCTGTGTTGCCATCTCCAGCTGTGGAGCTGCAGGTGGAGCCCATGCTACTATAGATCTATGCTACATATAGATATGATGTAAGGAATCACTTTTTACTTCCTGGGCATGCCTAAAGCTTTTTAGAAAGTTTTTTTTTTTTACTGGAATGTGGCAATGGTAAGGTCTATCTTACAAAGAATGAACTGATTAGATAAAAGGAACAGTGGATTAGAGTGTTTTATCAATAAGATATGCTTATATGATTAAATCCATGAAAGAAAAAGAAGCATGGTGAAGATAATTTGAATGAAGAAGGATGAAGGGAGAAATGGAAGGGGTATTTTGGTGGAGTATACTGCAAACCCTCTGGCAAGAAGGAAGAAACAGATGATTCCTAAGTCAGATCACAGAACTGACACAAAGCCATACTCTGGTGCCAATAGGAGACCTCAACTATACAGATGTCTGTTGGATATCTCTCTTCCCTAAAAGCAGAGAGCTGAGACATTCCGGACTTGCTTCTGTAATAATGTCTTTCTTCAAAAAGCTGGAGGGAATAATAAGGGGAGCTAATTCTATCCAATAAGGAGGAATTTGTTGCTGAGTAGAAATGGAAACTTGAGGCAAATGATCACACCAACTGAGTTTTTTGATGGATAAGGAAGAAAGGGGGTGTAGCCTGATGTACACCATAGATTTGGAGAGAGGATATTTCAAAGAGGTGAGGAAGGATAGATAGGATGCCATAGCCTAAGATGCAATAGAGCAGTGGTTCTCAACCTGTGGGTCGCAACCCCTTTGGGGGTCGAATGGAAGAAGGTATTTCAAGAGGGTAGCATGCTCTCCACATATTATTATGAGACATTAAGTAGTTGTATTGTATATTGAATAGTCTTGGACTTGGTGTCAGGGAGACCTGAGTTTGACTCTTTTTTCATTCACTTAACTGTGTGACCTTGGGCAAGTCACTTAACTTCTCTTACTCTTAGTTTCCTCATCCATAAAATGGGGATAGCAAATAGCACCTCCCTCACAGCATTGTGAAGATCAAATAACACATATAAAGTACTTCGAGAAGCTTAAAACTCTCTATGAATATAATATATATTCTCTCTCTATGTTCTATAATATATATATATATATACTATATAAATCATGGATATTATTATTGTTGTTAATAATGATGATAATAGGAGCACCTAGGTGGTGCAGTGAATAGAGCACTGGCCCTGGAGTCAGGAGGATCTGAGTTGAAATGTGGCCTCAGATACTTAACACAAAACTAGCCATGTGACCTTGGGCAAGTCACTTAACCCCAACTGTCCTACCTTACCCCCTCCAAAAAGCAAAAAAAAAAAAAAAAAAGATAATATATTTTTCCACAAAGAAAGAAATGGGGTACTTTATAAATTCAGCTGTACAGTGAAATTGCTGACCTGTTCAGAGTTTTAGAAAACATTTATAGTAAATGATACCAAGGACAGGCAAACCCAGAATAAATGCTCCAAAAAAGTACAGTTCTTTAAAGATATTGCTAGAAACATGAAAGTCTGGAATGAACTGAGATTTGCAGTGAAAGCTAAGGACAACAAAAGGGGGTTTCTAAAAGAAGCAATGTTAGAGGAATGGTAAGAACAAAGAAAGGGGTGGATGGGATGACAATAATGGATGAAAGAGAGAGAGAGAGAGAGAAGAACTATTCAGCTGTTATTATACTCCTGTTTCCTCTACCAAGAATAATTTTAGATTGGGAAGGAAAGAGTAGAAATGTTTAATAGATAATTCAAAAACCAAGAGAAGTGTGGTTTCAAGAGAGCACCTTGCTGTTCTCAAGGAGTTTGACTCTCTAGGCTTAGATGAAACACAGGGAAGGGTCCTAAAAGAACTGATAGATGTGATTACTGGAATACTGCTGGTGTTGTTTGAATATTGTGGGAAAATGGGAAAGGTGCCACCACAATGGAGATAGGAAAATGTTGGCAAAAGTATTGAAATGGATGAGAAGATGAACCCTGTAGCAATATACGAATGTGTTTAACCTTGGTTTCTAGCAAAATTCTAGAATGCATAACTAAAGGAATGGTCTGTGAGCACTTGGAAAAGGAAATGGCTATCCTTATGTTCAGACTAAACTAATTTACCTTTTTCCTTATGATTGAGGGATATAGGCAAGGTAACAGTACAGTTAGATTTGAAAATGGTGGAAGCATAAGCTCTAAAGAATAAAGTAATAGGTGGGATCAATGGTAGTCTGTCACAACAACATAAGGCAGATAATTTTTTTGAATAACATGAAGCTGAGTAGGACAGCTAACATATTGGATGACAAAAATCAATCTTCAAAAAAGATTTTGATTGATGATCATGTCTGGAACCAAAGAAACAGAGACCTCAGGCAAATATTAGGCAAAGGCCTAATGTTGCTCTGACTTGGGCTTCAGATGTCATAATAAACACCAGAAAGACCAGAACCTCAAACATTAAACCTGACATAGTCAAGAGCATGATTCAAATGTAGGATATCTTTTGGTATACCTCACACCCTGCCATCTTGGTTTCTAAGTACCATACTCAGTCTGGTATCTGGTAATGAAAACTCTAGTTTGAATTTTCTTTCAGCATCACCCCCAGCTCCTGGGTGTCACTGCCTTCAATCAATGACAGGATGCTGAGAAATAGAGATTCTAACCAGCTGGACCTATCCTAGGTCCATAGGTATCAAATTTGTGCCTGCTGCTACTCTAATCTCAGTGAATGAGAGTTGTTACCTCCTAGGTAACTTTCTCATACCTCTCCCCATACTGCTATCCCCTTTCATTCCATTCCTAATGCTTCTAAATCCCTTTCCCACTCTGCCCTCTTTTCCTATTCTGCTCTCTAACACTCCATCCCATCACTATAAACAAACTTCTTTGTCTTTGAACTTGGTGAATCTCAGCTGAACCTCACCTCTAGCATGAAGGTGTCAAATAGGAAGAAGATGTATCCCTGGATGTCTGCATAGCTTGTGAACTGTTAAGGAAAGGGGAGGGGGAGTAGGTGGAGCTATGCATGCTGCCACACAAGTTTATTTTTAAGGAGATCAGTGTGGGCAGATTCCAAACCTGCTTGGAAAAATCTGACAATTGAAAGTGATGACTAAGGAAAGATTTCATAAAAGTATATAAATAACCACAATAATACCTCTCGTCTAGTCAATCTTTGGCCTATTCCAAGGTTTCTAATGATAGGAGAAAGAAGATCTGCAAAAAAAGAAAAAATAGGAGATAGCTTCATAGGATCTTAGGGACCTTGCAGAACTGACGTTCTCATTTTACAGATGAGGAAACCGAGCCCCAGAGAGATTAAATGGCTTTCCCACACAAATATTAGGTGATAGAAATGGGATTTGAACCCAGGTCCTTTGGCTCCAAATCCCACGTACCCATGATGTCTCTCAAGCAGAGAATATATACAAGTATAACAGAAAAAGCACTGGACTTGGAGCTATAAGACGTAGATTCCAATCTAAGCCCTGAATTCTTACTAGCTATGTGACTCTGGACAAATCCTTTTTACCAACTTTAACCTCAGTTTCCTCATATGGGAAATGAGAGTAATAAAACTTGCCACCACCTGCCCGATAAGGTTGTTTTAAGTAAGTAGTTTGCAAACTTTAAAGTGCTTTACAAATGTGTTGTTAGTATGATTACTAGTGGTAAATAGAACACAGGTTTCCAGTGATGATAAAGAGTAGGAGACCAGGCCTGAGGGTGGAAAAAACAAACAAACCAACAACAATTCACTATTTTCCTAAAACAACAACAAGAACAAGACACACGGGGTTAAAAATTCATCCAAAAATACAGTGCTGAATGAATTAAGACTCATCCAAATTCCCATCCTCAAAAGTTCCTCTGTACAAAACAATAGAAACTTTTCTCTGGTTTTTGTTGTTGTTGTTCAGTCGTGTCTGACTCTTCGGGACCCCATTTGGGGTTTTCTTGGCAAAGACATTGGAGTGGTTTGCCATTTCCTTCTCTAGCTCATTTTATGGATGAAGAAACTGAGGCAAGGAGTGTAAAGTGATTTGCCCAAGGTCACTCAGCAAGTGTCTGAGGTCACATTTGAATTCAGGTCTTCCTAATTCCAGGTCTAGTGCTCTATCCACTGTGCCACCTAGCTGCCACTGCTATCACAGATCTCACCAGTAATCATGCTGCCTGGCACAAATTCAGGTGCATATTTGTGTGCGCACGCGCGCGTGTGTGTGTGTGTGTGTGTGTGTGTGTGTGTGTGTGTGTGAGAGAGAGAGAGAGAGAGAGAGAGAGAGAGAGAGAGAGAGAGAGATGGGACAGGGGAGGAATAGAAAGGAATAAAGAGCTTGCCAAAGTTAGATGTCATCCTGCCATCACCTCCCACCTGCCAGAAGATGAGAAGGGGGTGGGGCAGGGAGAGCAAACATAAACCATGATAGTAGGGGAAGGCAAGTCCTGGGGATATATAACTGAACCCCAAGGGAGGGTAATAGCTCAGGGCTTAGTGAAGGGGTGAAGAATGATAGTGACTGTAGTATAAAGCTGATGGAACAGCACAAGTCATGAGAATGGTGGGCTGGAGAAGTGAAACTGGGGGAAGCACCTTCATCTGATGCTGTGGCTTTGGGGAAAAAAAAAATCCTGATTATCCAAGGCTTAGTTGCAATTCTGTCTGCTACTAACCTAACACCTCCAATCTCCAGAGAGATCAATGAATCAACACATTTAAGAAATGATTACTATTGCGCCAGACAGTGTTCCAGGTATCAGAAAATTTAAAGAAAAAAGTGAGACAATCAGAGGGTCATAGACTTAGAGTTGGCTGGCTCTGAGAAGCCATTTAGCCCATCCCTCTCATTTTATAAATAAGGAAACTAGAGTAAAATGAGTTAAACGATTTGCTCAAGGGCACCTGGGAAGTAAAGAGAGAGAGATTCAAAATTTGAATATAAATTCTTGAACTCCAAACCCAATAGTCTTCCCACTGCAATGTTCTTCCTCTCTACCCTCAAGGTGTTTCCATTCCACTCTCATAGGCCAGGAAAAAAATGTAAAATTTCCCATCCTCCAGTAATTCTGTTTAAGTCAAAACCAGCATAAGAATAAAAGGAGGAAGATTCTGGAAGCCAAGAAGAGCCAAAGCAGAAACCCTCCTTGTTAATCATTTACAAATGACAGGAACATGAAAAGCTTGGTATCGCTTTAAGTCACAGGATTAGATGAGAAACATTACTTGGACTTGAACTTGTCATCAGTCTTATTTTCACTGTGACATACATACATAGATAATTTTATATGTATACACATACAATATCTTTTCAATCTACAATCTAGTCAAGAAGTTCATGTACTATTCTTTAGTGGAGTAGTGGAGTAGAAAATTATCTAAATTCCCTTTCTCCTTCTCTCTCTCTTTCTCTTTCTCACTCTCTCTCTCTCTTCCTTCCCTCCCCCCCATCAATTCTCAGCTTTGAGGGAGTAATGTTTCTAGAAAATGGTGGTGCAAAGGCAAATGATGATATTGCCCAGTCTCACACAGTTAATGTCTGAGATCAGATTTGAATTCATGAAGATGAGTTTTCCTGACTCCAGCTCCAGCACTCTATCCATTTCACCACCTAGCTGCTGTATCTTTCACTAAAGATTGCCAAAAATACATTTTTCAGCAGACAATTTTTATTTTAAAAAAACACGATACACATTAATTTTGATAATATACACTTTTCTTAACACAGTAACCATGAAATAACCCATAAATTCAGGGGAGAGGAGAGGTAACACCGGAAGGACAGGGAGGGGAAGCAATGTCAGAAGAACCCTGAGGTAAAAAAAGGAAAAGGCAACCTGCCATTTCTAATCTCTCTTTTGGACCTGTGGTTGAATTGTTCCCTGATGAAAAGCCCAAGTCTCTGGGTAAGTCTTGCCTCCAGTCATGGCCAGTCCAACCTGACCTGGTATGGCTCTCCACCTAGCTCTGCTGCTCTGTGCTGCCCAGAGGAATGGACAGTGGGTGGAGAGGGGAAGGGATGGTGGTAAGGAAGGGATGCAAACTTGGCCACGCAAGTATGCCTCTAATTTTTTCCTCTATTACACATAGCCTCAAATGTGTGTGGTTGCCAAACGGAAGTGAAAATGAGGTTACTAATAAAATCATGAAAATATTCTAACTCCCAAAAGTTAAATGGGTGAATTATTGAGGGTAGACTCTCTGTGGGAGTGTATATATACATATATTACATTACATTCATACGCACACACATTTCTCTTCTGTAGCAGAATGAATCTCTTGTCCTTGACAATCCTTTAGAGATTTGAAGATGGTAACCATGTCCTTACTAAGTCTTTTCTGGGTAAATACCTCCAGTATAAGTCATGTATCTTTGACAACCTCTTCTTCTGAATAGACACTTGCCAGCAGTCTTTCTAAAATGTGCCACCCACAATTGAATACAACCCACTAGATGCGGTCTTGTTAAGGTCAAGTGTTGCTATTGCCCCTCACTCTGACCTTTATACTTCTATTTACATATTATATACATATATATGATATTATATATATTAGATAATTTTTTCCACTAGATGATAATATATCATGCTAAATATGAAAGTGACTTCATTCTTAGCAAAAGAAGAGGTACAATTCAGAATGTTAGGCTTTGGATAGGAAACAAGTCTCCTATAATCAGTCATTCTGAATAATTCAAATTATTTAGGAAGTATTTGACAACTGATGAATGAGAGCTTTTTTATTGTTTCAGATAATACCATAGTGACTTGTGGATTTCCAAAAATATACTACCACTATTTGTTTAACTCATGCTATTTAGGGTCATTTGCTTCAAAGAAAAGCTCAATGTGTTGGGCACCCTTGATGAATACCCATAGCACAGACCTTCTTGTCTTTTCCAGGCGAATGATAATAATAGAGTAGCAGTCTTACAATGCACTCAAGTGAAATGCTGTCACAATGAAACATTGCATTTAGAGAGCCATGGAATGTATAAACTGTCTGTTCCAAATATTGAACCTATATCTCTCCCAAATGTCTAGGTCCTAAACATTTGTATATTCATTTCTGGCCATGTAGTGGGACATAGGCAGGCCTAATCTTCCTTTTAGTCATACAGGAAGGGATCTTTACTGTTTCAAGCAACAATTAATTTATCAATCAATCCATCAACACACACTTATGAAGTGTCGTTTATTTGCTAGATGCTGGGGGTACATGGACGAAAGCAAGACAGTTTCTGTCCTCAAGGATCTACTTTGATTCCTCTGGGATCCAGATGTCCTATTCAGATAGGGGCTTGATAGGTTCCCCTAGTTCAGTGGTTCTCAACCTTCCTAATGTTGCAACTCTTTAATACTTGTATGTTGGCGTATCTGCATGTGGGTGGACCCTCCTGGAGATGGATTAGAGGAGCAGTGTCTTGGTTCTTAAGACCATCAGAAATATGTGTTTTCTGATGGTCTTAGGCAACACTTGTGAAAGGGTCATTCCACCCCCAAAGGGGTCATGACCTACAGTTTGAGAACCACTGCCATCATTGTTTGTTGATGGTGATTGTGATGATAAGTCATTTTAAAATTAGAACCCTTAGATTCTAGGTGAATGTTCCTAAGTTGTTTGAAGAAAGTAGATAAAAGCAGGGAATCCTAAGATGAATTTCCTTAATAATATTCTTGATAATTCAATTCAACAAGAATTTATTAAGTACATACCATGGGCCAGGCACTATGTCATATAAGTAATTATCAAATTTCTGCTTGAATACCATCAGTAATGGGGACCTCACTATTTATGGACCTCACTACTTATGGAGCACTGACTATTGTTAACAGCTCTAATTTTTAGAAAGTATTTCCTTAAATTCAATCAGTCAACATGCATTTATTGAACTGAAATTTGCCTCTCTTGTGTTTTCTAGCCATTGTTCTTAGTTCTCTTCTGTAGCAGAATAAGTCTAATTTGCTTGTTTATGACAATCCTTTTGATATTTGAAGGTGGTAATCATACCCTTTATAGTTTTTTCTAGGGTAAATACCTTCAGTTTAAGCTATGATTTCAAGTACTCTTGACAGCCTAGTCCTCTTCCTCTATATATACGGCTATTAGTGTCCTTTCTAAAATGTGCCACCCAGAATGGAGCACAGCCCACTTGATGTGTTCTTATTAAGGCCAAAGTGTAGTTATTGACTCCCTTGCTCTGAACACTAGACTTCTATCAGTCAACAGAATACAAGTGGTCAACAGATATAGTTAATGGGTAGTCATAACCCTCTTGAAGGAATGTGCTGTAGTTAAAAACAGGGACCACCTGTATATCCGTCAACAAGCATGCATTCCTTCTTAGAATCATGGTATTTCAGATTTCAAAAGAATCTCAGTGGACATGCAGACAAACCATGTTTTGTCTCCCATAGGGAGATCAATGCATTGTATATTTCCTTCAGAGTAGTGACCACTCCTCATTCCTTAGCTTCCGTTAGCTAAACATATGCCATGTTCTTTTCTATAGTTAATAAGGATAAAGCTGGAGCATGGAAGGAAATATTCTAGTCCCTGGGTAATTACTTGATCCCTTCTCTCTTCAGTCTCAGTTGTTGGCTTGGTGGATTACTGGTACTATATGGGAGGAGGAGGAAAGGATTAGGGAAGTTTCCTATGTAGTCATATTCTTTCCTTCATGTGTCATTATATTTGTGATTTTCCTTCTTCAGGAAATGACACAGAAATGATGAGTGCTTTCTATTTATTTTATTTTATTTTTTGCTTTTTGAAGGGGGGAAGGCAGGGCAATTGGAGTTAAGTGACTTGCCCAAGGTCACATAGCTAGTAAGTGTTAGGTGTCTGAGGGTGGATTTGAACTCAGGTCCTCCTGATGTTAGAGCCAGTGCTCTATTCATTGTGCCACCTAGCCACCCCAGATGAGTGCTTTTTAACACTCATTTTGAAAAATTTTGAAAGATAGGGTTAATTCTCCCCTCCCCTGGCCCTGAAATATACACACACACACACACACACACACACACACCCCTATGTGTAAGTACACATACACAAAGAGTGTGTGTATATGTATATTTACACACATATATACATACTTGCAAATTACGTGTGTCTGCTATATATGTATGTATCTGTGCTCGCGTGCTATATATGTGTGTGTGTATGCCATACACACATATACACACATATAGCATATCGTGGACAATGGGCTTGAGGACCCTTCATTTTCTGGTTTCATTCTACCTCTGAAGACCTATGGAATAGGGTAAAGAAGGAATGAAAATTGTCTTAAATATTCACGGAAATTAAAGACCTAATAGCTTTTTTGTCCTTTCAGGTTTTAGAATGGGAGGAAGTGGTGCATGTCAGCAGAATCATGTAATGTGAGAGCTGAAGGGACCTTAACTGTCATTTATTCTTAACTCCTCATATTATAGATCAGGAAACTGAGTCTTAGGGAGGCCCTTGCCCCTACAACTAGTCTGTGGTAGAACCAGGAAGTCACTGTGATGATAGAAGGAACATTGTGCTAGGAGAATGAAAACATGGATTTTAATCCTGGTTCTACTTGTAATTAGCTGTGTTAGCTACAAGTTACAATCTCTCTGGCCTCAGTTTCCTTTTCTGGAAAATGAAGAGTTACAGATAGATTACTAAGAACTCTTACTACTTCTAAAGTAACTACTTACTTCCATGTAAATTAAACCCTCTTATGAATTCAGTAGGAGAAACTCAACTTTTTTATACATACAGTGAGGTATATCCAAATCTAGTTTTATTAGAATACTGTCTATGCTACTCACATAGAACCTTTTAAAGTCAATCTAAAAGTCAGCAATCCTGGTCCCTTCCTCTGAAATGTAGAATTATTGAAGTTTAAAATACCTTGGGCAGCTGTCTTCTTCCTCCCCACTTACCCTCCTGAGTGACTGATTGTTCAGGCTTCTCCCACACTTCAGAGGAGTTGGAAAATCAGGAGCTCAGAAATGAAGTCCAGAATGGAGAAAAAGACCTTTCATTAAATAATGCCATCCCACTCACCCTAAAAATTTCCAGAAGTTTCTCTAAATGCCAGATTTCATAAGAAGCAATACTTGAAGAACCAATTAGCCTAGAATGTGCATACTTCTGTGTGTACATGAAAGGAAAAACTGTCCCATGGATAAGCTCAGACTAACTTAATAGAGCCTTTGACATCAAAGATATCTGATAAAATGGAAGGTCAGAAACTCTTTCATTTCTGTCTTTGTATTTCCAGCGTCAAGTCCAGTGCTTGACATCTCTGTGTGTGAAATTGTTTTTCAGTCATGTTCGATTGTTTGTGACCCCAGTAAGAGCTTTCTTGGCAAAGATACTGGATGGTTTGCCATTTCCTTCTCCAGCTCATTTTATAGAGGAGGAAACTGAAGTAAACAAGGTTAAGTGACTTACTCAGAGTCCTACAGATAAGTATCTGAAGCTGGATTTGAACTCAGGTTTTCTTTCTGACTCCAGGCCTGGTACCCTATTGTGCCACCTACCTGCCCACCCTATACTTAGTAAATGGCTAATAAATACTTGTTGATTGATTGAAAGCAACATTGTGGTAAACCAGGAAGAACTGGGTTCAAATCCTGCCTCAGATACTTACCAGCCATGTGACAATGAATATCATAAAATCTCTTAGATTCTCAATATCTTTTTAAAAAAATTTTTGGAGAGGGGAGGCAAAGCAGTTAGGGTTAAGTGACTTGCCCAAGGTCACACAGCTAGCAAGTGTCAAGTGTCTGAGGCCAGATTTGAACTCAGATCCTCCTGACTCCAGGGCTAGTGCTCTATTCACTGTGCCATGTAGATGACCCAATACTCAATATCTTAATATATAAAATGAACATGATAACACGTGGAGATCCAGTCACATAGGATTCTTGTAAGACTCAGATCACATAATATATAAAAAATGTTTTAAACTTTAGGGTACTAGGTCAATTTCAGTTTTTAAAAAGGAACTTTAAACCAGCAGTTTTGCTTGAATTAAAATCATACTGTGACACTTTCATCATCTTTGAACAATGGGCAGAGAGGGGGAAAAAAGGTCTAGGAAAAATGTGTGCAGCACAGAATTTTTGTAGTATCATATACCACAAATTACTGGGCATACTTCTATCCTCCTGGTTTGAGAAATCTGTATGCTATATAAGGGCTAGACATTGGACATTCTCTCTCTCTGTCTCTCTGTCTCTGTCTCTGTCCCTCTCTGTCTCTGTCTGTCTCTGTCTCTGTCTCTCTCTCTCTTCTGTCTCTGTCTCTGTCTCTTCTGTCTCTGTCTCTCTCAATTAGCCAAAATCAATTTCAAACTTCAAAAGACTTGCATATTTCTATCTTTTGAAAAAGAATGTCTTTAATTTTTATTTGATCCCTTTGTGCTATTTCTTAAAAAGCAAAATTTAGAAATGTTATGACAGCCCAGGGTAATTTGCATCCAGAAATAATTAACCATACCAGAGTCTCCCATCAAACAATACTATACCGCCCAGACTTGAAAGCCTAGAATGCCAGTCACAGAACCCTACCTGAAGAGTAGGGCAGGATGCTGGAAAACAATGCCTTTCAATGTTTAGGACTTTGAAAGAACAAGCCTTTTTAAATATTTTGCTGGTGTTTGGGGATACAAACACAAAAGTGAAAAGTTATTTGCCTCAGGGCGACAAATAGCAACAGCAGCAAAAGATGCTGAATCACTTACAATTTCCTAATTTAGCATTTCCCAAATTTCCTATCTCCTTAACCTCTATGTACTCAGAGAAATTATATAAATATATGCATATATGTGCACTTGTGTCTTTATATTTAAATAAATAATAAAATATTTTATTATATAGAAATATATAATACAACATTTTCTTAATAATTTACAAAAATTTATCAAATGTAAATATACAAATAAATGATATAGGCAGCTAGGTACAATGAATAGAACGCTGAGCCTGGAGTCAGGAAGACTCAATTTCATGAGTTCAAATCTGGCCTTAGGTACCTACTAGCTGTATGACTTTGGCTAAATCACTTTAACCCTGTTTGCCTCAGTTTCCTCATCTGCAAAATAAGTTGGAGAAGAAAATGGCAAACCACTCCAGTATCTTTGCCAAGAAAAGCCCAAATAAGATTGAGGGGGTGGATATGATTGAAATGCCGGAAAAACAACAACTTAGCATTTCCCAGAATTCCCCTCTCTCTAACCCCTATATCTACTCAAAGAAATCAAAAAGTATTTTTACTTGACCTTACAGCTGTAAAGTCAGCACCCCAGGAGGTCACCTAGTCTAACCTTCTCATTTTATAGATGATGAAAGTATGACTTAGAGAAGCAAAGTCATTTGTTAGGTCTTTATGGCTATTTACCCACAAAGTCAAGACTCTTGACTGAGACCTATGATGGGTTAATCACCCAGGATATAATGTGAATGGTGTTATCACATCTAACTGAATTAAATAGTAAGGAATTGGTTTAGAGATAAGAATCATGTGTTGAAGGCAGCAGGAGCAATACAGAGAAACAATATTATTATCCCTAATCAGAAATGTGAATATAGAAGAATACTACATGAATACCTGAATAATATATGATTTTTTTCAGCATATGGGACTCTCATGGGCTGTGGAAACTTGCACTAAAGCAGATTATAATTTATCTGTGTCTTAGACACTAAGTCCTAAAGAATAGCCTCAGTCACTTTCTCAGGATCCCTCAGCTAGAAAGTATCAGAAGCAACATTTAATCCATGGCTTTCAGACCCTCAATCCTACCCACTCTACCTCAAATGGAGGAAATCTTCATGTCAAAATCAAAAGACACTGGCCAACCCATCTTTATGAGCCAAGCTTCGATCATCCAATGTTCTACCCTTAGTATCTTGTGTACAAGGAAAGGTAAAAGCCCTTTCTGCTATCTACAAATGAACATGAATGAATCTATTAAGCACCATGTGCCCAATCACTGAGCTAAGAGCTGCAGATAAAAATGTTCAAAAGAGAGACAGTTGCTGCCCTCCATCAGTAGATTCAGGAGTTTAAAGAGCAATAAGTGCATATTGTCTCTGGATTTGTACCCTGAATCACACAGGATTCAACCTTGTCTCATGACCTATGGTTTTCTTCTTCAATCCTCTATTGTAATTAGGTACCTTCTTCTGTTTCTTGCCATTTGTAATTTACAGTTGTTGTTGTAGGAGTGAAATAAAGTGTTAAATAAACATAGACACCCACACAGCCAATTTTTAGAGAAAGTCATGTGTCTTTTTGTCTTTGGAGTAGTGTTACAAGGTCATGATTAAGTCTGAAAAGGAATCATGGAAGAGAAAGCATTAATATTCTGAGGCAGCTAGTTCTGCTCTCATTTATAGGATTTTTGCATTCTCCTCTCATATGTTATCACTGAGGTCTCGACATGCTGGAAGTTGCCCTTTAATTTAACAGTAATAGAATAGACACTTCAAGAAAAATGTTCATTTTTAATGAATTATGGGGTTTGATTTATTTTATATCCCTAAGGTTTTAAATAGAGGGCATTTGAAATGAAAAAAAACCAACAAATAATAAGTATAATTTCATGCTTATCTTGTTTTGGTTATGATAAACACAGACACAAGAAAATCCCAAGCTCAAATTCAAAGAGAAAACTAGATGAAGATATACATGTATACATATGTGTACATATATGTATAGATACACAACCATAAAATACATATACACATATGTGTTACATATGCAGGTGTTTAGTGTCTGTATCTCACCTATACTTGTTCCATCCTTAGGTACAGAATTTGAAAGGCATAGTTTCGAATTAATGTATATTAATATAACAATATAACAATATGTTAATATACATTCATATGTATTTTTACATGTGTATATATGTGTGTATGTATGCATATTAGTTCTAAACTGCTCCTTTCAAATATCTGTACCTCGCGGTGGGGCAGGTATAGGTATTATGGCTGGAAGAAATTTACATACAGGTCAACTTTGTACATTGCCTCAGAACTTGGCACAGGTGGTTTCGTATCTGTGAATTGAATCATTTTGATCAGGGATCCATGTTACTACCCATGGATATCTCACATATGATAATTTATCAGGTCTCTGACCATCTCTTGCAAAACAAAACTTTGAAGAGGCCACAGGTCCCAGGGAAAGCTCCAAAGACCTTCCTGGGCTCATTTAGCAAGAACAAGCATTCTCTAAGCAGTTTTATGCCAAGTGCAGAAGTCAACAGGCTGGGAAAGAAAAAAAGCTAGACTAGAGAGTTTTAAAAAGCCAATGGAAGCTATTTTTTAAAAACACACTTTTATTGAGCTCAAAGACATCAAAAGTAAATAAAACATAAAGACCAAGGGGTTCTTAGTGCAGGATCTATGAGTATGTTTTTAAAAATACTTTCGAAACTATAGGTTGATACCAATGCTTTATTGTAAAGGAAGTATTTTTAAAATTTTATGAGTTTTAAAATATTATTTTAAGGAGTTAATTGGTTTCAGCAGAGTGCCAAAGTTACCTATGACATTCACCATGGTTAGGAATCTCTAATCTATGTCTAAAATTATTCTTATCTATAGATTCCTTATATCACCAATGTACTGCATAGGACATGATTCTAGGTATATTCAATTAAGCAAAGAATTACATTTCACTAAGTCAGAGAAGACCAACAATTGAAATTTTAAATGGACAAAATAATACAATATGAAAATTGGAAGGGGCATCATTTACCATCTTGTCTAACACACATGAAAGTGGTTGGTTCATTGGTTGGTCACATAATCAATTCCAAAGTTCTTAAGATGCATGAAAGTGGAGTCTATTCGAAAGACTGAGGTCATTTATATAAATGTGCAAAGTAAGCAAAACTATAAAATAAAAAACCCACAGGGATTATGCGAAAAGGAGTTAGGAGCACAAAACTCAAAAACTCCATTAGTAACACATAAAAAACAGGAACATAATAAAAATTGTAGCACAGTTGTATATATTTTAAGTGGTCAAGAAATATGTAACTACTGCATTAAAAAGTAGAGTTGGAGAGGAAGAGAGGTAGGTTGACTAAATTGATGACTCATTCAGCAGCAAGCGACCAGGGCCATGGCAGAGGGGAGGGGTGGGTGGGGATAGAGATTGGGAATGCAGACTAGCCCTCCTCTGTCCATAATTCTTACTATACTACATATAGCATAATTTTGCAAATTATGCAAAATTTGGCAGGGAGATTTTTATAAGAACCCTGCAGGAGCTTCCTGGCTCAAGTACAATTTGCTTTCAATTCTTACTGGATTTGTGTCCACTATCCAGCCAGCTTCCTTGCCTATATCCTGTTGACTGGACTCTAAGTCCTTTTTCCCGTTGCTTTGTCTTAGAGTTCTGTCCTGGTAGATTGCCTGCTTCCACTGTCTACTTGGACTTTAGAATACCCATCTTGCCCTACCCTTTGCTATTAATGTCTGATTGCCTAGTTCTTGAACTACAGATTCTCTGGACCTCTGGTATTGTGTATGCTGTGATTTGCATTTGACTGTTTAGTCTGAGACCTACTGAACTTTGGAAATTTTGAGCCCAAGCAATCTAGTAGCCCCAGTCTCTCCAGTAACAGGGATTACAGATATGTTCCACCATACTCACATCTATAGCTTTTGGAAAGGAAGAGAGCTATAGGAGCATCTGGTTGTGTCTGTATTCATTTGGAAAATAGGGAAAAGAGTTGTGAGATAATCTTCAGAAGGTTTCTGATTTCTTACTTTCTATGATTTTTCTGTTCTTACCCTAGTGTAGAGCAGTATTTGAAAAGATCAGAGATTACATCAGTGTGGATATTGTTTTCACAGAGGCATATCAAAATCTATCCGCACCTTAACAGACAGTCTTTATGAGTTGTTATGATAAAATGAAACAACAATAAAAACCATCAAGATTTTGTTATATACTGTGTATGTGACCCTGTCTAAATTAATTCACCTCTCTAAATCTCAATTTCCTCATCTAGAAAATGAAAGGGTTTAGAGTAGATCCCTTTGGAGGTACCTTTCAGCTCTATGATCCTACGATCCAATTATCATTTGGTGAACCATCCCTCTGGTGAAGAGCATCTCTGAAGTTAACCAAGTTGATCTTCAGATAACAGGTTGCTGCACTTATACTTGAAGCCTATTTAGGACCAGCCAGTGTTTTCACTTTGTTGGTATGATTTTCATGAATTCAAGAGAACTTATATTCTATGTGATACATTATTACCGTAAAACTACAGAGGAGGTCACCATAATTTTCATTTCAAAAAAGGGAGAAAAACCAGTCATTCACATTATCCATATTCATAAATTGGAGGTAGCACTTGAGTTTGAAGGTGGACAATTAGATTTATAATAAACAAGTGTCAAGTGTCATTCAAAACTGTCCATCAGAGCCAATTTAATGTGTTTGTGTGTCTCTCTTCAAACTTTAATAAATATTCTATACCATTATGCAAAGGTAGTAAATAAAACTGAACTAGAAATCAGGAAACCAGAGTAGATTTTTGTTCTGCTAACCACTCTCTACTACATGATGCTCTTGCCTCCATTTTTTTTTCCAAAGATACCATACTCAGCTGGTTTCCTTTCTACTTCTTTAACCACTACTCTTCTGCCTTTTCATCCTTTACCTCACCCCTTAATATGGATGCTTCTCAGCATCTACTCTAGGGTTTTTTCTCTTCACTCTTCTCTCTACATTTGTTTCTTTAGTCATTGGTAATCTCACTCATTCCCATGGCTTCAATGATCATTTCTATGCAAATTACTTCTACATTTGGATTTCTAATTCTGGCCTCTTTTTCTGAAATTCAGATGAGCTGCAGTTGCCCATAGGACATCTTTACCTGAATGTCTACTGGATTCTCAAACTCAGTGTGTCTGACTTACTTCTAAACCTACCCTTTTATCTTGCTTCATTACTTTTATATGTGACTCCACCATTCCTCTACTCTATTATATTCATGACCATGGTGATATCTTTGACACTTGATTTTCCTTAACTACTACATCCAATCAATTATGAAGCTGTAACCATTTTACTCTTGCAACATCTCTTGCATCCTTCTCCTCTTCTTCTGTGTTTCCATTGCTCACATGCCATGTTTGTCCTATTGTAATATCCTTCTAACTGATATTTCCACCTTTACTATTTTTTCCCTTCTATCTATCCTTCATTCATGGGCCAGAATGACCTTTCTGATATGTATATTTCATCATGTTATTTTTCTACACAAAAATCATCAGTAAATCCCTATTGCCTATTAAGTAAAATCCAAACTTCTTTTGCCCGGCATTCAAGAACTTTCTAGCCTTGTGTAACATTCTTCCATGATATTTATTAAAGAAGTCATCCAATGAATTACATATTTCTAAATCTTGATCTAAACTTTTAATTTTGTATATGGTTTTATATTTGCAATAAATAATCCATATGAAATAAAGTTATTGATTTATATCATTACCTGCTTTCTATTATCAAGTTGTAACTCTAACTTGAACTCCTTACATTTTTATGCAACTCACTATGATATCATTACGATAAAACTGGATATCTGAGAATATTTGGAAGTATCATTTTCAAATACGATTTCTAGGTTAAGAGCTCTCAAATGAGCAGTTAGGTGGCACAGTGGATAGAGTGCCAGACCTGAAAACTCCTCCTCTTTAGTACAAATCTGGCCTCAGACATTTACTAGCTGTGTGACCTTGTGCAAGTCACTTAACCCTCTTTGCCTCAGTTTCCTCATGTGCAAAATGAGCTGGAGAAGGAAATGGCAAACCATTCCAGTATCTTTGCCAAGAAAATCCTAAATGGGGTCATGAAGAGTCGGACATATCCATGCCAACAACTCTAGAATGAGCACAAGCTTTATCTTTTTTTCTTAAGAAAATCTATTAAATAATCTGTTCTTTTATCCATGTTTGATTGCTCTTTGTGTGTGTTGTCTCTAAAACTACATCTTCTTATTGTCTCTCCACTCATAGTTTAATATGTCCTTTTGGTGAATTCAAAATATCATTTTAAACAAAAGCAAAACTGTTAGCACTTATACATTCCTAACAATGTTATCTTCAAGACAAATATAAAACCTTGGGTTTCTCTCTGTGCTGCACCACCACCTATGAAAATGAATCTTAGCTTCACATAGAGAGCCAAAACTCCCTTACACAGGGACTAGAAAAAAAAAGATTTCCAAAGAAGTTCACTGAATTATTAGAAATATTAGTACTACCATAATTTAAAGTTTCATTAGATGGACCTAAACCATTACTTTCCTGCCACTAATGACATCGATTTTGTCAGTAAATAAAGAATACATTCTCTCTTACCTTCTTCCCTGTATCCCTCAAGAAGGCTTTACAAATATCTGTTTATTTTATCTGAGTCCTTTTTCTCAAAATTCTTCCTTTGCTATAACATTATGTGAGGAACCCATTTGAGCTTAAATTTTTTTTTAATGTCCTTTCAATTCTTCTACTTTGGCAAAGGCGACTTTTTAAGGCATTCTTCTCCTCATTGGCTTTTTGGGCCTCTTTTGTCATTTGAGTTAATCTATTTTTTAGGGTGTTGATTTCTTCAGTCATACTGCTGACTCTCTTTTCATGATTTTCCTGCAACATTCTTATTTCTCTTCCCAATTT
>CM053580.1:447016414-447050665 GCA_028627135.1 Pseudochirops cupreus
GGTTTTGGTTCGCAGTGCTGATATGGTTCCTCATAGCCGAGCTGACTTTAGTGGGAAGTATCTTTGTGTGCATTTTGGAGTTCTAGGATTGGTTTAGAGTCCTGTTTTATGGGTATTTTGGGGTGGCTATGTGAAAGCTGTGATACGTTGCTGCTGCTATGCTGCCATCTTGGCTCCGCCCCCCAAACCTTCTTTTCTTAAACTATCTGAGGTAAAGATCCTTGGTGCTTTAATTGATAACAGCATGACATCATCTTGAAGTCTTTCACCACCCTGACAACCATCATATGGATTCTCCACAACTTATCAATACCCTTCCTTAAATGTAATTTTCCAAGATGAGTACAAAACTATAAATTTGGTCTGACAAGGGGAAAGTGTATTGAAGTTGTCACTTCCCTGGGCCTAGATACCATGTTTCTCTAGGCAGCAGGAGAGTGCATTTGAATTTTAGGTTGCCACATTGTACTGTTGACTTATGTTGAGCTTATTGTCAACATAACACTCCAGATCTTTCTTTGTTTCATGGGTTGCTATGGCTAAAAATCCATTACTAACAGGGATGTATCTTTCTATACTTAGCCTGTTTCTCAGAAAGCAGATGTGACCTGTTGCTAGGATTACATTCAAAATCGCAGAGGATCTACCCAATGTGACAGGAACTTCCATTGCTTCTACTTGACATTGTGAGGGTATAATAGAGAAGAGAATAAACTTTTATATAGCACCTACTATGCATCAGGCACTGAGTCAAATGCTTATAAAATGTCTCTAAGTGGGCTGTTCATTGGTTATTTCTAGCTCTCACTATATAAGTAGATCACCTATTTTTGCTCATAAAGCTTTTTAGTGATGTCTTTCAAAGGCACTTTTCAATATCCTTTGTGTATATCTAGAATTATGACCATGTGCATTTTCCATTGCCTTTGGGTGATCCTGCATTTTGATTCTTCAGGGACTCATAGGTTTCATGGCAGTGGTTGTTTAGTCATTTCAGTCATGTCTGACTCTCCGTGACCTCATTTGGGGTTTTCTTGGCAAAGATACTGGAGTGGTTTGCCATTTCCTTCCTCAGCTCATTTTACAGATGAAGAACTCGGGCAAAGAGGGTTAAATGACTTGCCTAGCGTCACACAGCTAGTAAGTGTCTGAGGCCAGATTTGAACTGAACAGGATAAGCTTTCCTGACTCCTGGCCTTGCCCTCTTTCTGCTGTCCTACTTAGCCGACCCAAGCTTCATGGAGTCCTCCTATAATGCCTTACCATAACAGAGAGGTGATCCTGGGTCATTAAAACCTATTCCAATATAGATCCAACTCTGGTATGTTCTACCATAATGGAAAAGTTTTGAATGTGGTTCTGGCGATAGACTATAACAACTTTCTGAGAACTAGTCTTGCTAAGTGGAGAGAGGCTTATCTCCAGCAGGCTGGCTCTTTGCTGATGAATATTTTGGCCACATCAGCCCATTAAAAAGAAAGAAAGTTACAAAAAGGTCCTAAGTTTTACTTATTGGCTTTTTTATTGACTATTATTGGCTTCCTCTTGCTGCTGCAATAATGGTAGCAGATGAGCAGAAAACTGATCAGAGAACTAAGAACCCCATTTCTTTTCTGGATAACCTATAAATTTAGCTGTAGGTATCATAAACATGAGGAGCTTGTTCAGTGACAAAAATATCCATACTACTAAAGAAATGGAACTAAATCAATTTTGGCTTTTCACTATAGACAAAATTAGAAGATAAAATGAAGTCATAACTAAATAGAACGGTGTCTTTAAGATTCTCTTTGGACAGGCAAATAAAAGACCTAGGAGAGTTGGCTTAATCATGCATCCCATCCAAAGGCAACAAAAACATCATTTCTTTACACATTTGCTCATTTCACATTTCAGTGATAAGTATTTGCCAAAAGATCATAATGAAACTAACTGAAGTTTGTGTACTAATATCTGCTGCAGAACATGAAATGGTAAAGAATTAGGCTCCTCTAATTAGATCAACATTTACAGTTATACTCAAGACTTCAAGGCAAAGTAGGCAAGAGGCAAAGATGGGGAAGATATTTTGGAACAAACGGTTTAGGAGAAAGGAATGAATGAGTCCACATAAATCTTATTCTTTATATAATAGTTTCTTTAAGAATGGAAGGAAAAATGCTAAACATAGCAAGAACCAAACGGCATCACAAAATATTCATTATATTTTAACGGGAAGGAAACTATTTGTTACTGATGCAAGAATCATTCCAGAATTAGCTGTCTGTAAAGTCAGGCTGCCAATTAGTTAAAGAAAAGGTCAAAATTAATGCAAAAACTAGGAAAATTAAAATGAGGAAAAGATGTGTGTGTGTGTATGTGTGTGTGTGTATTCCATGAATAAAATGACTTTAACCTGAGCTACTTAAATATGTGATTGATGTTAAATGGGGGAAATAGACAAAGGAAAGGATATAAAAATTGATTACATAAAGAAATGTTAACTTAAGTAAATCAATTACTATAATAAAGAGATGAAAATAACCTAAAAACTGCCTTGACCAAAAATTACTTGACTTACCAGGTTGTGAAATATGGAGGTCTAGAGCAATATGATTTAGGATATAAATTCTCTTGTTACATCTTTCAGAGATAGATAGTGAGAGATTATGAGTAGAATAGTCTCACAAAAGAACGGAAAGCAATAGAGGGGAAATAATTTGAAGATCATATGTTTATCTTTTAAAAATTCATTTTGTTATATTTGATCCAATGTGCCACCTTACAAAGATAATTTTGAATCCTTACTCTGTTATCTACCGTGTTAACTGACTCTCTCAGCTTTGTGAGATGTACAAATTTGGCAAGGCTGTCTGTCCAAATCCCTGCTAAAAACACAGGTCAGCGTAGGGTCAAGCATAGATACCTGAGGCACTCAAACTGAGACCTCCAAGGTGACACCAAATCATTAATGACTGTTTCTTTGGCCTGTTATAAATCCACCTACTGGCATTATCAGCTAGCCCATGTTTCACTATCCTTTCTATAAGAAAAGCATGCAGAAATTTGTCAAATAAAATTAAAATTAAATTAAATTCAAATCCAATTAAAATCTAGGTAAACTATATTTACAGCAGACTCTTCATTTACCAGTCTAACACCTCAGTTAAAAAAGAAAATGAGGTTAGTTTGACATGACATGTTCTTGATGAAATCATACAGGCTCTTTGTGATCACCATGTTCACTAACCATTTCCTTAATTATATGTTCTAAAATTCTATTAGGAATTAAGGTCAAGTGCTAGCTTATAGTTTGTACAGTCTATTCTCTCCTCTTCTTCGAAAATGAGACAGTTTGTCTATCTCCAGTTTTGCAGTATCTCTCCTTGCCTCCGTAATCTTTTTTCATTTAAAAAAATATTTTATTTTCAACTCACAGAACAAACAAGCATTTCCATAACATGGTCCAATAAAAAGATGAAATTGTAGGGATGACCAATGATTGGGGAATGGCTAAACAAGTTGTAGTGTACGGTTGTTATAGAATATTACTGTACTATAAGAAATAATGAGCTCAGTGATCTTAGAAAAACATGGAAAGACTTGCATGAAATGATGAAGAGCAAAGTGAGCAGAACCAAGAGAACTTTGTATATATAACAGCAATATTAGAATTACTTTGATCAACTAAGTCATTTTGACTATTCAAAATACATAAATTAAAAATAAAGGATATATGAAGGAAGATCTCTATCCAGAGAAAGAAAGGACAAATAGAGGTATGTATGAAATCATTTTAAATCTATATACCTCTTTGTGTCAAATGATAGGCATCTCTATGGGAGGGTGGGAAGAAAAAAGGGGGAAAATTTTACATGATACCTTTGTTGTATATTTGGAGGGAATAGCAAGCTGTACATGGTAGATATGCAATGTCATGTGCAGTCATCTCCAAAATCTTGCAAAAATCACTGACATTAGCAAAGAAATCAAAACTGCCAATTTTCTTAAGTCTCAGGAATAGAGTTCATTTGGATCTGGATCTTTTTTTTTTTTTCCTTTTTGGAGAGGGGAAGCAAGGAAAATGGGAGTTAGGTGACTCGCTCAAGTTCACATGGCCAGTAAGTATTAAGTGTCTGAGGCTGGATTTGAACTCAGGTCCTCCTGACTCTAGGACCAGTGCTCTATTCACTGAGCCATCTAGCCGCTCCTTGATCTGCCCCTTAAATTGACCAATGACACCTAGGAGCTTACTATATCCTTACTTACTGTGGGTTATTTTTAAATTCGCAAATTTTTTTATACTGTACTTTCAAGGACAAAGATCATTCACTCCAGCAGAGAAAATGGAAGCAATGAATGGCTGAGATTGTCTTCTATCTGTATCAGTTATTACTTTCTCATCATTCATACTACTGAGTTTATTCATTATTTATCTTTTCCTTTTTTTCTAAATATAGCAAAAACCACCCTTCCTCCCTGAACTCCAAATCACTTTTTTTTGTACCTAGCCATAACACATTTTGAACTTTAGCATTCCTAACATGATTTTTACTTTATATTCAACCTCCATTACTATTACCTGTCCTTAATTCCATATTATATTATAGGCAATAGTTAATATTATAGGTAATAACACCGAAGCCCAGGGAGACCTGTAAAAAGCTCATACAGGCAGCAAGTAGTAGAGTGGGGATTTGAATTCAGGCACTCTGGTTCCAAAACTAATGCTCTCCTCCCTGTTATAACACCTTAATTTCTTTAATGAAGATATCTTTTAAAGAGATCCATGCACCTAAAGAAAAAGGTCCCTGTAAGGGAACACACATGAGCCAAATTCATGAAAGGTCCCAGTGCCTGAAATATTTTTGTTTTATTTTACCCAAAGGACTCATAAATTTTTAGAATTTAAAGGGCCTCTAGAGATCATCTGGTTCAACCTTCTCATCTCACAGAGAAGGAAAGTCCAATGCCATATAGTTAGTTAGAGGGAGAGTTTCAACTAAAACCCAGGCATCCAGAAAACCACTCCACTGCCTTTTTCTCTTAGCAACAGTAAACATGGACAGACACACCAGAGATGGACCACAGAGAATTAAAAATCTTCTTTACTAGGTTTGCAAATTATTCAGGACTTGTGTCACCAGAGCCAGACCCATAACCTGTACTGTAAGGGCCTATTTGTTCTTGGCAAAAATGAGCTCCTTATTTTCAGGATGATGTCTCAAATGGCACATAAAGAGGTTCTTAGACATAACTTACTCTTGCAAAGCAATATTTTGAAGATTAAACTATAAATGAATCAGAGACATATGGAATAAATTTCCTTCAGGTTTGGCAAAACATGCTCCAAGTTTTATTCCATCCAGAATGTTTAAAGATCACTTAAGAGCATTCAGTGAATTCAAATGTGGTTTAGCTCCATAAAACTATATTCCATAAAATAACAATTTATTTTAAGTAGAGACAAAAGGTTTCTTAAGGTGATGAAGATTTCCCCTATTTTCATGTGTATGTATGCATATATATATGTTCTTAAATAGACAAATATCTCTGTATACTCAGAGTTTATTCACTTAGGATTCCAGCTTCATAATAATATAATATACTGCTGCTCTCCAGCTGCCCTAAATATCTTTTTCTTTTGGTCCCAGTATAGTCAAAGGTTTGCCTTTAGATCTATGAAATCACTTTTTTTGAATTCTTATAAAAAAGGGAACTTTTATAGATGAACTCTTTTCCCACTTACCTACAATGATTCAAAATAACTGCTCTTTTCAGGAAATTCCAAATCTGTACTCCAAGGGCAGAAGCTTTTTGATGGAGAGTCTATGGGCCGCGGAAGCATGTTTCATGTGGTTGGACAGAATGAGTACTTTTATGTCAGCTCAGGAGTCCAGTAAAAGAGAGTTGGTGCCTAAGTGTCTGATAGTTCCCTGAGCTATAGACTGAACTTTTGTTCCTCACACTGATGAAATATTTGTGAACACAGAAAAAAAATCCTGTGTCCTTTTTCTTTTTTGATAGGAAAGGCCTAAGATCATAGAGTCTGGAGTTGGAAAGGGCCTTAGTGGGTTTTCTAGACCATGTTTCTACACAGTGCTAGAAATCCTACTATGGTTATGATGGATAAGTATTTGCCAGAAGACCTCCTGCGAGAAGCAACTTTTTTCTACCCAAGGTACTTCACACAAGCCACTGTCAGTTCTCATTGCTAAGAAATTCTTCCTTTTCTTGAATCAGTCTACCTCCTTATAACTTTTCCACATTTGTTCTATTTTTCCCTTTAGGAGCTTTGCAAGTATATCTAAACATTCTTTTACAAGGGTTTCAATTAAGCCTCAAGATTTCTCAATTAAAAAAAAACCATGAATAATAAACCATCCTTCTACCAGTGACACTACTTACTCTCAATGTTAAGATGGCTACGTAGATTGGTAAGGTTCAAAAGATAAATGTTTTACATTTCAGTTGTATTCACAACCACACTTTAAATAAAGTGCAGTAATATACTAAGATAAATAATGTTCATAGGACATTTGAATGCTTGTCATTTTAGTCATATCAGTAAATAATCTGTAATTGTATTGATGGAAAGTTGAACTCAGAGCCAGGAAGACCTGACTTCAAGTTGTACACAATAGATTTACAGTTTTATGTACAATCATCTTTTTTATTATACTATGTAATGTGAATGCTTTTTTTATTCCATAAATTTTAAAAAAAATAAAGTTAAATAAAAAAAAATTGACCTCTGACATATATAAGTTGAGTGACTTTGGGCAAATCACTTAACTTCTCAGTGCTCTCTCTCTATATTCAATTTTCCAAGACTGTGGGGGAGGTGCTAACCTGCACTGGTAAAATTAATTTCCCCTCCAGGGAATTCCTTGTCCCTGTGAACTTGTAGGTCAAGTCCCTATCTCTATCCTATGGATTGGGAAAACCTAAATAGAGAAATTCCAAGTATCTTTTCCAAAGGATTAGCAGAAAACTGTGTTAGAGATGAGAAATAAAATAAGAAGTATTAGTTCCTGGTTCAAGTGATCTAAATCTAAGAAAAAGCAAACATATTTAATTGAAATCCACCAATATTTATGTGCCAAGTACCAGGGACACAGGGGCAAAATAGGCTTATTCTACAACTGAATTGGGTGATGCATGAGCACATGTAAATATATACCAAAGAAGGAAAAGACAACAGGTGGGCAAGGTAGTAGCTAGGAAAATGTGGGAGTTAGGACAAGTTTGATGAGAAGATAGAATTAAAGCTGGGCCTTGAAGAAAGCTAGGGATCTACAAGCTAGAAGGAAGAAAGGAGGGAAGAAAGGAGTACAATCCCAGAGTAGAGCACAGCCAGTTAAAAACATGTAGACAGAAGACAGAGTTCCACATTCAAGAAAGAGTGAGAAGGCCAGCTTGGTTGTACTATAATCTGTATGGAGGTGAATAATGAATAATAAAGCTGCAAAAAACCCACATTAAAATGCAATGAACACATTTTAACATAGTATTAAGCTGTGTAGTACCAAATTTCTTAAGCAACAATACCTATTTTAAATAGCATTTTGCTACATGAAAAATGACTAGAAGAAATCAACTTGATAATGGACTGATGAGTAGAACATAAATAGTAGCTATGATTATATTTAGTAATGAAATGTTTGATATTTATAAAATGTATTATTCGTTATATGTATAAACAAACTGGCTCTAAAAGTAGCTTCTAATTAGTTGGGAAATTCATCAGGGACTGAAATAAATTTCCTTGATGTCTGGAAGAATTCAGTTGAAGTCAGCAAATATTCAATGCCGACTGTGTACAAGACACTAAATTAGATCCCTCTGAAGTTCATTTGAACAATTTGCTCCAGGAAGGTATTTGACTGTTTCAACCTTGTAGACTCTGTTACAGGTAAGTTGTAAAACCTTGAAGTAAGGAGGAGAGCAAGTATGAACATATCCAAGATCATATTAAAGTAGTTTTATTGGTGTCACTCTAATGATCCAAACAGTAACAGTTGATATCTGGATGCAACAGACTTGGATGGAACAGTCCATCTAAAAAGACCAGTGTATCATTTGAATGCCTCATTTCCCCTTTGGCTGTAATTAATAAGGTTAATAGCTCTCTCCAGGCTTGCTGAAGTGTTGCCAGCAATCTTCTGTATAGAGTTATTGGACTTTATAATTAATTTTTTTAAATTTAAAAATATTGAACATGGTCTTAAAGGCTGTTTTCCTGATTATACCTATTTGCCTATCATTCTCCCAACATCTTCTAAACCCAAACCAAATATTTTGAGAATATAGAAAATGATTCAACAAACTCTTATGAAGTACCATAAGGACTCAAAAGAGTTCAATATAATTACCCACACTAAACAAATCAAGTGGATGAATGTTTATTGCCCAGGCTGTGATGTTCAGTGGGGGGACAACCTATAGAGTTGGTCCTTCATTACATATATGTTGGAGAGACATGGCAAATGGACAATGTGCCAGTTCCATAATTGGAACAGGAGGAGCAGACTGGATTGCCTTTAAGAATTTTGGACAGCACTTTGAATATCTCCAAGTTTCTCCTAGAAACAAAGGTATATATACATACATACATATGTATGTATGTATATATATATATATATATATATATATATACACACACAAATATATATATGTACACATACATATTCTTCTGACAATGCTATTTAACTGAGTCATGGAATATCATAGTTTCAAATGACTGAAGCTTGAGGATTTCCCAAAGGTCAATGGAGAGTCATACAGTAGGCATAAGTAAGGTAAAACACATCATAGTACTAACCAGAAGTTATATGAAAGAAGAGTGTAAAGACTAACAGAAAGTTTTGTGACTAGAAAAGACGGTGGACAGATCATATATAGCAACATATTGGGGAGATGTGGGAAATAATACCAGTAAATAGCAAAAACCTTTAAACCTCTCATGAGGACTATGCTCAAATTTGTTTTTAAAAAAATGCAAAACAGCCAAAAAAAACTACTTTGCCAGAATCAATAGATTTAAAATTTGAGAAAGTTACTTTGTTACTCTGTGACCTTTGAAGCACTACTGGATGCGATTCTTCCATTACTGTTATTAAAATCGGTAATCATGATAAATTCCATTTATATAGGGCTTTAATAAGTTTATAAAATACTTTCCTCATAACTGATCAGTGAAGCAGTGTCACTCTAAGTCTATTGTGTAGATGGGGAAAGAGCCTTAGAGGAGCTAGATGACTTGCCTAGGGTCACATAGCTAGAGTCAGAGCCAAAACTTAAAGCCCAGAAGAGCACTGATTCTTTTCATTATACAACAGTGAAGAATACTTCCACCACCCATATATGGATTACCCACCATGACTACTTTAAACTAAGAAGGGAGATTTCGTTTAGTTTAAAAAGCAAATATAAATTACTTATGCACTAAGACCTTTTTAACATGACTCCCTTTCAGTGATGATAAATATTTAAGAGCCAGTTATCCAAAAGTTCAGTACACATTTTAAAGCTTAAGCTACATTATTAAAATTTTCTCCATCTCTTTCGCCAGTCTAGACAATCACAATAATAAATCAAACCTTTTTTTTTTTAGCATTTGACAATTTCTAAGGTGTAAATGCTCACACTGAAAATTTGACAATTTGTTCAGCTGGCTCTAACTGGCTCCTTCATGCCTCTGCTTCCTTCTCACTCAGAGTTCAGGAGTTTGACTCCAGAAATGGAACCAAAACACAGTTCTTAGGAAATGAACTTTGTATTGGTTTTGGTAAAGGTATAGCCCCTTTGTGACAAACGCCCCTCCACACCACTCATCAAAGAAGTATCAGTGCCCTCCAGAAGCACTGTGCACTGACATCACTCTAGATGAGCAAGAGAAAAGGCAGGACCCTGTATGGACAGGCTACGGGGGAAAATAGTCAAGGCTACTACTTGGAGTTGAAATTAGATCAACAAGAAATTTACAAGGTTATCACCTAGTTGGAATTAGGCCAAATCACAAGTAGCAAAAAAGAGCTCATTTGGCTTTATTCATACAATTGCTTTCATTGTAGTTATGACGATCAGAAACAACGTGGTGTTTCTGTCTCTGCCACTAATTTTCTGTGAGACTTAAAGTAATTCTTTCTCCCAATTGTGGATGTAAAATATTGGAGATGATGACACCTGACAACCTCCAGTTAGGGAGAATGGGAACATTTTAAAATTATTTTTAAAACCCTGAGAATCTTAAATGTTGGGTCAAAATAATACAGCAGATTCTATGCATTCAGGAAATCGGATATCCCGTTCATTCACCTATTCTGGTTAACACAGTATAGTTTGTAAGACCAAAGATCCATGACTAAATATTCTAGATCAACTTCTTTATTTTATAGAAGAGAAAACTAAGACCAAGGGATGATAAGTGACTTGCCCAAGGTTACACATGCAGCCTAGTGGAGTTTTGATCTTAGAGTCAGTGCTCTTTCCACTGCAATATATTCCTCTCTACAATGGTGAAGCACAGTAAGTGCTGCATTTTGACTCAGGAGACATGAGTTCAAAACCTGCCTCTGATATTTACTAGATATACGATGATCAGCAAGTCATTTAATTTCTCTGAGCCTCAGTTTCCCCATATGTAACGTAAGGCTGACAATATCTGTGGCATCTCACAGGGTATTGTGAGAATCAAATGACAATGTATGGAAGGTGATGTATAAATAACAAAGCAATAATAAGTGTCAAGTGCTAGTACGCATATAGATCATATGAGTTATTAATTTTCAAAGAATTAGACTATCCAAAAAAGTGGCTAACATTAAAACTCTACAGAAAACAATCAAATCTCTCTGATAATTCAGAAGGTACTGTGGGGATATTACTGTTACTCTGGATCACCATTATGAATATCTATTATCACCAAATTAATGAAGAATTGAAATACTAAGGTATTAGAGCATAGTGCCAGATATATTATAGTACTTAATAAGTACTTGTTGATTGATTGAGAGTTCTATTAAATAACATGGTGGAAAACTGAATTACCCATAACTAGTAACAAATATTTACTCTACTTAAATTTAAAAATATATCAACCAACATCAGTCTCATGGGCAGTCCATGTATACTTTATGGTATTAATATTTATGATAAGATAATTTCATTTTTTCATTAATACTTAATTTAGTTATAGTTCTTTTCTTCTTTATCTTAAGGGTTAGTTCTTCTGATGCTGCTGAGGTTTATTTTTTGCAATAGTTTTGGGGAGTGGGTGGAAGAAACTGATGATCTACTCTCTTGCCTCCCTAAAGTGGTTCATGGATTCAAATGGTTTGAAAATTCTAGGACCAAATGACATCTTCCTCCTTATGCATCCCAAACACTGTCCCAGCTACTATTTTATCTATCCAAACAACATTTTAATTTATGTGCATCAAATATACTACATTTCTAAGGATTTAGCCAAACTTTAAAGCAAACTTTAAAGCACTTCAACCTCATTTGGAATTTTAGCTGATAGAGACATTATTATCTTTTGGGTTCTTAAGTCACTATATTTCATTTCAGGTCATGGCATATGTCCAAATTATCTTAGTAATTAGATCTGGACTCATTTCTGAAGCCATGCTGCCTCTTTCTCTTTCCTGGGTAAAGCCTCCTACTTTCTCAGTTTGGGGAGTAGACAGAGAATAAGCAGGTAGTACATGGGGAGATTTCCTGTAATAGCTGTCAAATGAATGTGAGATCAATATGCCATATTGATTTATCTCCATGCAGCAAAATGTCACAGCCTTTGATGGGACCCCACCACACCTGGCCAATTTCATTTGCATATTTTCCCTTTCAGCTCAACACCCCACCCCCACATCATTCTATTATAGAAGCTTCTCTGGAAATGAGTTGCTAGTTTGTTTTCTTTCTTTTTCCTGTCTACTGCCAGAAACTTCCTGAGATTCTGGAGAACATCAGGCTCAGCTAGCAAGCTGCCCTTACAGCATGTCTCCATTGCAGTGAAATCTGCAAGTGGATATTCCTGGTCTGAGGGGAGAAAAAAGCGACCAGCATCTTTTCAGTTTTCAGATCATTTGTTGCTCCCTTCTTCCTGCCTCCGATCTGACTTTGGGGCATAAGCAGTGTTCATGCTGGGGTGGCTTCCACAGGGATTTAGGAAAAGAATTTGCACCAAAAGCATCTGGGTTGAATGTCTGTGCCTACTTGAGAGCCTTCACTAAGCTCTTTCTCTATGCATCTACCCTGCCCCACTGGGAATATCTCTGTTTCTGAAACATCTGTGCTTTCTTAAACTGAGCAACAGTCTCTTCAAGTGTTGAGGGCTGAAAATGCACATACACACCCAGACACACAGACTTAGACACACACACAGACACACAGACAAAGACACACAGACACACACACAGACACACAGACACACACACCATACATACACACTCATGAGATCTTGCAGTATTAGGCAACCCCTTTGCCTCCCTTTCCAGTCAATCACAAGCAAGTTCCAATTCCCTGGCCACTGACCAACTCCTCCACAGATTAATTAGGGGGTAGGGGAAGGGAAAAAAAACCAATACAATTAGCTATTGAATAGTAGCAAAGCATTGAGGTGACTCCTCTCTCATTTCATTCCCTTTTCCCTCCTCCCTCGTAAATCTGTCACATGGATGATTTTTAAGTCTCACTCAGATGCCAGAACAGTGAGCAGGCATTCTGATTCTTGTTTCTCTCTTGCCTAAGCCCCAACCCAGAAACAAAGTCATTTGTCTGTGGCAGCTCCCAGTTTGTGAGGAGAACCATCCCCTCTTACCTTCACAAAGCCACAATTCTTAAGCGCTGATTAGGGTCTCCAAGGGGCCATTCATTCTGTGTGACATTGAATGCAGCTTGTTTCAGAGGCAGACAACATAGCAGGGGTGAACCAGGAAAGTCAACCAGTAGTTTCCAGCTGCCAGCGATACCACTGATAACCCCCCCCCCCCCACACACACACACTAGCACGTGTCCCCTTCCCAATCTAGCCAGCCAAGTACTGCTTTGCTAGTCGTGACTGAGACTGCTAGGCAACTGTTTCAGTCTTTGGTGAATCCAGATGAAATAGCATGGACGGCTGAGTACTATTTGACTGGATTTTTTAAAAGGAGTATTTGTTGAGCTTTTTAACATGCAGTTTGTCTCCTTCTGCAGGGAATTACTCAGTGAGCAGTCTGTCACATGACTCACAGCAGCACAATTATATAATTCAAACCCTGAGATTCAAGTTCTGATCCAAAGCCACCCCAGGGAACGAGAGGTGCACACCACATGCCGAAAACTTAGAATTAACCTCTTGTGTGAATCCATCAGAAGGTGACTACTTCTAAAGCTCTGTTTCTTTTTCCTTTCCTCTGTTGGCCTTCTCCTGCAACCTCACAGTGAACTTATTGAATATTTCCCAAGAGAACATCTCAACAGTCCCCTTCAATCCCAAGTATCCATGATTTGGATAAAATCGATGAATTAAGTTTCCCAACTTAAGTAAAAAACATTAACTTAAAAAAAATCCTGCTATACTACAAGTGCTTAATAAATGTGTATTGACTTACTGATCAGCTGACATATGCATAGAGGAATACTAAAAATTGAAAAAAAACCCTTCTTTCTCTTTTGGTGGACAATGGATTGATTTCCTTCCACAGTATTTGCAACACGTATGCGGTGATGATAGAAAAGGAGTCATCTCAGTGTCTCTTAATTTCTTGGCATTCACAGGTATCCTTTACACCAAAGAATTATATAGTCAAATTAGAACAATCTTCAATAATTTGAGGATCAGTATAGATACTCCTTCTACCAATATAGATCACAACACCCATACTCCTCAGCAGGTGTTCTCCATGAACCATTCTGTAAATAATTCATGATTCATATTCATAATTCAAAGCCATTCATGAAATAATCACTTTGTGGCCAAAATTCTGGAGATGGGTTTCTCCAAACTTAGGTTGGTCCTCAGATGACAAACATACAACATAGAGGCCATTAGCAGGCCTGAACTAGAATATCTTCCAACCTGGAAGATGTATCAGAGATAATTGAGAGAATCCAGTGTGACCTTTTTATTATGATGGGACATTGGGGCAGGCAGACAGATATATAGTAGAAATGGATAGATAGATAGATGACAGATAGATAGATAGATAGATAGATAGATAGATAGATAGATAGAAGACAAATAACTAGAATAAATATTTATTAAGTATTTACTATGTCTCAGGTACTGCGCTTAGTAGAACCTTAATATCACATCTTGTCCTATCAAAGAATGAAAACTAAAGAACCATCCCATTAAAAGGCTTATCTTTTGGAGCAATGTTAGCTCTAGTAGTGTAGAAACACCTTTCCTTCTGAAATTATTGTTATTCACTCTGTCTATATCTTCTATGTACCAAATTATCTATACATTGTTTCTCCATCAGAATGTGAACTCCTTGAAGGCAGGAATTACTTTTGGCTTTCTTTGTATACACAATGCTTAGGACAGTGCCTAGCACAGGGCGAATGCTTACCAAATGCTTGCTTATTATTGATTTATCAGAAATTAATGCGAAAATAGATACCCTGAAAATGTTAACTTTTAATACATCCAGAGTACTGGTAGTTCACAAATTTTCAAACTTTTTTTTTTTTTGCTTATGATGACTCAGTATATTCTTCATAGGGAAGAAAACAAAGTACATGAATGTACTTTGCATGTACATGAATAGACAATTGCGAATGCAAACCCCGTATAATTCCTGACACATCTTGCAAGAACTCCCAGCATCTGAAAAAAACTGGTTTAAAATCTGCAGAAAATGTGGTTTCAGGGATCTCTTTCTACTCCTCTCACAAGCATGGACATTTTTATTAAATGTTAAAGGGACTTTAAGGCTAAGAATCACAGCCGATGGGAATGTTTCTCCTTTCTCATCCTTCCAGTTGATTTTCAAAGGAATTTCCTGTCTTCTCTCACCTTACTCCCATTTTCTTCAGGATATTATTAAGTACTATTAAATGATATCAATACATTAAAATATGTAATTCTAGAATGAAACCTTATTCCAATCACAGAATCCAAGCATGAGAAGGAACTTCAGAAGTTCTAGCATGCAATTTTGTCAAAGGATAAATTCCCCCCACTCCCAACTCCCACAACATCCCCAAGAAATTATTAGTAATTCAACTTCTACTTGAAGACCTACTGTGATAAGGAACTCACCTCTTTCCATGGCAGTCCATTTCACTTTTAGACACTGTTAGCATTTTCTTATATTGAGCTGATACTTTATTCTTGGGAACTTAAGGATCACAGGATAATAATTTTAGAGCTGGAAAAGCATGTAGAGTTCATCTACTTCCACCACCTCATTTTACAGATAAAGAAACTGAGGACCAGAGAGATTTGTATAAAGTAGACAGGTAGTAAATGGCAGAGCTGGGATTTGAATCCAGAGCCTCTGGCTTCAGATTCAATTACTTTTTCCACCAAAATGAGCTGCTACATTCATTGCTCCTAGTTCTGCCCTCTGAAGCTAAGTAAACCATGTCCAATTTCTGTTCTATATGATGGCTCTTCAAAATACTTAAAGGCAGCTCTCATGTTTGTCCCAACTCTTCTCCTTTCCGTGCTCAACATTCACAATTACTTCATGTGATCCTCATACGATCCTCATCCTCTAGGCCCCAAACCATCGTAGTTGCCTTTTTCTTGATTTATTCCAGTTTCTCAATATTCTACTAAAATGGGGTGACTAGTACATCAGGTGTTTTTGCATGATTTATTTTCTTTGTTACAAGGAAGAGTTTAATCTGGGGGACAGTGGGAGAGGGTAACAGCACAGAAATAAATGTGAGGTTAAAAAGTCATTGATAAAATAAAACAAAATATATTCAAATACGTATATATTAAATGAATAAATGGGATGTCCAAAACGACTAGACATGTTAATTTTAGTGAGTCAAAGAGAGAAAGTGAGGCCTTATGTATAAGAAATTTTTCATGACCCTTTTTGTACCTAAAACTTAGAAACTAGCTAGCCATTGATCAGAAAATCATGACATATGAATGTAATAGACTATTGTTGAGCTCTAAGAAATGTTTAAACTTACTGTGAGGAATTCAGAGAAAGGGAAAGTCTTGTATGAATTGGTGCAGATGGAAGAAGGTAGAACCAGAATGATATAATAGTGACTGCAATAAAAAGAAATGAAGACAACACTAAAAAGTAATTGAAGTGGTTAAGTGTAATGACCATTCGTGGGCTCGGAGAACTGTTGCTGATACACAACTCCCCTCACTCAGTAGAGACATGGAAGACTCTAAATGAGGAATGTGGTATAGGCTGTAAGACATGATCTCTGTGTCTGTTGTTTGACTCATATGTTTATCTTTGTTATAAGGGAAAGGTCAATGAAGGAGAGGGATTTGAGGAGAAATAATTGCAATTTTGAAAAGTATCCATAAAACTTCGAAAAACAATAAAATGATCTTGAAATTGGACAAAAAAATCCAGATGTCATCTGGACAGGCCAGGTACAGTGGAAGTATTACCTTCCACTTTGAGCTGGATGATATATTTCCATTAATGTAACCTAAAATTACATAAGCATTTTTTTAGTGGCATTATTGATTCGTACTGAGTTAGCGTGCCACAAAAACCCTGAATCATCTTCATAGGCACTTGCAACCTGCAGCAAAACAGTTAATTCTTTGAACTCAAGTAAAGGACTTCACATTTATTTATGCTTTGATGGGATATGTGAAATAATGGATTCCTTCCGTTTAGTACTGCTATCAATCCATCTTTATCTTTTCAGTATGTATGATTCTTGTTCATGTTCTTCCTATAAATCCTCTATAAAGGATCTATCAGAATTTTGATAAAAACACTGTTCTTGTTTTAAAAAAATATTTCATATCTCCAGTGCTGTCCCCAACCCTTGATCTTACTACTTGAATGGCCCAACTCCTTTTCTTGTCCTTCATATGTTTTGTGCCGCTTCTTGCATAAAAATCATCTTTGCTGCTATGCTATGGACAGGTGAAGCCTTTTGCATCATTCCATTGATCCATCTGCCATTTTGATTCTTTTGGGACGATGAGCATTCTATACTTTACTGCCATATAGCATCATTTTATATTTATCTCTGATTCATTTAATCTCATTTTATTCAACCTATCATTCTAGTCTGAAGAATAACTTTCTGACTTTGGGGAAGTCACTTAACATCCTTGGTCTTAATTTTCTCAACTATAAAAATGAGAAAGTTAGACTATATTGATTCTGAAATCTCTTCCCATTCCCAGTTTAAGATCCTCTGAACTTTCTTTTTTAAAAATGCCTTGTAAATATTTTCTCATTCCTTTTCAAAATACTCCTTTAAACTAAGAAGGGACTAATTATTATTCCCACTATATAAATAAAGCAAATAAAGGACAGAGAAGCGAAGCAAAAAACAAGATCACAGAATCTTTTGTATACCTGTAAACAGTTGATGTCTCAGTTCCATGTTCAGTTATGAAAGAGAAAATTTAATTAGAGAAACATGAAGGAAATTATGAATGTGTAAGTCTGAATAACAGATTGCTGTCTGTTTATATTTCTGCCTCTGGTATAGTAAATAAAATGTGTTGTGACAGTTGCTATGACAACTATTCCTTCCTTAATGAGCAGAGGGGCAAAAAGCAGAATGAGATGGAAAAGGGGAAAAAAGCTTCTGAGGAATAGTACAAGAATCAAGGATATATAACTTGTGCACCATGTTAACATAACTTCCACCTAATAGTGACCCCGGACTACAAGAATGTTAATCCCCTGACTGTATTTGGATATTTTTGGGTTGATATTTACTTATACTGAGTACACATTGGTCTGTCCCCACTTGGAACATTTGAAAAAATAAATGGCATTTGGTTGGTCCAGGCCTTCTGGAATAACTCAGTGGTGTTCTTTTGAGTGGAGTGGAAAAAAATCAAATAAATTTGGAAAGTAAAATGGTACTAAAGAAAGTTTATTAGGGTAAAGAAAAATAAATCTTTTTTATTTTTAAGATTTAAAAAAAACATGCACACACATTGGCACCAACTGTGTCTAGGTCTCCTAAAGATATATAATAATCATGGCAATCCAATTCACATCTTCATCTTTCACTTCTTCCATGGTCTAATAACATTTATTGCATACCTATTGTGTATATAGTAGTAGCCAAGCATATAGGAGTTTATATATAAGAATGCATTTTTTTTAAATAAGAGAGAAGATTGTTTTTCCTTTATGGGAATTTTATTCCTATTTATAAATAGGAAAAGAAAAAAGTTAGTAGATAACAAACATGTATTATATAACAGAATATAAAGGATTGCAATTTGACTGTAGAAAGGTATTCACAGAGTGGGTTGCTCAGTATTGTGGAAAGAACTTTGGACTAGGAGTCAGGAGAGGCCAGGATTTGAATCCTGCTTCTGGCAATTGCTACCTATGTGACCATAGACAAGGCATTAGCTTTTCTGAGACTTAGTTTCCTTTGTCTATAAAATGAGCTTAATAATAATTGTAATGTTTACTTGACAGGGCCATCCCAAGTGAGGGAACACACATAAAATGCTTTGTAAACCTCGACGTGCTAAAACACAGCTTTGAATGTTATTATACATTTGCAATCCTGGGGGTAGGTGAGGTAAGTATAAGACAGGGTAATATTGCTTTTGGATAAAATCCTGGCTAACCTGGGAAAACTTCATGGAAGAGATGAATTCCAAATAGAGTTTTGAAGTAGCTTGAGAGGGGGTAGTATGACGTCATGGGAAATACACTGGCCAGGCCATCTGGAGACAATAACCACTAACACTTCAACGAATTACAGAATCATAGTGTGGGAAGAAACCTCAGTGGTCGTATAGGTCAACCCAAACCCAAATAAGTATTCCCTCTACAACATACAAGGGTAGCTAGGTGGCATAATGGGTGGAGTGCCAGGTCTGAAGTCAGGAAGACTCATCTCGGCTAAATTCAAATCTGGCCTGAGACACTAATTAGCTGTGTGACTCTGGGCAAGCCGCTTAACCCTATTTGCCTCAGTTTCCTCATCTGTAAAAGGAGTTGGGGAAGGAAATGTCAGAGCACTTCAGTATCTTTGTCAAGAAAACTCCAAATTGGGGCAGCTAGGTGGCACAGTGAATAGAGCAGCAGCCCTGGAGGCAGGAGGACCTGAGCTCAAATCCGACCTCAGATGCTTAACATGTACTAGCAGTGTGACCTAGGCAAGTCACTTATTGTCCAGCCCTTCACCCTCCAAAAATATAAAAAAAGAAAATCCAAATGGTGTCACAAAGAGTCAGACACAACTGAAAATAACAGAACAACAACAAAATTGAGGCTCAGGAGAGACTGACTTAGGATCACACAGCTAGTAAATAACTATGGCAGGATTCAAACTCTCATCTTCCTAATTTCAAGTCCATCTGCTCTGCCACCTATCTGCCTCAGAGTCTTTTTAAAAGATCTGCTTATTAGATCAAAGCTATACAATTGAATCTGACATTCAAAGTCTTCCATCAACTACCCTCACCTTACCAGCACAAATTCACTTCTCCTTTCCCAACACTCCCTCTGTTCCTATTGGGATGGCTTCCTTTCCCTCTCCATCAAGTTGATTTCTCCCAATCCTGCCAATCGTCTTCCAAGTCTCCTTTCCTCTGTACCATCGTCATCACCACCAACTCTCCAATCTGGATGCTTCCCCACCAGCATGGTCTGCTGCTAGCTTGGAATTGCCTGATTTTGTTTTTTGTGTGTATGCAAGAAGTAGCCCAAAGATGTAATGAAAGGCAAGAAAAGGAGTTAAACCAGTCAAGTAATAAGATCAAAAGTTGGACAGCATTGGTAGCAATGATTGATATCTCTATCTCTATATTTATCTACCTACCTACCTATCTGTCTATCTATCTATCTATCTATCTATCTATCTATCTATCTATGTCTGTCTGTCTGTCTGTCTGTCTATCTGTCTATCTATCTATCTATCTATCTATCTATCTATCTATCTATCTATCTACCTATCTATCTACCTATCTATCTATCTATCTATCTATCTATCTATCTATCTACCTATCTATCTACCAGAGCAAAATTTCTATTCAAATTCAGATAGATCCTTTATGGAGAATTTATGGGAAGAGCACAAACTAGAATCACACATCTTGAAAAAGTATAGATGGCTTGGTGCCAAGAGATCTGGCCAAGTCTCAGACCTAGCTGGGAAGGCTTTACTTCTTTGATGGTTCAGATAAAAGAAGTGATGCTGTTTGAATTCCATGATGATTTTCTTACTTCTTGCTTTCAGGACAGGAAAGAATTAGAGAAAAGGAGAGAAAGAGGGTATTATGGGCTGCAGAAACATATGAGTGCTAGGGGTAACATAAGAGTTAAATTATCACGTAACTGAAGTGGTACCCACTCCAGTTTCTTTACTCACTCTCTATAGCTGCACTCAGAGAGACCAAAGCTAGGCTCCACATTAAAAGGTACATCATAAGATTTGTTAATTTGTCAATCTCCTGGAACCACTGGTTTTTTTCATTTAAGTATATTGGTGATACATTGATTTATTCTTAGCTACTCTTGGCTAACTAAAAATCTTTGTATGAAAGGCCCAATGCCAAAGTCATATTAAACTTACCATATGTAACTAAACAGAGACAGGCCTGTTTCTCTTCTCCCTCTTGGAAGGCTTCTGATATCATAAACAAGAAAATGTGTGAGGTCAAAAGACTTTCTCATAGAAGAAAGGTGGTCATTTTGCATGGAGTTTACCAGAATGGAGAGGAGTCTGACAGGAAAGGTCTCTGAGGCTTCCAACATAATCTATTACGGAGCAGCCAAGATGTCCCTCTCTGCCAACTTGCTGCCGTTGCCAGTCTCAGAAACCATTTCTCAAATCTTGTTTTAGCCAGCTCAGCACAATGTCAACATAACAGTTTTACTCTAGGAAGATAATATAAAAGGGGAGTTTCCCAGAAGCCCAGTCAGTTTCCTCCCTCCCTGCAACTCATCCTCCCTATCATGATACTACCTAGCACTACTATAGTGCTTTAAGGTTTGCAAAAGGCCTAACAAATTTTGACTCAACTTATCCTTACAACAACCTTGGGAGGTAGGTACTGTTATTATTCCCATTTCACAGTTGAGGAAACAAGCAGTTAGAAGTTAAAGAACTTGTTCAGGATCATATAGCTTGCAAATGTCTGAATCGGGATTCACATTTAGGTTTTCCTGATTCCAAGCCATGTACTCTATCCACTCTGCTACCCAGCTGCCTGTAAAGAACCCCAGGAATTCCATGGAGAGCTTTAGTTAAGAATTATCAGTAGTATCTCCTTGGTTGAGATATGGGTTATCTAAACCACCTTGAGCACCTGGGAAATCCCAAAGAAGATGGAGTATTTGGAATCATGCTTCCATTTTCTCTTTATAATTGGGCCATTGAAAATGGGTATTGATCAAGGGCTAAAAGTCCAAAGAAGCTTCAGGCTGGGATTCTGGGCATCACTGTAAGCAGAGGATCCTCTGTCCCCAGCCCCCTGGACAAGTCAGTGAACATTATTTCAGTCTCATAAGGCAACATGAGAAAATTTAGTAAAGGCCCTCTGCCTTCTCTGGCTCTTTTCAAAGATCCTTCACTGCTTTTCCTGTCTTTACAGAGCTTGGTGCTTGCCTGATCATATGGAGTAGGGGAGGGGGAAGAGAAAAGAAGGGAGGAATTGTAGGCAATGAAGTTGGTTCCTTTGGAAGTGATCTATATATTTCATATTTGTCATGTCTTGATTACTGAGCATTAATAAAACCACAGTAAATTTGTTCACATGCTTGGTATTATGGTCAAACTTATATTCAAGAATATACCCATGAGAGTTTCATTTCAGGATGCAAAGTACCGTTACTACTGATGCATCTTTATTTTCTTGCTTGTTTATTGACAGAAGTCTCTTCTAGCTCTAAATCTCTGCTCCCATGGTCCTCCCTACTGGGGCTCCATTGCTTCCTTGGAAAGTCAGCCTTACTCATTTTGACCCCTGTGGTATATGGAGTCCTTAAATATTCAGCATCAAATTTTCCTCCTCTAGGAAGTCTTTCACAAATAATGCATCCCGCCCAACACACTCCTCAATCCCTTATCAATTATTCAGCAAACACTTGCACTTTAGTTTGTATTTTGCCCTGGACAGACAACTCTGTAATAGTTTGAGATGCTTCCAAAATCTATTTCTTTGTTCATTCATTTGTCCAGCAAAAACTGATTAAGCATCTACTGGGTGCTGGACACTTTTAGATCTTAGATGTTTGTAAGTTGTTAGTGATTCTAGCATAAGTGGTTCTTAGAATTGCTAGAATGTGTATATTTCTCTGTAAAGGTAAGTGTTATGTTTTTTGTTTCTGAAAAAACATCTGTACAATGCTTAGCACAGTGCCTGGTGCATAGTAGGCTCTTAATAATGCTTATTCCCTTCTCTTCCTTCTCTTTTGTATTTCCTGATAGTGCCAACTACAATGTGCTCCATACAGTAGGTGCTCAGTACACCCTCACTAACCTTACTACCTCAAGACTCTGGTCAAGTGACTTTTAAAGATTCTTTACAACCTTTCCTTTGCTAAAAATAAACATACAGACAATACATCACACTCTTTTACTTTGAGTCAAGAAAGAAACTATTGAAACATCTTGGACCCCAAACGATAAATAATCAAAGGATATGAAAGGCAGTTTTCAGATGAAGAAATAAAAGTTATCTATAGTCATATGAAACAATGTTCTAAGTCACTACTGACTAGAAAAATGCTAATCAAAATAGCTCTGAGGTACCATATCATACCTATCAGATTGGCTAACATGACAAAACAGGAAAATTATAAATGCTGGAAAAGAGGTGGAAAAATTGGAATACTAATGCATTGTTGGTGGAGTTGTGAACTGATCCAACTATTCTGGAGAGAAAAAAAGAAACATCTTGGAGTCAGAACAATTAGACATAGATTTGGTAATGAAATGCAAATTGCTGTTCAGTTGTGTGAGACTCTTCATGAGCCCATTTGGGGTTTTTGTGGCAAAGATACTAAAGAGGTTTGCCATTTCCTTCTCCAGTTCATTTTACAGATGAGGAAACTGAAACAAACAGGTTAAATAACAGCTAGTAAGTGTCTAGTTTGGATCTGAACTTAGATTCTCCTGACTCCAGGCAGAGTGTACTATCTATTATGCCACCCAGCTTCAGCAATTCAAGTATCTATTTGGGGGAGAATACTTTGTTTATTAAGTGTATTAAATCTTTTTTAGATCCAAGATCTTACCTGCCCCTTTGTTCTCTCCCTAGTTCTCAAAAAAAGGGGGGAAAAGGTCATCACAACATTATGGAAAAGGTCTTTTCCATCCCAGTTTCTTGCTGTTGTGCACCCCTAAGGCAGGATGAAATTAGAGCTACCACTAGCCTCCGTCATTGGCACTCTTCAACTCCTTCCTAATGCCTTTCTGTTAGTACCCTCTGAGATAATATCACTCAACCTTTTGTGCTAATAGGTTCAATCATGCAATATTATTTCAGACAATCTAATCAATCTTTTCTGCCTAGGCCAGTGCATAAATATGCTGCCATCTGCTTTGGTGTCCCTGAGGTTCTAGAACAGGGGTCTCCTTATCTGCCTCCACATGCATGCTCATCACAGTAGTCATTACTTGCTGAAGGTTGCAGCATCCATAGGCCCATTAAAATTAATACACATCATGACCCATTTGTCTAAAAGTCTGTAGGGAGGCCTATGTTAACTATTCCTTTAGTCAAATCCAGAGTTTCTTTTTCTGGCCAAGAGTTCCCATAGTATTTTGAAAACTATTTCTCATTCATAGGTCTGTGGGAAGTTGGGGTAGGAGGAAGGCTGAGAAAAGAGAAAAAAGATAAGGAGAAGCTGGTCTTGACTTTTAGATACTTATTCAAAGATTACTGATGGTGGATTATTGAGTGTTGGGGTCAATGGAATCTTAAAGGCTTCCTGGCCTAACCCTTTCATTTTACAGTGGAGGAGAAAGGAATATGAAGATGGAGTGACTTGCCCATGGTCACATAAATTAGTGGCAGAGCTAAGCCCAGCATGAGGATCTCCAACTGGATTAGATTCCCTTTAAAAAGAACTTTAGGTCTACAAAGCACTCCCCTTACCCCACCCTCCAAAAAGATCCTGTGAATTATGTAGTGCAAATATTATTATCTCCCTTTGAAGATGAAGGGACTGAGATTTTGAGGTGAAAAGATGGCCTATGGCAAACTGCTAGCTAAGTGTCCAAGCTGGAATAGACACAAAAGTCTCCAGACTTTTGTGGTCTCATTTCTAATATATTATACAGATTAAAATAATGGTCTTTAACTCTAAAATTGGTACAGGGCCAATGGATCAATCTCACTAGTTTGAATTTTCTTTACCTACTTAAAAATAATTTTGTACTTTGCCATGTTTCTTTCCCCTTCACTAAACACACATGATATTGATTTTGAATTTCTTCAGGGAATATCTTTAAATATAATAAGCAATTGTCACTAATCTATCTCTCTCCTGACCAATTAGAACAAACATCAGAGAACCCAAATGCCATCAGAGAGATGGATAAATATATTCACATGACAAACACATTTAGGCAGCAAAAATAATGTGCTTAATGTTCCTTCTTTAAAAAAATACTATAGAAAAATCGATATCTTTTATTTACACAAGAGTAGCAGTGACTAGAAATTTTGGTAGTAGCAGAAATCCACTCTTAAACCACCTATGTAATTCATAATGTGAAAACAATATAAAAAGTAATTAAGATAAATTCAGTGGAGTAGGAGGTGAGGCATCAGTTACTATAGCACTGTCTCGTGTACTCTATATTCTAATGTTGTGGAGAACTATCTAGATTGTCATGCTTAGATATGGTTCTACATTTGCAAAATTATACAATCAGAAGAATGAATTTGAGATGCGTAGATTGTGGTCCAGTTTCGCCCCAGTTTGAAACCTGGAGATGTCAAGTGAAACTAGTCATGATAATATGATCATAATAGGGCTATTACCCTTCATTTGAAGAGTGCTTTTAAGGTTTCATTGATTTAAACTTGGAAGGGACCTAAAAAGCTACCTAGTCTATCCCCTTCGTTTTATAGATGAGGGTAGGTGACTTGCCTAAGGTCACACAAGTAACAGAGCTTGAATTTGAACCCAAGTCCTCTGATTCTAAATCCAGCACTTAATATACAACACCTTACAAAGCACACACATTACATTTCTTGAAAACAGGCACAGCAAGTATTACTATTCCCATGTTATTGCTGTGGAAATGGAGGTTTCAGAGAAAGCAAGTAACTTGATGAAAGTCACAGAGCTAATAAATTACAGATCTAAGATTCAAATCTAGTTCTTCTGACTCTGAGTACAAATCACCATGCCAAGCTTTTGACTCCATTTTGCTGTATATATGTTACAGTCTAAATGAAAATATTTGCCTAATACAATCCAGTTGATCTATGAGTTTCTGGCAGAGAAACATGGTCTTACCAAATACAGACAAAAATCTTAATCCAGGATTTAAACAAACAAAATCTTAAGTATATAAACCAAACAGTCTATGCTTATTGAATTAAAACAAAAACAAGTAAGTTTTAAAAAATGGCCAAAGTTAAACTTTCACCAACATCCAACTCTTATGCTTCAACATGGCATGAACGTGCTCCTGGATTCTCAAAGAATGTTCCAGGGGAATACAAACTTGGTAGGTCCTAGCAATCTGGAAAAGCTTTGAATAGAAGCTTAGCATTAGACTAGGTCTGTTGTCTAAGGTCCAGTCTAGATGTTAGGATAGACTATTGACAAGAGGACTGGCCATCAGATGAAGCTGAGCTTTTCTGACTATAGGGATTCTTGAAGACTATTTACAATAGCATGATGGATCACAATCTGTATCAGCCAAAGGCTGGAAGATATATCCACACTAATGAAATCATGGGTCATTGAAGGACTGAATTAAAAAATAGTGAGTCTACGTTACCAACTTAATTTCTTTAAAGTGACTTTTAAAAGTCAATATAACTATGTGAAATTTCTCTCCTCCCACTTTTACCACCTGCCCCCACCTTGCTTAAAACTTCTTTTTAGATATTAGAAAGGCAGAAGGGTATAGTACAGGGGTTCTTAACCTTTTTTTGGTCATGGACCATTAAAAACCAAGCTTGCAGACCCCATATTAGAAATCTCTAGTAGTGGAAAGAATGCTGGATTTGGAGTCAAAAGAACTGGGTTCTAACCCTGACTCTACTACTGTGTGATTAGCTGTGTGGCCTTGTATGACATCTTTGAACTTGAGTTCCCCTCATCTGTAAAATAGGGATAAAATAATACTTTCCCTGCCTACTCCATAGGATTGTTGTACCATACAAGTTTATGCGTTCTGAAAGTGTCATGGTGAATGGTAAAGGTTCTACATTTATAAGGTATGGTTGCTACCATCAATTTCCTATTAGGAGATCAGACTGCAAATGGATCTAAGGCAAATATGAAATGTCCTTCCTCCTAATATCTCTTCTTTGAATCCCTAACTTCTTTCAAGGTACCACATGCAGAAGCCCTAATGATCTCCCTTACTGCTAGCACCTTCTTCTAAAATAACCACTTATCTGTCTTGTATATGCTTGTAGAAAAGTACACATGCTTTCCTCTTCATCTAGAATAGAAACTTCCAGAGGGCAGGAAGATTTATTCCTGATGTTCCAGATGCTGTTTTTGCATCCCCAGCACCTACATAGAAGGCAATATGTAATTGCTTGTAGAATTGAATTGGATTGAACATTTAGTCCGACACCTTCATTTTTACAAATGATGTCAGCAAGGACTAGAGAATTTACCCTTATATGGCTTGCCCAAGGTCACACAGTCAGTTAGAGGTAAAGAACGGGGACTAGATGTAGGCTTCTTGGCTCCCAGGTGACAAAAATGTATATAATCTTCCACAGGGCTGAATGCAGATGATCCCTTGTGCATTAAAGTTGTTTGTTTGCCTGGCTTGCTTTCTTCTACTCCTGGAATTCCTGTTTAATTACAAACCTTTGTGTTCGTCACTGTCTGCTGCTGGGAGCAGGAATGGAAGCAGGGGAATAAAGAGGTGGAAGGGGTGGGGAGAAAAGAAGGGGATTTGAAACTGTATCTTTATCTTACTGTAAGACAAAATTCAAATCCTCTAACAAAGGGATACTCTGTAAACCTCACATTGGGGGATCTTAGTCCTTTACCACTAACTTGACTCTCAGAAATAAATAACTACTTCTTTTTCCAATGTTGCCTTTTTGCTTTTAAAACCAGTCCAGCCCTTTGTTACTAATAGAGCAGAGGGCAATGTCTCTTAAAGGGCAGAAGGAAGTCATGCAAAGTAGTGAGGCTATTACAATTGTTTCCAATTAATCCCCCACACAAATTGCTAAGGTTAATATTCCATAAAATGACCTGGAACTTAAATACGCAGAACAGGCATGCTTTATTACCAGCATTTTTCTAATATTCCAGTGAAACTGAGTGAATTTAGTCTTGCCTCATTATCTAAGTCTACTGCTGACTTGTGGTAGAAGAAATTCTTAAAGGGCTGCACTCTATTCTTCCCTTATACCTCTTAAAGCACCGTGTACAATGTGGGGGATAGAACGGATGTTGCCGAATTATTTGTTAATTGATTGGTGACTTTACTATGCTAGTTTCAACTTGCCCCACCAAAGGACAGTGCAGTGATGAAGGAAAGCATGAGGGTTTACAGACTGGCATATTAAAAAGAATAAGAACCTTTGGAGTAACAGAATGAGCTAACTTTGCTATAATTTGTCTGAAGAATTACATCAAAATATGTGTGAATGTGTAGCAGCAACAGCTTTTATGTTCTGCGTCTCAAAAGATATTTCTCCTTTAAGCTACTCACTCACCTCTTCAGCAGAAATTAGGGCCATCTTCATTGATTAAAAAACAACAACCATACCACTCACAAACTTCTACTAAGCTAACCCAAAACTATTTTTTTTTTCGGTAAGGCAATAATTGGTAAGTGACTTGTCGAGGGTCACAAAGTTAGTAAGTGTCTAGTGTCTAAGGTTGGATTTGGATTCAGGTCCTCCTGACTCTGGGGCTAGTATTCTATCTGCTGCCCCCATCCAATAGACTTTTGGCCAATGAGGCAAGTCTGTGGACTCCCCCATCCTACCTATGTTCTTTCATACCTTCCAGTCAATATCTCCCCCTGTCTCCACTGATGAGGGCAGCTGTGTGGGAGAACAGCTGAGTGGGTCTGGAGGTGCTGGGAGTAGAAAGTACTCCTGTCCTTCAGTGTCTGAATTTGCCATCAATTTCTGTTCCCTCCTCTTCTAATCAGGAGTATCCACTTTATTGACTATATCTCCTGGTTATTGTCTGTTCATACCCTGAAAGTAGTTTGTGCCCTGAAAAAGGTGTATAGAAGAAACCCCTGGCTGAGTCTGAGTCTGGGCATAAGTTTCCAGATCATCTCATCATATTCTAAATATTTTGACTCCTGTCTGTCCCTTGGTTCTGCCTGTATGGACCTCTGATTATTACACATCTCTCAAATCCTGTTTCAATCCTCTCAGTGATCAAATTTAAGGGAAAGTTTGGAAACAGATGTGTTTTGCTAACATCTGGTTCATTTGGTCCAAATATTCACCTTGTAGTCATCCCTCTGCTGTCCCCACCCCAGCCTTCTTCAGAAGCAGGCTAGAGTTGGAGAGAGCAAGAAGGACCTGTGAGTGAAGAATCATAGGATCTGAGCTGGAAAGGACCTCAGAGAGCCTCTAATCCAACCATTTCATTTCACAAATGAGGAAACTGGGACACATTGAGGTTAAATGACTTGCCTAAGGTCACATAGGTGGTGAGTGTCATATGCGGGATTTGATATTTAGGGAAAGAAAGAAAGCAGAAAAAAGAAGGAAATACTTATCTGCCAGGAGGCTGGGAGCATCATAATTTGAAACTTCTTGAGGGAAGAAACTATTTTACATTTTGATTTTGTATCCCCAGTACCTAGCACAGTGGTTTGAATAAACCTGGTGTTTAATAAATGCTTTTTGAATTGGGTAAGATTGAATTCAAAGTAGAGCATACTGAGGAAATTCCATTGAGTAAAGGAGTTCCTTTGCTTCCCCTGTTTGTTGCTTTGTTCTTCTTAAACCATCCTGTGCTTCTGTTCACAGATGTGATTAGCAAGAAAGACACCTCACTTCCCTCACAAGGGTGATGCATGGCCTAACAAATGGTCATAAAGTGCCGCCACAACTCTAATTGGCCAAACAATGGCTGCCATCAAAATCATATTCACCTCACGCCACAGAGATTCCTGATGTAGAATGCAGAAAGCTGGTTAAATATTGCATCCTGCCTACCTGTAATTAATCTGACAGAACACAGGGACACTGCTTGGAGAGGCCCTCAGAATTGATTTCTTTCTTCCTGCACCTGTCAGTGCCTCTGGTGCTGATACAGTGCAGGCAGCAGGTGCTCTCCTGGCTGCTTTTGGGAATCTGCCAGTCATTTGGCCCATGTGGCTGCAGCTGCAGCATCCTGTACCATGGAAGTGGGTTACCAGCAGTATAGAGCTGTCTATCCTCAGCCTAGGAGAATCCATTCATGTGATAACTTGACCTCTGTAGTTTGAGAACCAGACTACACATTCCTGTAATCTTGGTTCTTGTCTCTATTAAAAACCCATCAGAACTTAACCCCCATCTACCTTTCCAGTCTTCTTATACTTTCCTCCCCAAAATGTACTTTTCAATCCAGTGACATTGGCCTCCTGGCTGTTTCATAAATAAGATACTCCATCTCTTAGCTCCAGGCATTTTATCTGGTTGTCCTCCATGCCCAGGATGTTCTCTTTCATCTGCTCCTCCATTATGACTACTGACTTCCTGACTTGTTTTAAGTCCCAAATAAAACACCACCTCAATTAGGAAACCTTCCCCAACCTCCACTTAATCCCAGTGCCTTATTGCTTATTTATCCTGTAGATAGCTTGCTTGGTATATATTCGTTCCATGTTGTCTCTTCCCCTTCCTTGAAGCTCCTTGAAGGCAGCGACAATTTTTTTTTACCTCTTTTTGTATCCCCAGTACTTAGCACAATGCCTGGCACATAGTAGGTACTTAGTAAATATTGAATAAAATTTAATTACATCTAATTGCTGGTTATCTGGTATACCTGCACTAGACTAAGATTTCAGAATATATCCTGAGTCTTAAAAGATGCTTCTCCATCATCCCACTCATCCACCCCTCTAAAGGGACAAAGTCCACCTTCATTAATTTAAAATAACAAAAACAAAAATGACCATCCACAAACTTCTATCAGGTTCTCAACAAACAGTTAGTTGAGACTTTTAATTTTCCTATTCTATTTATGTACATTTATACCTTCCAGTCATGCAAGTGAAGTTACCCTGCTTATCCATGTTGATTCTTTCCCCATAACTGTCCACGTTAATGAAATCAGCTGTATAGTAGTCAAATCAACAAGCATTTATTAAGCATTTACTCTATACTAGGTACCAGGTACATTTATTAAGCATTTACTGCATACTATAGATTGACAGCACTTGGCAACATATTGGATAGTGGGGCTGTTGGTAGCGAGAATGAAAAGTGTAACACCTAGGGCATAAGCCTGGGTGATTGGAGATATGGTGATTTCTCATTATAACAGGGAAGTTAAAAACGGGGGAAAGTTTTGGGGAAAAGATAATGAACTCAGTTTTGGACTTGTTGAGTTTAAGATGTCTACAGGAATGTTCATTTGGAAATATCTGAATAGCAGTTAAAGATGTGAGATTGGAGGGTAGGAGAGAGATTAGGGCTGGTGAAAGGGATTTTAGACTCATTGGCCTAGAGTTGACAAGTGAATCTGTAGGAGTTCATGAGGTCACCAAATGAAATAGTATATAGTGAGAAGAGAAGAGAAGAGGGCCCAGGTCAGGGTGTTCTGTTTGGTGGTCACTCACTATTAGTTATTGTGATCTGGATAGCATCAGCAAAGGTAAGTACGTCACTACTCCCTTGCTGGAAGTGGAGATAAGGGAACAACTTTTGATGGTAAACCCTGTTGCTAAAAGGCCAGGTTGTTTCCCAGTGCTTTCAGATCAGGAGTGGGGAACCTAGGGCCTCAAGGCCATGTGTGGTCTTCTGGATTCTCAAGTGTGACCTTTTGACTGAATCCAAACTTCACGGAATGAAATTATGGATTTGTTCTGTGAAGTTTGGATTCAGTCAAAGGGCCGCACTTGAAGACATAGAGGGCCACATGTGGCCTCGAGATCACAGATTCCCCATCCTGTTCCAGACCCACTCATCTCAGTCAATTCTACTTTTCCAATATCTCATATAGATTGCCCTCTGCCCTTCTCCCTTTTTCTGCCCATGACATCACCTTGGTGCAGGTCCTCATCACCTCATGCCTAGACTATTGTAATGACTTTCTGGTTGGTCTTCCTGCTTCAAGTCTTCCCCCATCACAGTCAAATCTCCACTCAGTTATCAAAATTATCTTTTTCAAGAGCAGGTCTGATCATGTTAGCCCACTTCCTGCTTATTCAGTAAACTCCAATGGCCTCCTATTGCCCCCAGGATCAAACAAAAATCTTATGTTTGGCTTTTAAAGCCCTTCATAAATTGGTATCTGTCTATCTTTTCAATCTTCTTATACTTGATTGCCCTCCTGTACTATAGGATCTAGTGAGCCTAGCCTCCTTGCCATTCCTCCCACAAGATACTCCATTTCTTGACTCCAGGCATTTTCGCTGTGTCCCTCATGCTTGGAATTTTCTCCCTCCTCATTTCTCCCTCCCACAGTATCCTTGGTCTCCTTTAAATCTGAATTAAAATCCTACATTCTGCCCAACATCTTTCCTGGTCTCCCTTAATACAAACAACTATATACAAAAAAAGATATATACAGGATAACTTTGAAGTAATTTCAGCATTAAGGGAGACAAAGGACGATTTTGTGTTCTTTAAGGAGAGGGACTATTCTGTCCTTTTGGGGGGGGGGGTGTCATATCCCCAGTGCTTAGCATAGTGCCTGGCACATAATAAATTATAAATGCTTATTGACTTGACTTTATCTCCTGGTTCAGGCCTGTTTATACCCTAAAATCAGTTCTATCCTATATATAGGATCAGAAGGTTATGTATTAGTCATTAAGCTATGTGTGGCCCTCTCCTTTTTCTTCCTATATTACAGATTCTGAAGCCTAATAGAGACCTAGTCCGATTCCTCATTGTTGTTTAGAGGTGTGACCTTAAATTCCTGGAGGCCTTGCTACTGGAGAACAGGCTCTGGCAGGTCACATTGAAGTACAAAGCCTTCAAATCTGGACCTTGAGATAAGTCTGTGTCTATTGTCTGAGGATAAGTTAAGAAATGCCCCCATCAGAAGGGTGACCATCTCTGGAAATCAGCTTCTAATGCATTGGAAAGACCACATCATTGGAGCATGACACCAAACCTAGATCTTTGCATCAGCCTCTGAAGCAATTATGTCCCTGTAGAATATTTACCACTCTAATCAGAAACTCTTAGTTTGGTGAAGAAATTGTTTATAAGAGGAATCACTCCAAATAAATGTATTAAGGCTGTACTGAATAAAACATCAACTTCTCCTTGCTTATTGTTATAAAAATACCTCTTTTCATACTAGAAGATTAAATAAGAATTCTAAAAGGATTCACATTCTAGTCAACACCTTTAGGAATTTAAAGAATTGAAATAATAAGAACCTGAAACAACACTCATTCTTTAATTAGGCTACAACTTAGAGCCGCAGTTGCTAATGTGTGATTTGAGTGGATGCAAAGGGGTGTGTTCTTGCAAAGTTGGATAGCACAGGCCAAGAAACCTTTCAGGTTTGATTGTTAAAGTGTGGATAATTATAACTTAAACCTACTAACTGCCAGGCTGGGGAGAAGTGAATAATTTCTTTCTTTCTCCTTCTTATTATAGTTTCTTCTTTTTTTTTTTAATAAAAGATGCTTCTTTTCTACTGGCATCTGCCTAGATTGCTAATAACTACCCTGTGACATGTGGCATGGGGGATGCAATACCTCTGACTCATAGTGCCTGCATCGTATAGTAAACAATTACCCAGAGGATTTTATCCATGCTTGTTAGAAATATGACAAAAGATGTCATGAGCACTTAAATAGGTATTGCATTATATAAAACATTTTTATAGCCAATATTCTGTAACTATGAGTAGGGAGATAGCATCTCTGAATTTTGGATTTGGGAGGGATCACAGTGGCCATTTGGTTCCATCAGCACCTTAACAAGGATATCTTCTACTATTCAAAGAATAAATGGTCAGTAAGCCTTTCCTTTAAGAGCTTCAGTGGGAAGATTGGAGGGGCAGTCATCATCAGCTGAGGTCGCCTAACTAATTTTTGAATAGTTTTTTATTAGAAAGTTTTTTTTCCTGGCTTCAAGCCTAAATTTGCCTCTTCTCAATTCCCACCCATAGCACTAGTCTAAGTGGAACATATCTAATCTCTTTTCTAACATGACAAACATTTGAATATTTGAAAATAGATACATTTCAGTTCAGTGCAATTAAATACACCCTTATTAGACACTTGTTATGTAGATAAAAAAAATTAAAACAATCTCTGCCTCCAAGGAAACTTATATACTGTCAGCCAGACATAACATGTATAATACAAGAAAAATTGAGGAGGGGGTGGGTAGGAGAGAAAGAGATAGGGAGAAAGGAGGGGGGACAGAGAGAGAGAGAGGGAAATAGGGAGGGAAGAGAAAGGTGGAGGGGAGGAAGAGCAAAGGGGAAAGAAGAATTGGGGGACAGAATAGAAGAGAGGGAGAGGAAAGTAGGAAAAGAGGGAGGGAGAAGGAGAGGGAAAAGGAGAGAAAGAGGAGAGAGGAAGATAAAAGAGTAGAAGAAAGGGAGAAGAGAACCAGAGAGGAGATATCCAGGGCTGGAGAGTAAGAGGGAGAGGGGCAGTGGAGGGAGAAGAGAAGGGGAGAAGGACTGAGCTAGCAAGACAAGGAAAGAGAGAAAACTGAAAATCAACATAGAGAATGAAGATAAGCAAAGGGGGCACCTGACTTGGATTCTGAAGGAAGATAAGAATTCTCAGGGGTGGTGGTGGTGGTAGAGATGGGGA
>CM053580.1:447060750-447071972 GCA_028627135.1 Pseudochirops cupreus
ATATATATATATATATATATATATATATATATATATATATATATATATATATATATAATGATGTCGAGGGTGGGAAAACATGTTTTGTTTGGAAGGATTTTGCTCTCTGCGTTAATCACAACCTGATCTTCATTGAACAGGGCAATGAGTCAGTTTCAATCTGTTTACATGGTACTCTAAGGACTTTGGCATTAAGGGTATATTAATTTTGATATCTTCTGAATTTGATCCTCATTCATGGTGCCTTGCATTTAATAAGTATACAATAAATACTTATTTAATGAATGACTGAATGAGGAAACACAAAAGAATGACTCTGAAAGCAGAGACATATTGGCTGTCCACCACATCCATTTTTTTTCCATTTTTAGTCACTTTATTTACTTTGTTCCTCTCTCCTTTTTCTCCTGGCTCCTTTGAATTTCAGTACCTTAAATTACGGTTTATTTAGCTGTCAATGAGGTTGCATGCTGTGGTTTCCATGTATGCTAAATGAAAGATGTTGTCATTTGTCATGAACATTTTTATTTTTATAATCTCTGTGGTATATGATGAGATTTGTGGAAACAGCTATTGAATTTGCTATCAAATTCAAAACATCAATAAGGAATATCAAGTTATCTATTCATCAGCAATTAGATTAAGTAACAGACTTAAAGACAGATATAGGGAAATAGATTTCAATAAAGAAATAGGAGCATTTAGATCTATCTATCTGTTATCTATCCATCCATCCATCCATCCATCTATCCATCCATCTCTCCCTCTCTCTCTCTCTCTCATCTACTTTTATATTGTAAATCCTGCTTCACATTTAAAGCCCTCCACAACCTGACTCATTCTTATCTTTCTACTCTTTTTATATTTTATTTCCCTTCACACAATCTATGGTCCAGCTACACTGACCACTTGCTATTTTTTCATACATAATACTCATGTGTCATCTCATATCTTTGGCTCTTCCCCATGCTTGGAATTCTTGTTCATCTCCTGTTTTCCCTTACTAGATGATACAGTACATAGAGTCCTGGGCTAGACACAAGAATAGCTGAGTTCAGATCTGGTCTCAGACAACTACTAGCTGTGTGACCTTGGGAAAAACACTTACTCTCTCTCTTTCTGCCTCAGTTTCCTCATTTATATATGGAGATCAGAATAGCTCCTACCTCTCGTATTATTGGGAAGATCAAATGAGATATTTGTAAAGTGCTTAACATAGTACTAGAATGAATGCTTCCTTTTTGCAGACACAGATCACATCACACCAACTACAAAAGTCCTTTCCCCTGCTTCTATCCTTCCCTATGCGATTACCTTTCATTTACTTTAGAGGTATCATGCACATACATTATTATTTGCACGTTGTCATGCTCATTAGAATGTTTGCTCCTTATGATCAAGGACCAAGTTTTTGCCTTTTTTATATAATAAATAAATGCTTAATAAATATTTGTTGGCTGATTGTTCATGTATCTACATCTCATTTCATAGACAACTAGCTGAGTTCTTGAATAGGGCATTTGTGTAAAGGAAAGACAGTTTATCTTACTCAAGTGAACAATTAGCATTAGACTCATGGGTTATTGGAGCTGTAATTTTCTCATCGGGGAAGAGAAGAAGAGAGTGAATGCCAACTTTCTACAGAGATATGAAGGAGCATTACTACAAAATCCTTCACCCTGCTGACTTTCTGCTATTCTTAACAGACTAAATTAGCTTCTCTTTGGGTAACCTTCACCATCTGATTTCTTAGTTCCTATACCATACCTAGGCTGCTTGGGTGTGCCTGGAGAAAACCACAAACTCAAACTGATTTCACCCATTACAAATTTATGATGCAGAAATCTCAGCTGGGCCCTTAATGCTGCTTGAAAAGCTTTCTTTTTGATTCTCTTTCTTTTATTTCATCCCTTTTCCTCTTTCTTTAAGTCCCTTCAATTCTCACCCTGAATATTCAGAGGAGAAGATCTGATCTCTGACAAGATTGAGGCTGTCTGACAAATACTTCCCTCAGATCTCCTTTTGTGCTAATCCTTGTCTATTAACACCCAGAGGCAAGTATAAAAGTAATGTAGATGGTATGGCCTTGGCTTTTTTTTTTTTTTTACTGATATAGAGTCACTGGCTTGCATGGGTCGCTACTTTATTTCAAATGTTTCAACAAACATTTACTTATACTTTGAACTTGCTACTGTTTTAGGTGCTAGAAACCAATCAATTCATCAATTAGCATTCATTAAACATCTACTATATGCCAGATACTGTGTTAAATGCTAGATGTATGAAGAGAAATAGTTCCTGCCCTCTAGAACCTAACATATGAATGGGGCTGACAACATGTGTACATTATACTTATATACAAGCTATTTATAAAGTAGATACAAAGTCACCTAGAAGAGAAAGGCACTAGCAAGTGGGTGAGGACCAGGAAAGGCCTCTTGCAGAAGGGAAGAACTGAACAATCTTGAAAGAAAACAGGGAGTGTAAGAGGTAAAAGTGAAAAGAGAGAGCATTCTAGGGACAGGAGCCATTGCCAAGCCAATGAGACAGAAGAATGAGTGTCATGTTTGACAACAAGAGTAATGTAGAGTGTGTGAAAGGGAAAAAGTAGAAAAAGATTGGGAAGGAGTAAGTCATGCCACACTAATTCCATTTCCTTTTCTAACAGTGTATCTGCACTAGTGGGCAGGTAGGTGGTGCAGTGGCACTCGGCTTGGAGTCAGGAAGATTCATCTTTCATGAGTTCAAATCCAGCCTCAAACACTCAGTAGCTATGTAACCTTGGGCAAGTCACTTCACCCTGTTTGTCTCAGTTTCCTCATCTATAAAAAGAGCTGGAGTAGGAAATGGTAAACCATTCAGTATCTTTGCAAAGAAAACCCCAAAATGGGGTCATGAAGAGTTGGACACAACTGACTAACAACAAAATCTGTTTTGCTAAATCAGGGAAATGCATAGACAATGATCTCAGCAAAGAATATGCCAGTTTCCTTTTGAATAAGATGGGAAGAAGTGGGTTGGATGATCCATTGAGGCAGACTCAGAATTTGGTAAATGACCAGATCTGAAAAATAAGTAGAAGATGGAACATTGAGAAGAATACAAAGATAGATGTGGGACAAGTAATCCCCTCAAGGAACTCACAATTTATTTGGTCTCTTCTCCTTAGCCTCATCTCACACACATTCGGTACAAGTCTCTGGACATGGGTGTTAATTTGCTTGCTTGGACTTGATACCTGTTTGCCCCTTTCTGGTTACCACAGAACCCCTGAATTTGATGCTTAGCTCCCTCGACTTGTAGCACCCTGGCATTTTTCTCCATATCTTGGCCTCATGGTTGCTAGGCATACCCATTATTTTCCAGACCCCTTTAACTACTGAGACTTCTGGCTGATACCCACAACCTGGACTGAAGAGCTAAAAAGTGTTGAAAGTCAAATACACTCTTCAGCAAACATTGATCTTGAGATACTGTCACCATGGGAACAGGAACAACACTTTTGGTACTCTATTAATTGTGTGAATACCACCTCCAGGGCCATGGGCAACACTCCCCTTTCTTCCTTTGTGCTTCTTCCTCTCTGTCATCTCTCTGACTGAAGCTGCTCTGGGTCTTAAAAAATGTGTTACTGTTCACTGGGGAAGTTGGAGGGTTCATCAACTAATTACAAAGTATTTTTTAATTATTTATGTAAAGTGTTTTGGAAACATTTTACAAGTAATGACAGTGAACCAGGAACATGGGAAGCAATGCTTATGCAATTTAATATGAGAGATGACCCTGAGGGTACCTCTTATTTACATCAAAACCTTTAAATCATCATTAGTTAACCATGAGGGGACAGAGCTTGTGGGATCATGAGGAATTTAAAAGAAAATTAAAATTATTGCTTTTGACAAGCATGGATGAAGGAAAGATCCCAGTGGATGTTGAATAGTTAGAAACTATTTAGGAGTACGTTAAGTCAGGGATCATAGATGCATTGAGGAAGGGAAGAAACGAGCATTTATTAGGTGCCTACTATGAGTCAGGCACTTACTAAGTATTTTATGAATACTACCTTATTTGATTCTCACAATAGCCCTCAGGAGGAGGAGTCATTACCATTTTCATTTTACAGCTGAGGAAACTGAGGCAAATAGAGGTTAAGTGATTTGTCCAGGATCTGAGTCTGGATTTGAACTCAGAACTTTCTGACTAGACCCAGAGCTCTATCCATTGTATCACCTAGCGTCCTCAAAGGAAAAAAAAAAGCAACCTTCTGCTGCTCTTTCCCACTTTTGTGCCCTTGAACATGATGCCTCCATGTTTGACTTCTCCCAGCACTCCTACCCCTTACATCTTTTGAAATTCTTCCCTTCTTTCTAGATCCAGATTAGTTGGAAGTCCTCCCTCACATTCCTGGCTCAGAAGTGATTTTTCCCCTTTGGAACCTCTTGGGCCACTCTGTTGGATCTTTCTGATGTATTTCATAATTTCCTGATCAATGCTTTTGGGATTTGTGTACATATTTTCTTTCTCCATCAGAATGGAAGTTCCTTGAAGGCAGGTGTGTGTGTGTATGTGTGTGTGTGTGTGTGTGCGTGCGCGCGCGCGCTCACATGCACACAGGTGCTCAGTGCTCACCACAGTGTCTGGGGAATAGTAAGTTCTTTAAACCTGCCTTTTTATTGACCAGTTACTGTATTTTAGCACTGGGAACTGGGGGGAAGATGAAAATATGCATGACTTACTCTTTCTTCTCTGCCTTTTTATCCCCAGCATTTAGTCTAGTACCTCTGGCACAGTAGGATGTAATAGCAGCCAATGTTTTTGTGAATCAAATTGAACTCCATAAAAGCGTTTGGCAGTGGGGTGGAGAGTTTCATATGAAGAGCTCTCGTGGTAGAATACTTGTGCCTGCAATCAGGCCAGACATTTCACAGAAGAATATGGAAGCTGTCTAGATGTATGACTTGAAGAACATTGAATGGATGATTGGCCATCCAAATGATTCCCTACTGGTTCTTGACATTTATACCATTAGTAATCACCCCAGTAGGCAAAGCCATTATCTTTTTAAAAAATGATTAAAAAATTAAATATGCTCTCTCACCTGAGAGATAATATTATCTTTATCTTTTATAGATAACATATCGATTAAATTAATTTATATAATTTTATCATCAGTACACATTTACTGAGTGCCTGCTATGTGTAGGACACTATGCTAAGCACTAATGAGACAAAATAGCTAAAAGATCATAGATAAAGAGGTAGAAAGGCCCTTAGAAGTCACCTAGAGACAAATCCCCTTAGTTTTCAGGTGAGAAAGCCAAGGCCCAGAGACGATAGCCAGCTGGTCTATGGTCAAGCAGATAAGCTTTGGTATAGTGCCTGTCACACAACTGACACTCAGCAACTATTTATTTGATACATGAATGAGTGAATTGCTTCTTGATTGACAGCACTTTTATTTTCCACATATAGCTTATGCCAAGTGGCAGCACTGGTTGTACTTGAAGCATTGAAGCCTACAAAATGTAAATGAGATTCAGGTTCTTTTTCTCATTCCATTCAGGCAGGTAGGAGAAGTAGGAACAGAACTTTAAAAAAAAAAAAGAGCAATGAAGAAAGAAATTAATCTGTTACGCCCATACTAGCTTTACTTTTTAGTTTTTGCCTTTCATTTTTTTGAAGACTATCTCATCCAGTCTGGAAGTGCAGTAGCCATCCCACCGCTAATAGGCTCTGGTGCTTTAGCCTGTTCTGGTTTTCGGATCTGGGTTGGTTCACCCTTCCTTAGGGATCCTGGATGCCCTTTGTTCCTAGGAGCTCACCATTTTGATACCATACTTAGAGTGGAAACCCAGTTGGCTTGAGCCCTACTGTAGCTCAGAACTCCCAAACTCAAGCAATCCATTAGTCTCAGTTTCTTCCAGTGATGGAGGTTACAGTAGTGTGTCGACATGCCCATCTAAATTCTCAACTTTTAGGAAAGGTTGTAGAAGTATAGATTTAGAGCTAGCGGGGTACTTAGAGCTTATCTAACCCAATGTTTTTATTTTACTGGTGAGAAGCTGGAGCCTGGAAAGGTTCAGTGAATTATCCAAGGTCACACAGTAAAATAACAGAGTATTATGAGAAGAAATAGCAACATAACGCAATATCTATCCTCTATGCTGTGATTTGCTTTTAAACTAGCTTTAGTATTAAAATATATGGTATGTTTAGGTATCTGGAAGTTTTCACAACTTATTTTAACATCTCTAAAAAGAGTTGCTCTGTAAAGGAATCTTTTGTACTCCTCCCCGTGGAGATGTCTCTTTTAAAATAAAAAAAAAGTCATTTTAAGATGATGGCTCATCCATTTAAGTTCTTCTTTCCCTCCATAAGGTGTCTCTCACCACCTCTATTCAATGAGGATACTTGGTGAAATGAAAATGAAGTATCATAAGTTTGGCGATGAGGCTGAATTCTGTATCAGCCATTTACCACTGGATCTTGACAAGATAATTTTATAACTCACATAGCGCCTGGCTGGGAAAAGGATTGGGCTGGAAGCCAACTGGCTGAGGTTCAACTTAAGTCAAACATTAGTGATGCTGATAGGCAGGAGAAAAGCTAAAGGGTGCTGTCAACGTAACTTTGGTCCTAGAAACTAAATGAAGTGTGCTAACCTTTGGAGTGTTCTCATGCTTAGAGAGGTCCCAAGCTGATGACAGGAGCCTGAGATTTCTCTTTTCCATTTTCACTGAGATTGTGTACTCTCCTCTGAGAGGTGGTCTGTAACTGTAGAACAGGTATGGTGACATTCTCCATGAGCTCACCACTCAAATATTCAAATAGAACCCTTATTTCATCAATTTTGATGATCCTTTCAAATATGCAGATAGCACCCTATCTATATCTGCCCACTTTTTCAGAACTTATCCACTCCCTCCCTTAAGCTTACCACAAAAGTCCACCCAATATGCTAGGTAGCATTTCTCTATTTCTCCTGACATTACAAAGATTCCAATAGTGCAAATGGTTGTCCACAATGATTCTTTCCCTATGTTCCTTTACAATCACATATTTTCCTCAGGTCATCTTTTGTTTCTGGTTTTCTAAGTTGTTGATTTGTTATATGTTGCATGCATCATGGCCCCTCTACTGCCCTCTATGTAATACTCATTTTCATTTCTTTCATTTTACACACACACATACATACATACAAATATGTACAAATGTACACATATACACATGTATATATGTTTACATATATCTGTCCATACACATAACCAGCATATGTGTAGATATACACACATGTACACATATGCATGCATACATATATATATATGTATATTTCCCCACTTTGGTCTTCAGCCACTTGTCAATCAGCTATTTTTGGATAGGAGGAAGGGAACAAAAATACCCTGGATATTTCAGCTGCTCTAGAGTCCCACATTTTAGGTGTCAGGAAAAGGGCACTCAGTTATCAATTTTTCACAATTTATGTTGCCTGCTAGGTAGGTTCTCTGTACAACTCGAAATCTTGCCTCAGTAATGTAGGGTTTTGGTTCTAGTTGATTTCCAGTCATAAATGTACTTGCCCAAAGATCTTGTGGGCCTCTGCTCTTCCAAATGACTACCATCTCAGAAGAGTCACTGCCATAATTCTGTATCCATTAGCAACTGTGAATCGGACCTTTCTTACCCTTTGATCAGTTGAATTCTGCCTTAGATATAGAGTATCATAGACCCATGTTTAAAGGTTACACGTTAAATTAATTAAATGACATGTATTCTCAGAATAGTTGAGGCAGCTAGGTGAACAGTGAACAGAGTGCTGAGGCTTAGAGTCAGGAAGACCTGAGTCCATATCTGACCTCAGATACCTACTTGTTGTTTAAGCAAGTCACTTAATCTTTTCCCTCAGTTTCCTCATCCATAAAATAAACGAGAAGAAAATGGGAAACTGCTTCAGTATCTTTGCCAAGAAATCCCCCCCCATAAAAGGGGTCACAAAGAATTGCTCATGACTGAAAAGCAACTCAACAGTTGCTTAGAACTATAATAATCATATGTTTTTATCATGCTTAAAAAATAGCACTTTTCTCACCATTATGATAGAAGCTTTTTCTCTTTTCAACCATGAGGAATAGCAAATTAGAAAGTCTCAACTGAAAAACATCCTCATTCTCCATAAAGAAAGAAGGGTATTAATGAAAACAGATGTTTCTTTTGGCTTCTACTGAGGGCTGCCTTTCCATAGGTTCCTTGAGGGGAATTAGATGGAGCCGTACAATGAAGTAGTGGAATGTCACTGGAGTTAACAGGCCCATGTTCAAATATTGAATAGGATGTTTTTTACTGTATCCTCATGATCTTGGGCAAATCACTTAAAATTACTGGGACTTCACACCTTCATCTATAAAATGAGGGTGGGGAGTTGTATGTTATACTAGATGACCTCTCGGGGCCCTACCAACTCTAGATTTATAACTTTATGATGTTAGATAGATAGAGAGTTAGATACCAAGCAATTATTAAGACTGACCAATATGCCAGGGCAGCTAGATGGCACAGTGAATAGAGCACTGAATCAGGAAGATTCATCTTCATGCATTCAAATTTGACCTCAGATAATTACTAGTTGTGTGACCCTGGACAAGTCACTTAACCATGTTTGCCTTGGTTTCCTCATCTGTAAAATGAGTTCGAGAAGGAAATGGCAAACCACTCCAGTATCTTTGCCAAGAAAATCACAAATTGGGTTATGGAGAGTGAGACATGACTGAAAAATAACTGAACAACATAATTAAATACCAGTCACTGGGCTGAACACTTTACAGAAATGATCTCATTTGGTCCTTAGCACCACTTACACCAGCAGCATTGGGTCTACAGCAACTCTGGTGCTGTTATCACTCCCCTTTTACATATATAGAAAATGAGGCAAATAGCTTAAGCCCAAGATCACAGAACTAGTCAGTTTTGGAGGCTAAAGTTGGAAGTCTAAGTCCAAGACTCTATACATCATGCCACCTAGCTGCATCTACTTCTGTAACCTTCACAGGACCTAGTATATAACTAAACATATAACTGATGATTGATAATTACTTATTTTTTAATTTCTAGGCTATTTAGTTGGGAAAAATATATTTAGATTCAAAGAAGGTATGTGGAACTTTTAACTTTCAACCAAAGGGCATATGTAGTCAAGTGCCAATTAGTTGTATGAAAATACAAACTTAGATGAAATACATTAGTAAGATGATGGAAGATCCTTGGAGTTTACAAATGCTAAGGGGTTCAAGTGATAATTGGGAGAGTTTCTCTGATTTTCATGCTGGACAATTGGATAAACAATATTACAGCAAAGTTTCTCAGCATCAAGGATGGAGTTTGGTGAATTTCTGATGCTATTGAGAAACAATACTAGTTTGAGTGACGGTCTAAAGGATATGACTGTTCTTGTGACTTATTCTGGGCACAGCTCATTCTATTAGCAAATCAGTTGGATCCTTAACAGTAGGGATGATAAAGGTATTGGAAGATATTTATATCAAAAATTGCATCAGAAATTCCCTAAGAGATATTAAATTGTACATGAAATACCAAATATATCTCTGATGGGGACCATTAAGCAGCCCGCCACCAGAAAAGCAGATGCCAGAGATAAATATGCGCCTTCAGTTGACAAATCCACAAGAGAATCAAATAGCACAGAAATAGAGCACCCTGGCATAAGGGACGTTTTCCTAAATGATTTTTCTCATAAGTGATGCATAGTAGAGTTCAACAGAAATAGAAATGACTGGGGAAAATGGATGTATTTCAATTATAACCATCAACTCATAATGCAAATGGGAAGGAAACAATATCAGTCTATTTTCAAGACATATACTTAGGGGGAGTAGGAAATGGCATAAAATTAATTAACCCAGAATAGCTATAATTTAAGGATTGCAACTCAGCTTACATCTCATTCAGAACTTCTGAGAAATTGAATTCAAGTAGACCATGGTAAGTTGGTGCTAACCCACCCCTACAGATTTTAGTCCAAATGTCCCTTCCCTTCTGAGGTCTGTCTCAGTGATCTCTAGCCAGTAAGATTTCTGCTACCCCCAGACATTACACAGCCCTCGTATTATTATTGCTCTTGTATACATATAACATGTACTACTTTTAATTATAGTTGTTTGTATGTCAACAACCTAAATTCCTCCTAAATTCTGAGTTTTCCGGGATAGGGACCTGATATTTGTTCACCTTTGAATCTTTGTCAGGGGTTAGCACAGAGAAGGGGTTCTTAACAAAGGACAGGAAGGCATTGGTACTGACACAGGACTTGGACTTTCTGAAAGAGTCTAAAACAAAAAAGAAAAGGAGTCAGTCCAAAGGATCTGGAAGGGTCTAAGTTTAAAAAATGGGATGGGTGGGACATGTGAAAGAGAGTCTTTTTAGAAAGTTTCCCTACTATTATTGTGTTCTGACTCTAGGACAGGACTACAAATCAGAGCTTCATTTTTGTTTTGTTGATTGTCCAGATTTAAGAAAGTGATGGAAAGAACATTAAAAGTGCAGATCAAACTCCAAAGTGTGTTGTGGGTATATTACCCCCCCCCACCCCAGAGACCCAGTTGTTAAATATTTACTGGCATACCTCTCAAAGAATCAATCAATTGGTCCATCAAAAATCATTTATTAAATATTTGCTATAGTCCAAGCACTGTGTTAGATACCTGTATGCAGGGACAGAAATGATAGGAAATTTAGTCTGTTTTTCAGCTTGATCAGGAAGGGAATACACTCTGGTTGAAAGTAACAAATGGTGCTGAGGACCTTGAAGGGAATTACTGCTTTTGCATCTGTTATATCTTCCACAGCACTGAGCACAGCTTCTGGGCATGTAAGAGATGCTTAGGAAGTACATGTATACAAAGGGAGGATGCTAGCAGGTGGGGGGAATCTGGAAAGGCATCTCGGAGAAGGTGCCCTGTGAACTGGATTCCTTTTATTCATTTTGTATATATTCTGTATCTGCATATATTTGCACATATGGTCTTCCCTGTTCACAGGTAAGCTCCTTAAAGGCAGGCATTGTTTCAATTTTGTCTTTGTATCCCCAGTGCTCAGGAAAGTGCCTGGGGCGAAGCAGGTGCTTTATATAAATGCTTGTTAATCAACGAATTAATAGGATATCAGGGCTTATGCTGCCAGGAAATTCTGACCTCCAGAGCTCCTTATTCTTT
>CM053580.1:447072472-447114033 GCA_028627135.1 Pseudochirops cupreus
CTTCTATGTGGCTAGATGCCCAGTTTAGAGTTTATGTCATTCCTTCCCTAAGCCAAATTCCATGAGAGTAAGGTTGACTCTTTACCTTTTGCCTTCCTCTTATCCCCCTCTATTGTAACAATTCTCTCTTGCCTCTTCCATGCAGAGCTCCTTATTCTTTAGCCTTTATAAACTCTGTCCCCACCTTGACTCAGTTTCCCCACTCTTCATCCCAGAAACCTAATCCTTCCTCCTCAGCTCTCTCCCCAGACATGGCCCAGTTGGAGCCCCTGTCTCTAGTCATGGGAACTAACACCAGTAGCCTGTACCTGGGGGGGTCATCACTTCCCTTGCCAAGCAGGTAAGTGAAGAGATAGTGTCTAATGCTGCTCCTTGTGTATGTTGAGTGTAAGGGGATGTTTTAGAATACTGCATTAGAACTCGGTGCATTTTCCCCATTGTTACATTGGGTGGTGAGGTTCTAGAGTTCTATTAATCCAATTCTTCAACCCAGGTGTGTCTCTCGGATAGTAAGTATCAAGTTCTTGGATGTGAAGCCAGGCCCTTAGATTCCAAATCGATGGATTTATATTGTCCATTAAACCACGTGCTGCTGTCTTTGCCTTTATCTGTATCCCCCGTGCTTGTTACAATGCCCAGCACATAGTAGATGTTTAATAAATGTTTACTGACATTTAATAAGTGTTTGATGAATTATTACTGTTTATTGATGTGTTACCCTGGAAATTGCCTCCCCAGCTTCATTTATGATTTTGCTTTTGGCTGTCTGACTATTTGGCGGTACAAGGGAAGCAGGGACGATGGCAAGGCTTGGAATACCTAAATGCTTTAGGTTTTTTTTTCTTTTAAATCCATAGAAAAATCAAAATGCTTAAGTCCTGAAGTCATTGTTTCTCTACTTCCCTGCAAATTTCCAACAGTGAGAAATCACTAGAGGGCGCCTGGTCTCCAATATTTTCTCCTCAATTAACTATATATAGTCAAAAATCACCAGGTTGTTAGACTCCTTCCTTCAGTTCAGCATTTGATGACTTTAGACTAGAAATTCCTTTGGGTTCCTCGGCTAACTCTGGGGTATTTAGGACCCCGAACATGTCCTATGCTACAGATCACAAGAGTGGCCCAGGGCTACTGTAATGCTGATGAGGTGGGGGAAGGACTCATAATCAACAATTGACTGTCCCAGGGATTTTCCCTGTAGGTTGTGTTGGAAAAGTCATCATGTTAATTTTTTTGTCTTTTTGGAGTGGAGAAGGCAGGGAAATTGAGGTTAAGTGACTTGCCCAAGGTTACACAGCTAGTAAGTGTTACGTGTCTGAGGCTGGATTTGAACTGAGGTCCTCCTGACTCCAGGGCTGGTGCTCCATTCACTGCGCCACCTAGCTGCCCCATCATATTAATTTTGAGATCATTTCTTCTTGAATATGATTTTCATAATAACCTCTGGATTCAAGCGGAACCTTTGGGGGCTCTTCTACATCAGTGGTCTTCTGACGTCCTGACCAGGACATATTCTTTAATATTAAAAAGAATATTCCTTAAGATGAATATTCATTCCTATTAAATCCACCCAGGCCTAGTTAGGCATAGATCAAATCTTAATTCCCTCCCTCAGTGACTTTGGATTGATTTTGTATATTGGGATAGGGACCTGTGATTTCATTGCTATAGAGGTTTAATGAGGTCACTGAGAAAATTTCTCCTGCCAGCACAGGTAGTCACCTTCTTTGCAACTAATAGTTTTAGAGAGTTGCCCACACACCGAAGAGAGGTTAAAGGACTTGCCCAGGGTCACACAGCAAAGGCAAGAATTGAATCCAAATTTTCCTGGCTTTGAAACTAGCTCTCCACTTTGCCATGCTGCCTTTAATTTTCTATATATCCTATATTTACTTACCTGTGAACATGTTTTATCCCCAGTAGAAATATAAGTTCTTTGAGGGTAGGGAGTATTGTATATGTATCCCTATTGCCTTACACAGTGAGGGACATAGAGAATTGCCTATACAGTAATTGAATTTGGCATTCATTAGCATTGTATAGCTAATTATTTATTAAAACTTAAATACTCATAAGCTTTTATCAAAAACTAATCATTAATCTATCTGGACCAGATATGGAGTGCCCTCAGATGGTTGGAAAGATTCTTCATGTTCCTCTAAAAACCATTATGATGTTCTTTCTTCTTTTATATTTGTTTTTGATGTTTCTACTAGAGGTCAGCATCTTGCTTTAGGACAAGGAAATCACATGTCCAAAATATTGAATTATAACATCATTAAACACCCTGTTTAAGCAAGATGCATCAGTCCATGAACCCTCTCCATAATGGCTCTGGGGTACACGTGCTTCTCAGAAATGCTATTCCACACTCAGAAAGATGACAGAAGGTAACAGGTAAGGGGCAGGCTGAATGCTTGAGGACAGGATGGGGACAAGGTAATGTGGTTACATGGGCACCTGACCCTCTCTTGGTGCTATTTGATTATATTACATTATAAAAATGAGCTTCAAGGATAAGCTGAGAAATGAGTCAACCCATAAAAACTTCCTCAAAACAAACAACAAAAGCCAGTCCTGTGTCCAAGTAACCTACTCTGCGTGCTACAGCTAATAGAATAAAATGGAGTCTCCTTGGATGCTGCTGACCAACCCCCCACCCAGTTATAAATAGCTTTAGGCATATTGTAATCTACCTGACAGGGAGTGGTTGACAGGGTTTGAGATTTAAGGCCTTTTGGAGAATGCAAAAAAGTCATAAATTTTTTTCTTTATCCTGTATTTGTCTTTAACACATTTTTCCTGTCTAGGATGGTTTCAGGCTGAACGTTAATAGAGATTTGGAGCAAGGATTTCCAGGCAGTATTACATTGACTCATTTTGACTTCAGAGTTATTATGACTTGTGTTATAGGATAAATTATACCCTCCCCCATCCTTTAAAAATTGTGGGAAACAGTGTAGATCGGTGACAAGAAGATTGGGTAGGAATTTTGGTTTTGCTACTTGGGTGACTTTGGGCAATTCACTCTGTATCACTCAGTTTCCCCATCTGTGAAATGAGGGGTTTGTACCAGATGACATTTAGGTTTCTTTCCAGTTCTAAATCTTAATTTTTTTTTTACTCACTTGGGGTTAAGTGACTTTCCTGGGGTCATAAGCTAGTAAATGTCTGAGGCCAGATTTGAGTCTTCCTGACTAGGGCTGTTGCTATCTGTCTGGCCACCTAGCTGCTCATCTAAATCTTCATCTTAAACTGCTGCCTTTGAGTCAAAGTTACCATGGATTTATGGTTCTTGACCTTCCAGGCTCATATGATTAAAAAAGAAAATGAAAGTGACATATTTTGAAGTTGGGGAAGGTAACTTTCTTGAATTATTTGGAGTTCCTGCCTTTGTGGCAGAATACCAAGCAAATACGGTGTATTTCCATGTTAACACATAGGAATCCCACCCTTCCTATCATTATTTAACAAATGCTGCCCCCTAGCAGTGAACAAAAAATTTTTGCAAGTGCTTTTATTCCGGAGCATACTTTTTTTTTTTCTTTTTAAATCAGAGCATCTTCTGGCAGCTCTCCAGGAAGGTTATAAATGCTCATCAGTTGCAACCACCAATAAGTTAGGTTACAAGCAGTATATTTTCCCTAAGGGAGGAATTCCAAGATGAACTACCAGGCCAGAGAGCTGATTTTCTTCTAGCAGCTGTCAAAGATATAACTTTCAGCCAAATGATGTGTCCAGAGGCTAGAGGGGGGTAATACAGGGGTTTAGAGGAGGAGTGGGGAGCCTGCAATTTTAAGGCTGCATGTGACCTTCTAAATCCTTAAGTATGGCCTTTTGACTTAATCTAAATTTTACAGAACAAATTAAGTCCTTTAGGATTTAGTCTGTTAAATTTGGATTCAGTCAAAAGGAAGCACTTAAAGATTTAGAAAGCCACGTTTGACCTTAAGGCCACAGGATCCCCACTCCTGGTTTAGAGGAATCACCACTGGCAACAAGAACCATTATCCAAGGCAAAACTAAGGGACAAGCAGGATTGGGGCTACACAAGCCACATGGAGACACAGGGTACTGAGTCAGTCAAGTCTGCCAGTATTTATGAAGCACTCTCCCCCCTCCCCATAGTTCAACTTTTATTTTACAGAAATTGAGGCCTAGAGAGGAGATATAACCTGCTCAAGATCACACATTTCCTGGTGTGTGGTAGAGTCAAGTCAGATCTATAACTTTCAGATATCTAGAATCTCATTGCTTTATCCAACACTTCATATGAAAAACTTTTTTTTGCTTTTTTTTTTTTTGGAAGGGGGAAGATAGGGCAATTGGGGTTAACTGACTTGCCCAAGGTCACATGGCTAGTTTTTGTGTTAAGTTTCTGAGGCTGGATTTGAAGTCAAGTCCTCCAACTCCAGGTCTGGTGCTCTATTCACTGCGCCGCCTAGCCGACCCCTGAAAAACTTTTGATATGCTTTTGGGCATAAGAGTAAGAGGCAAGTCCCTGTCCTTGAATTAATATACATTGTTTTGGTTCATGTGGAAGTATCATACATAGACCTAGAACGGATATTAAAAATCATCTAATTCAGTTTTCTCTTTTGACAGGTGAGAAAACTGAGGTGTACGGAAGTTAAATGGCTTATCTAAAATCATCTAGCACATAACAAGTTAGTGGTAAGTCCAAGATTAGACTGTAATTTTTGTACATAGATGATATGATATATTTTCTCAGTCGCTATGCCTATAGATTAGCAGTGTGTAATAGAGATTAAATTGAATGATAAATTGACTTATGATGGAGTCTACTTCTTGAGGATTCTAAGATACTTCAAATGTCAATAAAAAGAATGTTCTGCTGCCTCACATTAATTTATTTACCTAATAAATGAATAACAAATGAACTACTAGCAATAACATCCCTTCTTCTCTGAAATATTTCCTGCTCCCTGGTCTATAAGCCAAGGTCTGGACGTCTTTATTGATTAGCTTGAAGTTATGACAACACACAAGTTATGGTGGGAAGGAAGCAGTAGAAAGGGAGAGAATGAAAATGAGAGAGAGAGACAGAGAGAAACAGAAAGACAAAGAAAGGAAAATGGAGAGACAGAGGCAGAGAGAGACATCAATTAAAAAAGGAGATGGGAGAAATAAGATTAATTAACCAACCAGTAGGATGTTATTCAGCATTTAATATGTTCTAGGCATTTGCTAAGCACAATGCAAAGGGCTACAGTTAATAAGAAGGAGACCACTCATTTTATGAGCCTGGAGAAAAGGAGAAGCTGGAAAAAATCGCATAGAAAAAAATCTGAGGAGCAGAGGAGAAGATAAGAGATATGTCCATAAAGCATTTCACGGTATCATAGAATCTCAAAGTTGTAAGGGATCTTAGAGGCCATCTAGTCCAACCAATACCTGAGTCAGTAAATTGTGCCTTCCCTTTCACCTAGTGACATCACCACCACTTTATACCAAAGAGATGGAAAAAGAAGGGAAAAGGACCATATGTACAAAATTATTTATAACAGCTTTTTTTTGTGGTACCAAAGAACTGGAAACTAAGAGGGTACCCTTCAAATGGGGAATGGCTAAATAAATTATGGTATGAGATACGTGCATGTAATGTAATTTTATTGTGTTGAAAGAAATGATAAAGGGGATGGTTTCAGTGAAACCTAGGAAAACTTGAATGAACTTATATCTCTCCACTGATCTCCAGCTGCTTGTCGGATATCTTGAACTGGATGTCTAACTGTAGACATCTTAAACTCAAATCTTCTCTCAAATCTTCTGCTCTAATTAATCTGTTACCAAGGCTTCTCAATTTTACCTTCGTGATATCACTCTTCTCTCCTCCGTTACTGCCATGATTCTGATATACTCCCTCATCACCTCACTTATAGACTAGTGCAGCATTCTATGGGCGAGTCTCCTCACCACAAGTCTCTCCCCACTTTGGTCCATCCTCCACTCAGTTGCCAAAGACATCATCCTAAAGTGCAGATTTGACTATGCCACCTTCTTCCCAACCCACCATGTCAAGAAACTCCAGTGGCTCCCAATCACCCCCAGGATCTGTTTGGAATTCAAAACCCTTTATAACCTCCTTCAACTTCTTTTACAGTCTTCTTACACCTCACCACCCTCTACCCCAAAGGTATTCTGCAATTCAGTGATACTGGCCTCCTTACTGTTCTTGCTATCTTCCAACTCTGGCCATTTTCACTTGCTATCATCCATGTCTAGAACTCTCTCCCTTTTCATTGCTGCTTTCTAGTTTCCTTGGTTTACTTCAAACTTTAACTGAAGTCCCACCTTCTGTAAGATGCCTTTGCTAGAATTCCTTAATCTTTGCACCTTTTCTGAGAGATGATCTCCAATTTCATATATGTATATATGTATGTACAGATATGTATCCATGTCTACATATACATATATGTATATATACATGTGTGTATCTATCTATCTATCTATCTATTTATCTATCTATCTATCTATATCCTTTTTGTACATTGCTGTTTGTGTGTTGTCTCCCTTACTAGTCTGTGAGCTCCTTGAGAACAGGCAGTATCTTTTACCTTTCTTTTTATCTGTACTGCTCAGTACATCACCTTGCTTACTAAGTGCTTTTACTTACTTACTTAGTGCTTTTACTTACTTACCTAGTACTTACTAAATTTTTAACAAGTGGATGAATTAATAAGCTGCAGAAAGTCATTAGACATGGAATACAGAACGGGACATATTTTTTGGACACAGACAAAATATGAATTTCTTTCCCTTGACAGTGGAGAGAGATGGGAGGGAAAGAAGGTAGATTTTATTTATTGAAAAAAATAAAAACCATACTTGCATAGGAATCCCCTCTATAATGTTTATGACATGTGATAATCAAACCTATTTTTAAAGACCTTTAGAGACAGGAAACCCCCCAATTCCTGAGACAACTTCTACTTTCTGATAGGTCTAATTGTTATAGAGCTGTTTCCTTTAGATTTAGTCTTTCTTTGGTGTTCCTGTTTCTGCTCTCTGGGCCAGCAGACAAGTCTAATCCATCCTGCACATGACACTCCTTCATTCAAATAACTTGAAGATGGCTATTGCATTTCTCCTAAGTCTTTTCCAAGCTAAACAGCCCTGGTTTCTTAAACCATTCATTGCTGGTTACTTGATCATTCATTCTAATTGCCCACTTCAGGACACTCTGCTGATATGTATTTCTTAAAATGTGGTGCCAAAGACTGAACCTAATCTCTATATGAATCGTAACTAGGAAAGAGTACAGAGATATTATTACTTCCCACTTTCTTTATACTGCACCTCTCTTAATGCAACCTAAGATCTCATGAGCTTTTCTATTATAGTGTGTGTTTGACTTGTATTAAATTTGAGGCCTATTAAGACACTCTGATCAGTTTCACATAAATTATTATCCAGCCACCACCTCCTATCAATACTTGTCATAATGAATTTGTACCCTAGTGGGGCATTTTATGCCTACTATATTTTATTATAGTAGATTTGGCTCACCATTTTAACCTGGTGAAGTACTTTTAGAATCTGTCATCCAGAGAGAGTAAGACATTGCTCCAAGCTTTGTGTCATTTACAGTTTTTATAAAATGCCAGCTGTATCTTCATTTGAGTCACTGACAAGGATTTTGAATAGCACAGGTCCAAAGACAGATCCCTGGAGCACCCTGTGAGCCACCTCTTTCCCAGCTGACATAGATCTGTTAATGAATACTCCCTGGGCCCAGTTAACCAACTAGTTCTAAATCTACCTTTCTGTCTCTCTGTCTCTGTCTCTGTCTGTCTCTGTCTCTGTCTCTTGCTCTCTCGCTCTCTCTCTCTCTCTCTAGCTACCTTGTCCAGAATGATGTTAACAAGGATGTTATCAAATATTTTTTTGAAATATAGGTATTCTGTCTATAGCATTTCCTTGATCTATTGCTATCCTAGTAATCCTGTTTTAAAAATAAATGAAATTAACTTGTTGGTATAATAAGAGCCAAGGTTAGCTGTTAAGTCATTCACTCAATAAGCACTCATGATACGACAATCATTGGTCTGTACGTGCAAAGTCAAAAATAAAATTAACCTCAAGGTATTTAGTTAATGTTGAGTGAGAGACAAGTTGTTGAGACTTGAATTCGGGAACAGGTTATCATGAGCTTTTGGGAGATCTCATTTCCCAAACTATTACTGAAGGCAAGGGGATGAATAAAATGACCTCCCTCTCCCAGAGCTCTCTTCTAATCTGATTGGTTTATTCACAAACCACAAAACTGAAAGTTGTATTTCATTACGTATTACTATGTATTATAGTGATGTTAACTTGTTTGGAGTGTGTGTGTGTGTGTGTGTGTGTGTGTGTGTGTGTGTTGGGGAGGGGGATGACTACCTTGCATCAAATTGCTGCTCATGGAACCATCTGAGAAAAGAAATTATTTGTCTCCATCCAAATTCAACCTGGATTGTTTCAATAATTTCCTCTATTCTTCACCAAAGGTATGTCTCCAGAAGTGAAACTCACTATCACCTATCTCTTCCCTTTTATTCCCACTCCCACACCCACCAGAGCTAGGAATTCTAGGTACCCTGGGTAAATTCAATGCAGAGTCTGACCTGGTTAGGTTCAGTTGAGTCAAGGAGGCAGAGGATAGAAGAAAGCCAGGGTAGGGATTGGGGGAAGGGATTATGATACCATGGTGAGGCAGGTCCATAAGGTCACTTGTAGCATTAAATGTGACTGGCAGAGGACTCTTTAGAACAGAGACAATAGGATATAGCAATATTATAGGTAGAAGCACTATATGTCCCAGATGATAGCACCCTAAGGAAATAGCTTGAATACTCTTCCCTTGTTATGGCTTTGAGTTCTATTACCTTTGATCGGTAATTCATTTCTACAGGCCTGTAATTTTGTGATAGCCTACTCAAACATCCTCTGTGCTTCCATGTTCTATGGTTTCCAATTTCCAATCCAAATATTTCATTTTGTATATAGTTACCACATTAGTATTCCCAAATTACTATGATGATTCTCTTACCTCTAAATCTTCCAAATAATGACCCCACTCCTTAGTCTGACCTTGAATTATGTCTATAATATAGTCCCACTTCCAGTCTCAACTCCTGCTATAACCCTACATGTACCCCATATTGGACCATCCTCCACTTTCCAAACACACCCTGAGCTTTCTCACTTTGATCTTTGACATGCAATTCTCTCTGCCTTCAATACCCTTTCCATACCTCTATCTATTTTTCAGCCTTCCCTGGTCAACCTATCAAGAAGGTATCATTCTTTTCTCTGAACTCCCATAGACCTTTGTTCACATTACTTTTCTGGTGTTTAAACACATATTGACTTGTATGTAACTTATTTATGCACATTGCCTCACACTGAATTATAATATCCTTGTTTATAAGAACTGCATCTAAATCTTCTTTGTGTAACTCCATTCTCCCCTGATAGTGCTTTGCACATAATAGGGACATGATAATATTAACTGAATGATCACACATGGAATTTTGATTATGAATTGTTTCATCAATATGCATTCAAAAAATTTTATCCCTTGATAGAATCTTTGAAGGTAAATCATACAGAATTATAGATTTAGAGCTGAAAGTACCTTAGAGGTTATCTAGTCAAACCCTTTTGATTTATAATGAAGCCCAGAAAGGAACAGTAACTTAGCCAAAGTCACACACTAAGTGGCCCATTTGGGATTTGAATCAAGGTTCTATGACTCCTGATCTGGGACTCTTTTTCACTGTATTTAGCCCAACCTCTAACAGAAACATGAATCTTTTCTCCAAGTTTTCTAATCTAATCTCCACTGGAAGACCTCTAGTGAAAAGAAATTCACTATCATTAAAGACAGCTCATTCCATGTGGGGACAGCTCTAATCAACTTCTCTGTAACTTCTACCCATTAATCCTAGTTCTACTCTCTGGGGATAAGCTGAAAAATTCTTTTTTTTCATGTTGTAACTCTTCACATACTTCAAAACAGTTATGAGGTTTCCTGTGGGTCTTCCTATAGCATAGTTTCACTTTTATCCATCATTCTCGTAGCCATTTTTTTTTTGGACTAGCTCCAATTTCAAACAATAAACATTTATTAAATATTTATTTGTGCCAGATTTCTCAGGAAATAGAGTATCTGGACTCAGTGTCCCACATTCATGTGTTTCCACAACTGGACACTGCATTCCAGATCTGTTTTATTGATTTCTTTTATCCCTCTATTATAGGCTTCTATTAATGCAGTGTGGAGCTACATGAGCTTTCTGGGCTGACCCACATGTCAAGGCTTATTGAGCTTGAAATCTATTAAACTACTCAAGATTTTGCTGTATGAATTACTATCTACATATCAGAAGGAAAGAAAGAAAGGTAGAAAAAAGGAAGATAAAAGGAAAGGAGATCTCAAAATAAGGAAAAAAAGAAGAAAAAGAAGTGGAGGAAGAATAAAACAAAAAGAAAAAGAGAAAAGAAAAAGAAATAAAGGAGATAGAAAAAAGGGAAGAAACAAAGGAATAAAGGAAAAAAGAAAGGAAGGAAGAGAAGAAAGAAAGAAAGAAAAAAAGAAAGAAAGAGAAATGAAGGAAGGAAGGAAGGAAGAAGGACACTGTACTTACCTACCATTTTGTGGTTCATAATTCGTTATGTCAAAGAAAAATATGTCATTGGGTAGTTATGAGAAATCACCAGCTCATTGTTGGTAAATGCATTTTGGAGTACCTATTGACTATCTTGGGGGATAGACTATCTGCTCCAGGCTAAGAAATATGCACAGTATACATATATAGATAAATTTTTTCTTTTGTTTCCCTTGTTCTTTACTTAATTGATCTGGATTCTAATCTGGATTCAAATGTATACTCTATTTGAATATAGGATTTCTGAGACCATGCAATTGATCAGGTTATGAGAAGCAACTGACCATGTACACAACAATCCATTTCATTCCATATCTATTTCCAGAAGGAATTCAGGAATGGTTGAGAAAGGACTGGAAATTGTGATTGACTAGGTTTAAGGAGGGTTGGGGACATCTGTCATTGCCCTCAACTCAGATTCCATGTTTGCAAAGACATAGAATTGTTATCGACCTTGGAAGGAACATATAGGCCATTCTATTTACATTCATTAGTATGAAATAACAAAGTTCTCTTTTGAACTAATAACGATCTCCCTAATCCACTAATTATGCAGGCCCTGCATCAGGCTTGATGCCATGCCCTCTGATATTTTTCAAGTTACGTCCATGTTCAATTAATATAATTATACAAGCTAGTCTCAAATTGATAACTCGCATATAATTATAGATTCTGCAACTCAGCATATGCAAATAAAAGAATCCATACTTATTATGACAATATATTCTCTAGCAATATGAAGCAGTAATCTTAATTGCAGCCAAGACTGGGTGGTAGCTTTTGGTAATTAGCAAGATAACTATTATTTTAAGGCAATTAAACTGTGATATAGGCATGGAGACCCTTTATAGGATCAAAGAATTAGAGATGGAAAGAACCTTCAAGGCCATCTAGTTCAATCCCCTCATTTTACAGATGAGGAGACTGACCTCTAGAGAGCTTTAGCATTTTGACTATCATTGCCCAGAAGTAAGTGATGAAGGAGGGATTTGAACCCAATTTCTCTGACTCCAAATTCAGTGTGCTTTCCACTGTACCATGTTGAGTCTAGTTTTCCTTGAAGATAGATATCCTCTAAGTCTCCAGACAAAGACAGATAGAGGTAAGGAGAGAGAGGAGCTAAAGGCTTAAGAAATAAAAGGAAGAACTGTTCTTCCCTCTCTGTATCTCAAAAAAAGAAGGAAAGGAAAGGAGAGATGAGGAAAATACAAAAGAGAAGAAAGGAAGGGAGAGGAAAAGAGAGGCGAGGAGGTAGAGAGGAGAGAGGAAAGAGGGGAAAGGAAAGGAGAGGGAAAGGAGGAGATGAAAAATCCCATTCAAGTCAATTTTAGCACTGGGGTTCAATTTTGCATTTGACATTTAGCATTTATTGGATGTGACCAGATAGATGTGCTGTGGCTATGAGGCATGGAAGTAACTGGAAGAAAGGGTTAGGGTGGAGGAATCTAATCCAGTTGCTACCTCGATTCCCTTGAGTACTTTCTCATTCATGTGACACGAGGTAAGATCACATGAAAACACAGGAGGCTATAAAGCCTAGTAGAAAGCTCACAAGTCTACATACATCTGGATTCTAGTCACTTCTCTGTCACTAACTAGATATATGATTGTGAGTGCAATCATTTCATCTCTCTAGGTGGCTGTTTTCTCATCTGTAATATGAGGGGTTTGGAATAGATGCTTTCTTATGTCCCTTCATCTCTCTGATTATATGGCCCTATTAAGGAAATTCCTGAGTGCTGCCAGGATTCTAGGTTTGAGCTGAATCTGATTTATTATGATTCAGTTCAATAATTTGTTAAGGACCTACTGTGTGTGTGTGTGTGTATGTGTGAGAAAGAGAGAGACAGAGAGACAGAGACAGAGAGAGAGAGACACAGAGAAACAGAGACACAGAGAGAGACACAGAGAGAGAGACAGAGAGAGATTGAAAGAGAGCATTTATCTTTAAAGAGCTTACATTCTACTGAGTAGACTGTAAAGAGGAGAGAAAGGGAGAGAGAGAGAGAAGGAGAGACATTCAGAGTATATTCAGAGTAACACGGTATAGTTTCTTTCCTTTTTTTCTTCTTTTTGGGGGAGGCAATTGAGATTAAGTGACTTGTCCAGAGTTACACAGCTAGTAAGTGTCTGAGGCTGGATTTGAACTCAGGTCCTCCCGACTCCAGGGCTGGTGTTCTATCCACTTTACCACCTAGATGCCCCAACATGATATAGTTTCAAGGGGGAAATAGTGTTAATAGTTTCAAAATGAGTAAAGGCTTGAGAAGGAGGTAGCCCCAAAGTGTGTTTTGAAGGAAGCTATTGATTACAAGAGGGGAATACAAAGAAAGGGGACTAACTCAGTTCTATGAAGCTGGCCATAAGCAAATAATAGGCAACAGCTGGAAATTTGCTGAGCTGCCATGAAAAAAGAGCTAGCAGAAATAACATAAGGGCATCATGCCATGCAGGATGGATAGCAATAACATGAATTTGCCCTTGGCTGCAGGCTTTGTATGGGTTAGTCTCTTACAGCAATGTTTCTCAGAACAGGGTCTGTTAAGACTCCTCAAGGCAGTATGCTGGCTGATTTGGGGCATGAACACAGGCTGCACTGGCTTATGAATGAGGTTACTGACCAGTATAGAGACAGGGGAAAACAGAAAAGGAGAGCTGTCGATTTTACTCTCAGTGCTTTCATTGATGAGAACTCCTGCACTTCAGCTTGAAGGCTGAGAACTAAGTAACCTACCTGATGCCATGGAAGCCAGAAACCCTTTCATTCTACTTCCTGTCTGTTCTGTACTGAGAGTGTCAAAGAAGGCCATCCTTTGGTATTAAAAAGTAGGGAATGGTAGAATGATAAGTGTATAAGGTCTTACTGAAGATTATATGGAAAATTGAATACTATTGCCCTCTCCTCTTATTCCCAATCCCACATTGCCAAGGGCCTGATTCCTTGCCTTCATAAAGCCATATGTCTAATGGTTCTAAATGCCCCTTACGGGTTTTTCTTTCATAGTGGAAAATGAAGAGATGAGAGATCTTTTGCCTTGATGAAGTGATCCGCTGGCTTTCGGTAGCCATAATTTATAATTTGGGGGACAATGATTATACATTCTGGTGAAAGTCTAAAATGTAACTAATGTCATAGGAACCAAAATTACAGGTGACCAAATTTAATATAAAATCTCCTTTGCTTAAGGAGTCAGTATCTTGGTGTTTAGCTAGTGTTCTGGCCAAACCCCTCCAGTGCCCCTCCCCCAATTATTCTTTCCTACTGATTATCAGCAAGAAGTCTAACATCTCTCTTTGAGAGTAGCATGGTAGACAGAGCCCCGAGACTGAGTCAGAAGTTAGGAAACCTGGGTTTGAGTGCTACCACTGTCATTTATTAGTTGTGTGGCCTCTTCTTTAAATTAAGGAGATTAGAATAGCTGATAACTAAGGACTTTTCAGGTTATGATGTTCTGGAGTTAGCTCCTACTGACCCCTGAGAGCTGATCGTTAAATTTTCAGTGTAAGCATTTATACCTCAGAAATCTGCGAACACTATAAATCAGGGCTTGATTTAGAGTTGTTTTTTTTTTAACTGTCTAGACTTGAGAAAGTGATGGAGAAAATGTTAATAAAACAGATTAAATTTAAAAGTATGCCATATCACTATGGTAGGGAGATCCATCCTGCCCTACCAGAAAGTCAGAGGGGAGAGGGGGAGGACATAGGAGAGAGCAGATTGGGGGAGGGGCTATACAGTGGGATGGCTGTCTTGAGGTGTTGGGTAGGGGAAAGACGGGGAGAAAATTTGTAACTCAAAATCTCGTGGAAATGAATGATGTAAACAAGAAAATAAATAAATTAATTTAAAAAAAGAAAGAAAGAAAAAAAGAAAAGTATGCCATATGCACATTTATTTTTCAGAGAATCAGTGGTTACACATTCACTAGCACACTAATACTTCTAGGTCACACATTCTGTGGGTCTGAGATATAGAGAGATATGAGCTCCCTCAATTCCTCCCTTCCACATTTCAAAATCTCTCTGTCTTCACCCATAGTCTCCTCATCTCATTCTGCCTCAGAGATACCCTTCCTTTGGGATCCTGGTTTCATCATATTATGAAGACAGCGGCACATGAGCTAAGCCTTGAAGGATGGCAAGAATTTTAACAGTCACTGGGAAGAGCAGTATAGTGGATAGTAAGCTAAGGCCCAGAGGTACTAAGAAGAGGATAAATTTAAGGAATGGTGAAATAGTTTGTTTTGGCTGGAACATAAAGGACATGGGTAAGAGTAATAAGAGATAACGTTGGAAAGATAGTTTAGAGTAGGCAATTGTGAAGGATCTCAATTTTGTGTACATTGTCTTATTTGATCCTAACAACAATCCCATGAGGTAAATGCTTCAGGTATTTTATTCCAATTTCACAGAGGAATAAACTGAGACTCAAAGGGTTAAAATCACCAACTATGCTAACAAAACTAATGGTCATTTAATTTCTATGGACCTGTTTTTTCACCTGTAAAATGAGGCAGTTGGAGTAGAACCCTTCTGGCTATAAATCTGTTATCCTAAGTGTCAGAGTTAGGATTTGAACTTGTCTCCTAAATGTAAATCCAACTTTTTTTGCACTCTACCATGTTGCTGGGCTAAAGAGTTTATATGATTGGCAAGAGGGAGTCCTTGAAGATCCTGAGGGGAGGAGTAATATAATCAGATTTTTCCATATGGAGAATAATCTGGCAATGGCAGGTAGGATAGAATAACAAGGTGAAGAGAATGGAAAAAAGAGAGGATGATTAAGAATCACAGAATCAAAGTCCTACAGCTGGAAGAGGCCTTAGAGATCCCTTAATCTAACCCCTTCATTTTATACAAAAACTGAGAACCAAGGCAGCTAGGGACTTTCCCAAGGAGTTATTGTAGTAATCCAGAAGAGATATAACGAAGGAAGGGAAGAAGAAAAGAAAGAAGGAAGGAAGGAAGGGAGAAAGGCAGGGAGGGACGAAGGAAGGGAGGGAGGAAGGAAGGAAAATAGGAAGGAAAAAAGGAAGGAAGGAAGGAAGGGAAGAAAGAAGGGAGGGAGAGAAGGAGGGTGGGAGGAGGGAAATAAAAGAAGAATGTAAAGGACAGAGGCAACTGAATGGATGAATGAGTTAGTTAACTTAAAATATATATTAAGTTTTACTATCTGCCAAGTATAATGAATGATAAAACTAGGGTCTTGGCAAGAGGGACATGAAAAGGGGGATTAAGGTGGTGAGAGATTGTGAATGTGGAATAGAGATCTGGGCACTGATTAGATAAAGTCAATTAAAAGGAGGAAGAAGTCAAAGACGGTTCAAATTATATCCTATATGACTAAAAAAAATGGTAGTATTATTAACAGAAATTGTAAAGTTTGGGGGAGGAGCTGCTTTGGGAAGAAACAATGAATTTGATTCACATTTAACTCATGGTGACAATGGCACATCCAAGTAAATATCCTGTAGATGATTGGAAAGATCATTCTGGAGCTAAAAACAAAATTCAGAGCTAGACCTTGAGATTTTAGGATATGACCTAAAGACTGAAATGATAGGTTACATATAAGAAATCATTCACTATATCAATTACAAGTGGAAACCGCAACAGGAGTGAGCAATTGATATTCTGTATTAGCAAATGATAACACTGAACACAGAACTTTTTGAGACCTACCCTACAATGCACACAACTGAATTAGGAATTCGTTTTTAATGCAGTTTGGTACTGTTTCCTAGAAAAGAACCTGTAATAGTTTGTGCCAAGGCATACAGAATTATACTCTAGAGTGTATGAACAAAGCTTTAAAATCAAAGAACTATAAATTAAGCCTTCATTTTAAGGTGTCATTTCACCTTAGCTAATCATTTGAAAGAATTAAAATATGCTGTCATTTTTATGATTGTAATATTTTATGTATCAGTTTAAGGTGTTTAATAAAGTTTATGAAACTTTTCTTTTCTTTTTGCTCAGGACCTCCCTCATGAGATAGATTATATTTAAAAAAAGGAACCTGAGTGGGGAGAGAGTTATTTCTTGACAATTTCAAAATTGAAGAAAGATAGGTAACCATGATGAGCAGTTGCCATAAACTTGATCTATTACAGTGTTAAGAGTGGTAGAATATCAAAATAATTAATTTCTTGCATAAGTTTATACATTCATCCGCTAAAATGACATGATGTGGATAAAATGATTAAAAAGAAGCTGAGTTTCTTAATCTTTATAGCAATAAAAGTCTAAGAATTAATATCCTTGTCTTTGGTATTCGTAAGTTCATTCAAATAACCCACCATTGTACAGTGCCAAATTACATTATTCTAAAAGATTTTAGAAAAGCAATTTCCTGTCTTCTAAATAGAGTTCCTAGGGATATCTAATTAACAATATATTTAAATTATCCTCTCAGGGACAGCAATTGTTATGTGCCTTCAAATCCATATTTGGCTGAAAGTTAGATCAGGTCTTCCAAATGAGTCTTAGGATTTAAGAGTTTTGTTTTCAATTTAAATGTGTTGGTGGTACTGAATGGCAACACCAACAACTTTCCTAGTCCTCTTAAATGATATGTAAGTCATAGGTGTGAGAAATAAGTCTTCTAGTATTCTTTGTAAGACTTTACTGGAGAGGTTATTGAGGCACCACATGGTGAGACGAAATGTTGCTCTGACAGCTATGGTAGCTGAGTTTGAAGATAACGGTGTAGTTTGCAAAGCACCATAAGGGTTAGGCTATATGACTTCTGAGGCCCTTTCTGACTCTGTAATTTTATGAATATAAAAAAGACAAAGTTTCATATGATGGCCACTCAAAGGGAAGATAAAGATGACTTTCAGCCAGATACACATTGGAGAAAACAGAGCCTATGCTTATAGATCATAGTGTCATAAACTTAGAGTTGGACCAGATCTTAGAGATTATTCAGGCCAATTCCTTTCTATTATAGATGAAGAAACTGAAGCCCAGAGAAGTTCTGTAACTTGCCCAATGGAACACAGATAATGCCTAGCAGAGGCAAAATGGACTTCTTCCAGGAATTGATGAGTCCCCCCATATTCAGCTGAAGGCTGGATGACCACTTGTTGGGGTTGATGTACTGGGGGTTCTTCTTCAGGTCTAGATTGGACCAAATGACCTTTGAAGGCTCTTCCAGCTCTCAGAAACCATGGGTCTGAGCACAATACAGGGCACTGGCTCTGTGAGTCTGTGTGGCCTGTTTTGTATCATTCTAATGTTTCTTTACTTCCTGTTAGAGCTTTAGAACACATGGCTCATCTCGTTGTCCAGCTTGTTGTATTAAGTAAGCCCAATTATTTCACTCTCTTCCCAACACATTAAGGGACATCTCTGATCTTAAGTTCCAAGGCTGGGGCAGGGCATGTCTTGAGGACTGATGTCAGCAAGGTGAGTGGAGAAAATACTAATTCTAGTTAGTGGTTTTGATTTGTTTTGTCTTTTGCTCATTGAAGGAAAAAAAATTTTGTCTTTAAATCCCCTGTGCCTGGCATGGGGTGGCTACTTTATAAGTGCTTGTTGATTAAACAAATTAAAAAGCTTTTATTATATGCTTATATTGCGATAAGTGTTGGGGATATGAATACAAAAATGAGACCATCCAAACTTGCCTGGAATTTAGCTTCTACTAGAGGAAACAATATATACCAGGAGAGGTAGCCAAGGAAGGGTGTTCTGGTTTGGGGAATCAGAGGGAACATGAATTGATTGAAGAACAGTAAATTGATATGACATGTCCAGAACCAATATTAGTATTAATTTTATTATTGTGCTGTTGTGTTGTATTTGGGGTATGTGTGTGGAGTTAGGGAGGGGGGAGGTAGAGTGTATTTGGAAGATCTTAGAGATAATTTCGTCCAGCTTGCTCATTTCTGGAAAGAGAATAGTTGGAACTCAAATATTGAATCATTTGTATGTATGAATGAATTTATTAGGCATCTGCTATGAGCCAACACTGTACTAGGCATGGGCATACAAAGACAAAAGTGAAATAGATTCCCCACCCACTTAAAAGAGTGGGACAGGACCTCAGAAATCATCTAGTTCAATCCATACCTGAACAAGAACATTGTCTCTACCCTGCTTGACAATTGATCACTTAACCTTTGCCTGAAGACTTTCTGGTGGAGGGCGGTGCCACTTATTTCACAGGGCAGCCCATTCTGTGATTGTATGAGGGCAGAAACTTTTCCATTCAAGCCTTTCTATTCTCAGCCCCTAGGTTGAGTAAGTGCTTAAAATACTTGTTGACTGATTATTGGATTGATTTACTAGCATTTGCACAGTATTTCTGTAAGTTTACTTTCGAGAGTACAATCCCAGATCCTAAGAAATGTATAGCTATGAGGAATCATAAAGCCCCTCTACTGCTCCCCTCACAATTTACAAACAAAAACAACAGAGACCAACACTAATGACAAATACTTCTGCAAACAGTTACAGGGTCCTTTCTATGTCCAAAGATAAGTGCTATGTAATACAACACAGTACTGGGAGGTTAGTAAAAGAAATTTATTTTTTGGCTCATTGGTTAATAATATCCTATTAAGAAAGATTATCTAAGCCCCATCATAAACCTCTTTGAGAAGAAACATTTTAACTCTGACTTATTAAATATATCAGATTGCTAAATGAAGTCTCTTGGGATACATTATCCTCCCCAACTCCAATTGCTTTCAGGAACTGCTTTCAGAAACATATCCCCTTTTTATGACAAAATTAAATTTCACACTTTTCTTCTTTGTCTCTCAATTCTTCACACTTTCTGGAAATACAATATAGTCAAGTCTGAGATGATCTGAAACTGGAGCCAGTAATATTTAGAGTATCTTAACCAGAGGCATCTACTCCTACAATCCAGTTATAAGGATCTTTGCAGTCAATCAGCTGGGCAGATATTTAAGATATGTTTATTACTTTCAGTAATCCATTGGAGAAGGAAATGGCAAACCACTCCAGTATCTTTGCCAAGAAAAGTCCATGACAATATGGTTCACAGAGTTATGAAGAGTCAAACAGAACTGAATGATTGGACATTACTTCCAGAAGAGGGCGCAAGCATTCAGATATCATATTAGCAAAAAAGGAGACTCTAAGTCTGGGTGTAGCTTTGCTGTTCTCTTCAGTTAAGGAAAACATAGATTTAAGAAAAACTTCTCCTAAAGCAAATGCAAGTTAGCATCTGGATTTCATTATTTTTACTATCTAGGCCAACTTTCCAAATTTGTCACTAGCACCACAGGATAGCAAGTGACCCAATTTATCTGTGAATCCTTTCAACAACAATATATACCAGAAATCTGATTGAGAATTGGCAAGCGGATCTTTAGGAGGTGGTCAGAGAGAGCTTAATAGCTTGGCTTTAGTTTTACTCTCTGTATGTTAGCAAGAGACATAGGATGATCTCCCCAATGTTTCAGGGATAGAAAAGAACTTAGTGGCCAGGTCTGGTGTCTGTGTGGGCAAGTGCATGTATATATAGAGGTGATGAAAAGAAAACAAAAGGTTACACAACTCCAAACCCATTATGTGAGAAGAAAAATGTGCATAATACTGCCTGCTTTCTGTAGTATTTTATGTTACTAATATCCTAAAGAAAAAAAAATATGAGGGAATTTTCTGAACTAAAGTGTCCCTTATGTGACATCACCCTCCAGTTCTAACTGGGAGCTCCCATTTGGACCCCAAACTTAGTTTCTTGCCAGCCATCCTGCTTTCCCAGGTGCTACTGAAAGGACATCTCATCAAGGAGGTGGAAGGGTCTAACAGTTCTGTATTTTTTTTTTTTGAGAAAAAAGAAACCTTTATAGAATCTAAGAATTCCTGAGGTAGAAGGGACCTTAGAGGCCATTTAGTCCAACCTGTGTCTGAATAATGACACCCTCCATCATACCCAATAAGTTGTCATCCAGCTAGGAGGCCAACATCCTGGTGATAAGCCACTCCAACTGAAATATGAGATTAGACAAATAGATACATGGTCTGTTTGGGCTCTGCCCTTGAGGTCCTTGCTGCTTGGTATGCATGATCTGCCAGAGCATGGCCTGGCCTAACCTTTGAGAATGTAGGATCACCTCTAGGATGTGACAAGGAATTGGAAAAGAGCTTGAGTAGAGAGATAAACTTGATTTAAGAGAAGTTTGATCAAATGAAATTCTACTATTGGGCGATAAGGACACCTTCATTTTGCAAATTTTCTGTACTACTATTCTACATCATTTTGTACTCAGTGGAACATAATTTGACCTATATACAAACTGAAATCTACAGTATGGTAAGGCACTTTATGATAGGGATATAAGGTACTTATGATATTCTCTGAAATCAAAGACATTCTTAGTAAAGTATCCTTTATTCAGCACTTTTGTTCCCCCAATATAAATGCCAGTTGGCAGAGTTAGCGAATTCAAATATAACTGTATTGCTTCAATACTAAATCAGTCATATAATGCATCAGCTCAAAGACATTATATTTGCTAGAGAGCAATAGAGCAATCGACAAGCCCTTATTACACATCTCCTATGTGCCAGATGTGATCGGGGCTAGACAAAAATGAACCAACTGCTACCTTCAAGGAGTTTATATTCTACCGCAGGCTGGGAGGAGCACATGTAAACAAGGTTATTTTGCTGGGGAGGAACTAGGAGCTAGGGGGAATAAAGAGAAGTCTCATCATTAGAATGTAAGCTGTTTTATTGCTCTTTTCCATGTTTGGTTTTGTTTCCTTTTTCCCATTGTTCACTCCATTGGTTACAACCCTTCAATACAACCAGACTAATGTCCAATGTGAAAGTGTTTGCAGATTCTATACTTGACTGCATGCTGCCATGGAGGGGGGAAGACGGAGGGGAGAAAACTTGAAACTCAAGGGACTCTGGAACTGATTCTTGCAAAACTAAAAGTAAGTAAATAAATCAATAATAAAAAAAAAGAATGTAAACTGTTTGAGATTACAGATTTCTCTAGCATCTAGCACAATGCTTGACATATAGTAGGAGCTTAATAAATGCTTGTTGATTGATCGATGGATGTAGGAGATCATGACCGAGACGAGCTTTGAAAAAAACTAGAAATTCTTTTTTTTTTTTGCTTTATATTTTTGGAGGGCAACTGGAGTTAAGTGACTTGCCCAAGGTCACATGGCTAGTAAGTGTTGAATGTCTGAGGCCAGATTTGAACTTAGGTCCTCCTGACTCCAGGGCTGGTGCTCTATTCACTGCACCACCTTGCTATCCCACTAGAAATTCTACAGATACAAAACAGATTCATCTTGGATCCTTTATAAAATTAATAATAATTATTAAAATTAACCCTAATGACAGTATTTGAAATTTTTATGATACTTTAAGGTTTGCAAAGGGCTTTCTGTATGTTAACTGGTTTGATTTTTATAATATTCCTGTAAAGTAGATAGATATTATTATTATTTTAGAGATAAGGAAACTTAAGCTTAGAATGGCAGTTTTTTGCCACAGTCCCATGGCTAGGTAAGTGTTAGAATTAAGATTCCAACTCGCACCTTCCCTGTCTGCAAACCCAGAATCCATCCCACCACATTATACCACTTGAAGCATCACTTCTGAGGACGTGGTGCTGATACTGAAATTCCTAGGCATTTCTTGATTATGATGATGGTCTTTATGGCTCCAGAGAGCACAGAAAACATGTATTCACAGGCCCATCTTTTTATAGTCAGCCTTGTATCCAATCTAGGGGATCTGTGAGTACTTTCAGATAGTTTTCCCTGTACATGAATGAATAAGGAGTGACTTGAAGAAGCTGGTGTGGTACTTGGATAATAAAGAACATTGCTTTCACTCTCTTTCTTTCTGTCTCACAGTTGCAAAAGGAACAGGGAAGGTGTTGGTGATCCAATAAACACCAGGATGTATATTCTTTAGCAGCTGGATGCTCTTGACAGAGTAGAAAGTACAGCATGACTTTAATGCAGGTCACAACAACCACACTGTGGGAAGAGGGACACTTCTTCATGCTTTCCAATGAACTGATTTCTTCCTTGAAATAGAACAGAACAAAAGGTAAAAGGTGCAGAGGCAGCTAGCTAGCTCCATGCACTGAAGGTGAAATCTTTTGGCAAGGTAACTGGAATTATCCCTGCTTAGATTTCCTCAAGTGCAATGTTAAAACACAGCCACAAGGGGGAGGTAAAGATTTATAAGTGATTGAGGGAAAAAACCAAACCAAACCATGCCCCCCCCAAAATATAATAACACCATCCCCATAACCAAAACCAGGATGTGTGTTATTGTGCAAATCCCCTTAAATGCGCTTTAATTGGCAGCACATGTTATCATCTGCATGGGGACATATTTGTTTCCCAGTCTGGATGAGGGGGGTCTCTAGTCAACCCCAGGGAGCAATGCTCTCACTTGCCTCTAGCCAAGAATGTGGCCAGACCTCTGAATCCTGCCTTGAAGACAGTGGATAATAGATTGGAGGGTTCTCCAAAGCTCTTTCCCCTGAGAGATCTGGCTTATGAAATTACAGGGGAAGAGGCAAAAGGAAAAATAAGTCACCTTAAAGCTTTGTTGTCTGGCCGGCCTCGGTGCTTTAAGTGAACTGATGTCTAAGTATGAGCATTGAAATTGACTGAAATATAATAATTACATTATTACTATGCAGTTCACAAAGACATGGGTTTGAGGGGAATAGAGAAAAGTCACAGCGGAGGTGAGGGGGAGGGAAAAAAAAACTTTCCTTTTTTGCTGAAAAGATGAAAAAGGCAATGGATTCAATCAAAACAGTAGAACATAGAGGAGGGATTCATAATCTTTTTTGTATCATTGATCCTGACCCCTCTGATGAAGCCTGTGTATCCCTTCTCAGAGTCACGTTTTTAAATGCATAAAATACATAGAATTGCAAAAAAGAATCAATTGTATTGAAACATTGTTATTATAATATTTTTTTAAAAAACCAAACAAACAAGTTCATAAGCCCAATTCAGGCTAAAAAACCCTGAAGTAGAGGAAGGGATACTGGATTTGGAGTGGGAAAGAAAGGGTTCAAATCCTACTTCTGTTACTTAACTACTTGTGTGACCAATGGTAAGTCAACATTTCCTTTCTAGGCTTCAGTTTACTCATTCATAAAATGGATGTTCTGATTCTCTAATGCCCACTGTAGTTCTAAATCCTGTGATTCCAATTCAAGGACTCGTCATCTAATTTATGTACTTTTTCCTCCTGTTACTTTGGCTCAGACCTGTGATTTCATCAGTGTTGGGAAATTTCCTCCACAAATGCAAATTTATTTGTCCATAATTTATAGCCTTAGAGAGTCGAAGGGGGACCCTGAGACTTTATGTTCATGCTCAATCCGGTAAGTTGAGACCTGTCTGGGAAAAATGTTGCTCCCACACTTTCCCAAAACTTGGCCCAGTCATTCATCTACTTGCTTCTTGAGGTCTGCATTCTTTCTCCACATTACTTTGTGTTTACTATATCTTTATTATATACATACACTGTTCCTTCCAATGGAATTATAAACTTCTTGAAAGTGAAGACTATGTCTTTTTCATCGTTGCATCCACAGCATCTAGCACAGTACGTGGCACTAAATGCCTAGTTAATTAACTAATGCTTGTTGATTGATTGATGGACAGTTCTCTGGTTTTTCCCTGTAACTCTGGTACCTGACATAGTCTTCTTTTCTTTTTTTTCCTTGCCTTAATTCTTCAATATCCATGCTGATAACCTATTATCTTGTCATTACAGTTCTTTGAATTCTTTACATCCTGTGACTTCCATCTTCACTTTACTTCAGCTACATACAAAGTTGACCATATCTTCAATCTAGTTATACTAAAAATAAAGTTGCACTGCCAAGATTTTGAACTCTGAAATTCTTCTCTCTGACCATAATCTCTTCTTCTACCTTTCCATTGACTTGCTCCTCCTTTGGTTTCTATAATCTCAGATTCTATTGTTTTGTTCTCATTTGCCTCCTTGACCAGTCTTGACCTCGGGGTCAACCACTCTAATAATGTCTTCACCTTTGAATAAAAAAAGAAAAATCACAAAATCTGTCTTGGAAGGGCCATAAATTCTGATGTATATATCACTTTTATGCCACCCCAAATAACTGTTCAGAAAGTCTTTGTTTAAAGACTTCTATTAAGGAGGAAACCACCCCTTTCAGGGGTAATCCAATTAATTTTGGGACTGTAGTAATCCTCAGGAAGTTTTTTCCCCTCTTAATTCAAGTCTGGATCTGCCTGTCTACAATTTCTACTCATTGTTCCTAGGTCTGCCCTCTGGAACCAATCAGAATAAAAACTTATGGCATATGGCATCCCTTTAAATACTTGAAAACAGCTATTATCCTCCCTCTAAATCTTCTCTTCAGATTTATTCTTCTCAGTTCTTTTAATCAATCTTTGTATGACAATTTTTGGTCCCTTCATTATCTTGGTTGCCTCCTTCTATATACTCCTACTTATCAATGTACTTCCTAAAATATAAAACTCAAAACCCAATGCAGTGCTCCAGGGCTCCAGGTTTCACCGGGTAGAGCACCAGTGGGACAATTAGCACCCTTTTTGTGGACACTACATTTCTTTCCAAACTCACAGTTTTCATTACTATGTTGTTGATTCTTTTAATCCTCCCAGGTTTGTGGCTTCCTCTGATTGGCAACTTTGATTTTTTTTTAATACAAATATCATTTAGATGATCCATTTTTCTAGCCTGTTGAGACCTTTCTGAACCCATCTCATCCAGTGTTTGCTAACCTTTCCAGTTTTGTGGTATGTGAAAATTTGATAATCATGTCATTTATACTTTCAAACCAAGTCTTTCATTAAATATTGAGCAGCACAGGGCCAAGGGCAGTTCCTGAGGTACTTTTAGGGACTTCCCTACAAGTTATTAATGACTACTCTCCATAATCAACCATTCAAACACTTCCAAACATTGTACTATCATCAAACTTACATATCTCCACCTTTTCCAAAACGGTAGAGAATTTGCCAAATACACTGCTGAATTCTATATATGCTACCTCTAATTTGGTTATCCTGAAATTCTAATCGAGTAACCCTTTCTAGAGAAAATGAGTTTAGTTTGTCATAACCTGTTCTTCATGAAGTCGTATTGACATTAAGCAACCGTTGCTTTGCTTTCTAAATATTCAAAAGTAGTCTCTTCAGTAACATACTGTAGAATTTTTCAGGAAATTTAATTTAAGCTTACTAGCTTATAGTTTGCAGATTCCACCTTCTTCCCATTTTAGAAACTCAGGTCATTTTGACTTTCTCCAGTTTTGTGGCATCTCTGCTATTCTCCAGTTTTTCAAACACTGCTCAGAAATTTAATTCAAAAATAAATATTTATTATGCACTTGCTATATGCAAGATATTGCTAGGAACTATGTATACAAATTTAAAAAAACAAACAAAGGAACAAAAACTGCCTTCTCTTTACAAAGCTTACATTCTAATGAGGTATAAGATATATAAATAGATAAGTAAAAACAAAATGATTTGAAAAAGGAGGAAACATTAACAATTGAGGAGGTTAGGAAAGACTTCCCATGGGATGCTAAGCCTTGTAGGAAGCTAAGAGGAGCTAGGTGACCAGTGGAGAGAGTGTTGGATCTGGAGTCAGAAATACTGGAGCTCAAATCTAGCCTCAGATACTTACTAGCTGTGTGACCCTGGACAAGTCACTTAACTTCCTTCTGCCTCAGTTTTTTTCCTTTTTTTTCAGTTTTTTTTTTCAGCTGCAAAAAGAAGATCATAATAATATCTACCTCACAGGGTTGTTGTGAGGATAAAATGAGACTATATTTGTAAACCTCTTAGCACAGTGAATGGCACGTAATGTGTATAAATGCTTATTCACTTCCTCCCCTTCTCTTGTCCCCTCCCCACCAATGATTCTAAGAAGCAGAGATGAAAAGGGAGAACATTTCAGGCATGAGGAACAGCCTAAGCAAAGTTATGGATGTGGGAAATAGAATGCTGAATTTGCTGAGCGGCAAATAAACCAGTTTAGCTAACACTGAGTATGTAAAAGGAATATGAAATAAATATGAAAAGGTAAGTTAGAGCCAGACTGAGCAATTCACATTTTATCCTAGAATAAGCAATCACTGAAGATTTGGGGGCAGGAGAGTGACACTGTGAGCAGTCTTGGACATTTTTTGAAGCAGCCAGATGACTCAGTGGATCTATATAGCACTGGTCCTATAGTCAGAAATTCCCCAAATATAATTTCAGATGCTTACTAGCTGTGTGACCCTGGAGAAGTCAATTAACTGTAGTTTGCCTGAGTTTATTCAGTTATAAAATGTGGATCATAATAGCACTCTTCCTCCCAAGGTTGTTGTGAGTTTCAAATGATATAATATCTGTAAAAAGTATCTAACACAATGCCTGGTTCATAATAGGCACTAAATAAATGTTTATTCAATTTCCTTCTTACATCTTCCTCTTGATCCCAAAATAGCTTTTAAAAAGAGACTGACACCACCAGACCTTCAAGCTTTTTATTCACTTTCTCTTTTTTTCTTTATTTTCAAACCTGCAGAAAAAAATAGTTTTCACTCATTGCCTCTCTCATCATCCTCTCACTCTACAATCAGGATTCTATGCCCTATTGTGCCTCATTCTGCACCCACCCCTGACTTTCCTATTTCCTTTAATGGCATTCCCATTCTCCCAGTTACCCTGGTTTTTAATGTAGTAATCACAATTATCTACCCCTTCTCCTCAAATTCTCAACTAATCAGTTGTTAAAGCATTATGGTTCATTGTGTCTAGTTCTTGTGTCAAAGGACCTACGTTTAAATCCTGACTTGGCTACTTGCTACCTAGGTGACCTTGAATAAATCCTTTTCCCTCTCGAGGACCTCAGTTTCCTCATCTGTAAAATAAACAAGTTGGATTATATGATTTCTAAGTTATCCTCCCATTCTATATCTATGATCTTGCGATCTACAATCTTTCCACTACCTTTTATGTCACCTAAGATTTATTTAAGAGGTAGCACAGTGTAGTGCTTAGGGCAGAATTCTGGACTAGGAGTATGGCGGACCTGGGTTTGAATCCTAACTCAGTCACTATGTGACTCTGGACAAGTCACTCCTCTTAGTTCCTCATTATAAAATGAAGGAATTAGATTCAGTAAATTTCAAAGCCCATTCCAGCTCTCTAAATGTATAATCTCACAAATTCTTTCTGTTTAACTTTCATATGAGTTGTTATATTTATCCTTTCTCAAGGGGATCATATGATTTCAAGATGGAAGGGAGCTTAGAAATCATCCTCCTCAAAGAGAAGCTGAGAGATGGCAAGTGGCTTGTCAAATTCATAAATACAGTAAAGAGTAGAACTTGAATCTGAGGTCAGGTCCTGTAAGTATAGCTTCAGTGTCTCTTCCCCTACAACTTTGATCTATGTTTGCATCGCCAGTGCCTGCTACATTGCCTTGTATGTGGTAGGTGTATTGGCAGGGGGAAGGAGAGAAAACCTTAACTAAGTCCATTATGGCATTTGTTGGTATTGGTGATGAAAGATTTTGGTGGTGGTGGTGGTGATTAGAGGAGGATGTTGAAACTTTTGACAAAATAAAATTCCTTTTATTATCTGTGTACTTCAGGTATTCTTATCTTCCCACCCCCCATGTTTCTCTCATTACTATGGATAAATAAAAATTTGGCAACCCTACTGAGGAAGCTGGGGGTACCTAGGTACCTTTATTCTGCCCTATTCCTCTATTAAGGACAAACTATAATTAAACAAGATTACGTTTTCCAAATCTAATTATTAACAGTCAAAAACATCCCTCAATTTGAAGAGATTTTGAAAGCCAATTTCAGAGAAAATATTCTGTAAATCCATGTGGATGTAAATATTGAAAACTAGCCTGGTATAGTGGATAGCTAGCTAGCCTTAGAGTTAGGAAAGACCTACATTCAAGCTCCATCTCTTATACCAAACTGCTGTGTATTCCTGGAAAAATCACTTACCCTCCCAATGCCCTAAGTAACATTGTAAAATGATAAATTCCAAAACTGGTGCTAAACTGCATTAGTAGAGGGAAATTTCTTATATGGAGGTTCTCTGCACCAGTCCTTATTCCTATGTAAATATTTTGATTTCCCTCCTAGATACCCACAGATGTAGCTCTCTCAGAGGTTTATATGCCTAAAAAGCTGTTATTAAAGCCACAATAAGTTATGCATGTATAATATATTTCTTGCACATATTGCAAAGACTTTACTAAATATTTAAATGATAAATAGTTTGGCTGCTGTCGTGGTGCCATTAGTTTTACAAAGTGTACATTTTTCTCCAATGAGCTCTTTTGGCTAAACCTTCTCATGTCGATAACAGAGTTCTAACTCATTCAAGCTCTTGATGTCTTTTGAGATCACTATCTCCTCCTTCATCCTGGCCTGACATGAAGGTATGGCTCTTCTTGCCAAGGCAAACTCCTTTTTTTACATGCACAATGATCACATTCCTTCCTGTTTTCCTCAGCAGCTTGCCCCCTTCTATCATACCCAGTCTTTAATTTTTAATCTTTTCCTTTCTATTGGCTGTTTCCTCTGCTATCTACAAGCAATTCCACGGCTCTCCAATCCTCAAAAACAAAACAAAAAAAATTAAAAAACCAACAAAAAAGAAAACAAAAAAGCAAAAAACAAAAAAAAATCCCAAACCCAATATTATCATTTGATCAATTCATCCCCACTAGCTATAATTGTTTATTCCTCCTTCCTTCTTAGCTAAATTCATTGAGAAAATGGTATACAATTGTGTCTACTTTCTCTCCTTATTCTGTGTTCTAACCCCTCTACAATCTGGCTCCTAACCTCATCATTTAACTGAAACTTCTTTTTCTCTCTCTCTTAAGTCATGAATGATTGACTGAAAAATATTATGGCATTTTCTTGGTCCACATCCTTTCTACCTCTGTGCTGCCTTTGACACTGTTGACTAATTTCTTCTCCTAGATCTTCTCTCCTTTCTAGATTTATATGAGACTGCCCTCTCCTGTTTTTCCTCCTACCTGTCTGATGACTTCTCAGTCTTCTTTGCTGGATCTCTATTTATATCTTGCCTATTAACCATAGTTGCTCCCCAAGAGTCTCTCCTGGGTGCTCTACCCTTGTCCCTCTAGACTCTCACTTGGTGATTTCATCAGCTTCCATTGATTCTATTGTTGTCTCTATGCAGATGATTCTCAGATTTATTTATCCAGCCTTAGCCTCTCTCCTGACTACTGTTCTCACATCTTCAACTGTCCATTGGACATCTTGTACTGAATATCCTGTAGGCATCTCAAACTCAACATGTCCAAAATAGAACTCATTACATTTCCCCTCAAATACCCCCACTTCCAAACTCCAAATTTGAAGGCACACCATCTTCCCAGTTGTTTAGGCTTGTAACCTTGGTGTCATCTTTGACTACACTTGCTCAACCTGTTGCCAACTCTTGTCATGTCTACCTTTGCCACATCCCTCTTCACAAAGCTCCTGATGCAGGCTTTTATCACTCTAAGCCTGGCCTATTTGCTATAGCTTCTATTTGGTCTCCTTATCTCTATTATCTCCTTAGTCTCATTCACCTTCACTCAGCTGTCAAAGTAAGATTTGATTACATCACACCCTTCTCATTACATGCCAGTGGTTATTTACTGTTTCCAGAATCAAATACAGAATCTTCTGCCTGGCTTTTAAATCCCTTCACAACTTGATTGGTTCTTACCCTTTCAGTCTTCTTACACTCTTATTCTTTCATTAATTTTTTAGCATATGGAAATATATATCGTCACTTTTGTGTGCCCAGTTAACTGGATTTATGTATTATCTTACCCAATTTAAAACTGCTTTCAACAATATACATTATAACTCATCTATGCCTGTCCATTCTGTGCGACTGTCTATGTCTTCCCAAAAGTTCATTACATGGGGTTCATCCAATATGCTGGAGGCCTTCTTTCAATTTGAAGGTACTGGCAGAACACTCTGCTTATTCACTTGTTACCCCTCCCCCATTCCATGTGACTAACCCATCTTTTCTTCCTATTAAATAACCAAACTAACCCTCATGAAAGGCTGTAGACTCATGGCTCAAAAACATTCCTACAAAGAAACTAAAGATTGAAGATAATACTAATAATGCAAACACAAGCAAATAAGGAAATGGTAGAACTGACCTTTCTACTCCTAGTATGAATTTTCATCAGGCACATTAAATAAAAACATATATGTTAAATTAGAAAATGATGTTCTAATCAGATCTTCCCAGGATTTGGCATAAAATGAGAAATTATTGAGATAATTTGTAGTATAGATTTGCATCCTCAATCATTAGTGATGAAGCCTATCATAAGTGTATTTTGTGCCTTGAGATAATATATGATTGCATGAAACCATCATGATTAGAAAAACACATTTACAATGTTAGTTTTTGCTGCTGAAAATGATATAAGCCTGTCATTTGTAAAAACCCTTATATCTTAACTCTTTAGAAAACTTTTAGAAACCAAATATTCTAATCTATTTAAATGTTTTCCAAAGACTGTTAGTGAGTTTTGAACTCATTCATTGAATATTTAATGCAATACTTTTGTATTAGTTTGCAAGAACCATTAACTGACACCAGAGAAGATAGAAATTTAATAGCTGAATTTTAACAGACACCTTCATGTAAGGGGCAAATAGGATTGAACAAAGACTATCATGATTTAGTAAGTGCTGTCAATCTTCTATCTGGATATTATACCTTTGTGATATTTCATCTATGAGAGTCATTAAGACCAAGTATCAGAACAAACGAAACTTAGAACCAGGTTCTCTAATTACTTTACCCCAAGGTGTTAAAATATTATTTAAAAAAAAAGATGAAGCAAGTTCAATTAAAATATTAATAGTAATAATATTTTAGTCAAAGCAAAAGGGATTTGTAATATTAATAAAAAAGAAATAAAAAATTAGTTTACTTTATCCTTTTAATTTTTGTTTGTATATTTTATAATATATAGAATACATAGTGCATGTATATAATTTATAAATACACATATACTCATTGGGAATGCATTATCAAAAATTACATGTTTATATATCGCCATTGGATGGGCAGCCATGATGGTATTTAATCTTTGTTCTGGACAAAGTCCCATTGGGAATATAATTATCTTGACATAGATATAGTAAAATGTTTTCCATTTAGAATACAGTACTTGGAAATATTTATTTCTTAAAGTATGAAACTTCTTATTTTAAGGATTTCAGATAAAATAATTTCTAAAATATCTTACATATTTCCTTAACTTCTCAAACAAAATATACAAAATATAGTTTAACTTTTCCTTATGACTCAAATATAACATCATAGAACCCAATTATTGTACTTAAGGGCAGCTAGGTGGTTCAGGGTATAGATTTTGGGGTCTGAGCTATTTATTCATTGCTTAAAGTGTTGTTTTAGAAGATAGTCTACTTTCTTATTCACACTAAACTGATGCTATTCAAGAACTATTATATGTGAGTGGTATGTTAAGAGAATCTCTGACTTTATTGGGGAGCCCTCTATAGCAATGCAAGTGGCTCTGTAGGTAATGATAGGGAGCTGCTTGAGACACACAGAAGTTAAATAACTTTCTTAAGGTTCCACAGCTATTAAATCTAGCAAGTGAGATTTGAACCCACGTTTTTCTGATACCAAGTCTCACACTATATCCACTATACCATGCTTCTAGGAAAATGTTTTACTATCCAGCTTATATAAAATATAGCTATGTAATAAGCTTCCTGTATGGACCAGGTAGTCATGATTAAGTTGTCATCAATCCTTGATGAGTTTGTTTCTACCTTTAAGTTCGGCTAATTGAAATTGAGAGGCAGAATGTCATAGTAGATAGAGAGTTGGCCTTGAAGCCAAGATAATCTGGTTTGATATCTTGAACTTGACACATACTGGCTGTGTGACTCTAGGCAAGACATCTCTCAGTAGTATAGGCAACATTCTAAGTCTGTGAGTGGCAGAGAAGGTACAGACATGCATTAGCTGGAATGGTTTTCTCCTTTGGGGAGTATGCTACACTGCTGAAATCACAATCCATTTCCAGTCCTTAATAGAATTTAAAATTCCCTTGAATGTTGATTTCAGAAATCTATATCTATGTGTCTCCTTGATTGATGGACTGGGTGTCACCAAATCAAACTATGAAGACAGCCGCCCAAATAAAAGCCAGTATGTTTTTGATTCCACTGTGGATAATCGAGAGCTGATGTACTGATTGCTGAAACATTGATAATTCCATGGATAGAGACTACTGGGTAGTGGGGGGTCTGGGTTGGTAGTAAGGGAATGACAAGAATGAATGGGACAGAGATGAAGAGACCCCAGCTTTGCTAAGACATTCTGAACTAGACAGATCTGAGGGAAAGAAGAGCAGAATCCATCTGTAGAAGCATGTGAGCTACATTCCCTGCTTATGAAAACTAGGCAGAAAGCTGTAATGTATTAGGCTTATTTTAACTTCAAAACTTCTCTTTGCCATCTTCTGGCGCCAACCATTCTAGCATGAAAAGCTCCTGCCCTCAGTGTCTTTTTTCCGTTCTTTTTTCTTTTTCTTTTTTTTATTTTTTGTCGTTGTTTTGGTGCCTGCCAAGCTATTGTTTAACAGGATGGGGGAATTCCTGTAAGATAGAGGCAGTTGGAGTTGAGTTTCAGGAGCTTGGGAAGAGGTCCTAGTTCCTTCTATCAAGGGAGGACCAGACTAAAAGAAAGCAGAAGCCCCCTAGTGCTGGCAGACAGTGACCACACATGGCTCATGATGAAGGGCCAGAACTCATTTAATAAAAATGTATCCATTCAGTCATCAGATGCTGGCAGCTTGTCCTAAATCAGGAGAGATGCTATGGTTCCTATGGAATATCAGATGTATTTTTCCTCCTTAGGAGCAGCCCTGTCCCATTTTGCGGTGGTTGTTGAAATAAATTTGCTTAGCAGTCCCCAAAATTCTTCTTCAATATAGGAGTCCTTCAACATACCTCAAGGAGAGAACAGACAGGGTCCCTATCAATGATCATTAAAGAGAATGTTCTCTTTCCTCACATCATAGACTCAGTTAGTGACCCCCATAGGGGGTCAGTTAGTCCAGTCCTACTTTTTTAGGTTTACAGATAAGGAAAATAAAGCCCAGAGAAACAATTTATTTGAATGGAAGGGATAGGATTTGAACCCAGGCTCTATGACTACAAATACAGGGTTCTTCTTTCTTGCACTATTCCACTACAGCCTTCCTGCAGTGTTATACCCCACTGTGTATATTACCTGTGTGATTACCTGGTTAGAGTTCTCTTTTAGATCCCTACCCCAGCCACTGGATTTGGGGCTAAAGATATTGAAGCTGAAAGCTGGAATTATAAATGAATGGATGGTATTCCTCCGTGCAGTCTTTCTTTTCTTTCCCCAATAAGCAAGAGAATATTTTTCATTAAAGAATGAGACTCTGCTGTAGGTACCCCTATTGTATACAGTGTTCTTTTCGCTATGAGTGTCATTTAATTTTATGCAACAAATTTATGACATCTCCATGCTTTTAAAGCTGATTTTATAGCTAGTAAGGCAAGATTTTGATTTGTGTGATCATGTGTTGTATGTGTGTGTGTATATGCACATGCTCATTTAATTGGATTTCACAAAAATCAATGATGAGTCAATTTCTTAAGGTTCAGAATTGAATGGTAGATATCTCTTCTATTTCATTAAGCAGCTCATGTGTGGTTGTTCCCATTAAACATCACACAGGCTCTTAAACAGCCAATGGAGTTCTTTGATTTTCTAATCTCTTGCTGCAGAACACTTGGCAGGGTGAGAGGGTCTGTTGTAGCAGCCAGATGACCCTGCTTGCCACTCTTCTTTAACTGCAGAGATGAAGGCAGTTTCCATCTCTGTGAATCATGCCAGGGAATGTGATACCTTGAATGAAATTGTCCAGCTACCACCCTTTTGGTGAGTTATGGAGTCACACTAAGAGACACAGGGGAAATGCATCTTGTCCATTTGGTGAGTCAGAGGGCAATTGAAAACTTCAAAGGAAAAACTAACAGACAATTATAATACTAAGAAATCCACAAATACCATCTCCACACCCTCAAACAAACATTATTGGAAAAGCAGCTTTTTAGATAATAAGAGTTCTTTGATCAAAAACATGTTCATTTTAAATGGTCCCATTTGTTATTTTAAATGAAAACTGCCTGGATTAAATACATATGAGTTAATAAATTCAACAGTTGCGGTTTTGTTTTTTATTTTTACACTAGCAAGTGATTTGCTTGTTGATTGAGGGCGAAACTTTAAAAAAAAAGCTCCATATGAATGTGAATAATGTGGAAGGGGCACTTGGATCTGGATGAAAGAATTTATTTACATTATGTGGTCTTTCTGGATAGGAGGCCTGGAAAATCCTCAATGTGATACTCCTATGGATATGTGACAACTTTGCCTCAGTGTTACAAAATAAAGCTGATATCAGCTGACTTCTTCTTAGGCTGCCACACTCTCCAGCTTGGTAGAAGGAAATAAAATTAGAAAGAATAAAGAGGCTGAGGGTAAGAGGAACAGATATAATGGCTGTCATTTTAAGAGGTGAAAATGGTTTTTGACCAATCAACAGATACTGTTATTTACCTCTATGAAACATGAAAATCACCTTTGATTTGGGGTCAGATAATCTGAACTTTTATCCTGGCTTTGCCATAGAATCTTCATAGAATAGGTGGGACATTTGTGGTTATCTTGTCCAATCCTCTCATTTCGCAGATGAGAATATAGGTTCAGAGAGAGGATAAATGAATTATTACCAATTAAGTGGCTGAGGAAAAAATTCACAGAGTAGGCACTGAATAAATGCTCTTGCCCTGAATTGTCATGGATTCCAAATCTAGCACTTTCCATTTGCACCACATTACCCCACTCATGTTTCCTGTGACCTTAGGGAAGTTAGTTCACCAACTTGTGCCTAAATTTTTATGTCTGTAAAATGGGGCTGATAATAATAGATATACCATCTTGTAAGATTGTTTCAAGGAAAGCAACCTGTAAATTCTAAAGCAACAAAAATCATGTCACCATCGTCATTGTTATCATCATCATCATCATCATCATCATCATCATTATATTGTGTAAAGAATGTTACAAGCATGTCCCAATTGGCTACTCTGGGCAAATAATTTGACCTCTCTTGATCCTTAATTTCAGTCTATAAAATGGAGATTATAAGAAACAGCATAGTAAAAATTCCACTACTCCCCTATTACCTTTAGGATCAAATGCAAACTGCTCTGTACAGCATAAAAAACCCTACATAATCTAGTTCTAAGCTCCCTTTCCATATTTTTTGGTATGTTACTTACGTCCCAGCACTCTGAGTCAGCCAAACTGACCTTCACTCAGTACTTTCTAAGACTATTACTCCTGATCTCACTTCACTTTCCTCCTCCAACCTTAACCCAGTTCTAGCCATTTTGACTTTATACTGGCCACTGCTCTCTAAGTCCTGGCATCCTTATCCTATTGTTGTACATCCCTTCCCAAGTCTCAGCTCTGGATTACTCCCACCATCTGGCTCCTCCAATCCTACTCACATGCTGTTGAACAGAACTGGAGGAAGTCATATAACCGTGTTGATTGAGTACATTATAAAGTCATGTTATCCAACTCCCTAATTGTAGCAAGCCAATCCTTTTATTTTTCTCTAATTGATTCCATATCTCACTTCCCACAAAAGCTTTTCCAAACTTCTATTCTCTCCTCAAATCTCCTCCAAAATTGAGGTCCTTACTTCTTACTTTACTGATAAAATTGAAGTCATTCAACATGAACTACCTCAGTTTCCTTTTTCCTTACCTCAAAACCCCTTGATATCACCTCCACTTTCTTCTTCTTCTTTCTTTTAATAACTGACAAAGGGATGACCCTTTTCCTTGCCAAAATCACAGATGCCCTTGATCCCACATGTGCCCTTGATCCCATTTCCTACCATCTTTTCCAATTGATTGCAATCTTAATAATTTTCCCCTGTCAGTCTCTCACTGTCTTTTGGTTCCTTCCATATGATCTCCACACATGCCCAAGTTTCACCCATACCCTCCCCCAAATGCATAGACCTCTTCCTTAGACCCTAGAATCCCCCTAACTTATTATCCTACATCTCTCTTCCCTTTCTCTGTCAAACTCTTAGAAAGGTCTGTTGACATTTACCATGTCCATTTTATTTCTCTAACTTCCAATCTGTCTTTGGATTTCATCACTCAATTGAAATTTTTCTCTCTAAATTTAGCAATCATCTCTTAGTTTCCAAATCCTGTTTTCTTTTTTGCAGGCTTCATTCTGCTTGACCTCTCTGCTGCATTTTACAGTGGTATCTATCCCCTCCCCATCTTCTGTAGGCTTTTGGTGACATACATATCTCCTGGTTCTCCTCCTACCTGGCCAACTACTCATCAACTCTTGCCTCAAGGATCTCACCATTATAATCTATCCTACACACTGCTATAAAAACAATTTACCTTAAGAGAAGATCTGACCTCATGGCTCCTCTGCTCTGGGGGATTCCTTTGGGCTCTGGGATAAAGTATACATTTCTTTATTTCGATTTCAAATTCCTTCACAATCTGGCTACAACCTGCCTTTCTTACCTCATTCTATATTATTCCAACTTCCACACTTTGTGATCTAGCCAAACTGTTCTTTTCTTTAGTCTTCATATACAATAGTCCATCTCTCATCTCACACCATCACCCTTATGTTTTGCAGATGATGAAACTGAATCTCAGAGAGGGGAAGTGCTTTGTCCCGCCCAAAGTCACAAAACAAAGAAGTATCAGGAAAAGGATTTGAATCTAGGTCCTCTAACTCAAGATGCATTTCTGTTTGCATTGACTGTTCCTAAGTCCTGGAATGCACTCCCTCCTCACCTCTGCCTCAAAGGATCTTCATCTTCCTTCATGATGTAGCTAAAGCACACCATATACATGAGAACTTTTCTGATGCCATGAACTTCTAGTGACCTCTCAGACTGCCTTATGTTTAATTACTTTGAATTTCTTCTTTTTACATTCATTTTGCATATTCATATATCTATGTATGTATATGCATATCTATTTCTATCATCTATCTATCTATCTATCTATATCTATCCATCCATCCATCTATGTATCTATATATCTATTTATCTATGTATCTATGTATCTATGTATCTATCTATGTATCTATCTCTCTATCTATCTATCCATCTTCTATCTATCTGGGGTTTATGAGGTGTTCAGAGGGACTAGTACTTCTGGTGTGAGGGCTTGCTGAGCTCTTTTCAGGGCTACTCTTCCACCTTTGGTGTCCACCTGTCACCCAACTCTTGTCTGTGGTTTCAAGAAACTGTAACATGCACAGCAGCCACACCCTGTCTTGGTAAATGGGCTAACCCACGTTGAAGGTAATCAACAGGCCTCCAACCTATTGTTGAGTTAAGGGGGATGTCTACTCCAAGCATGTGAATGTGTTTTTCAGGGGGATGAAAACAATTTGTTCCATTGATGAGGAAGATGACTGAAGCAGGTGATAGAGTGGCTAGAACTTAGACATTGAAGACACCAATGTTATCCAGTGCATCCTGGGATCACCAGTTGTCCTGATTTTTATCCTGCCACTGGACTTTGATGACTTAGGAAGAGAGAGTGATACTAGGAACTGTGCACAACTCTACCTCTCTTAAGTCCAATTCATGCAAAAGTCAATACATTCATTACCAATGATCTCATTGGTCCTCTTCAAAAACAAAGGACAAACAACAAAAAACAATATCCATTCATCCATCTATCTATCTATCTATCTATCATCTATTGATCTATCTGTCATCTATCTATCCTATCTATCATCTATTTCTTTATTAGTGTCTTACGAGTAGAGAATGTTTCCTTCTTTGTATTTATATCCTCAGTGCCTAGCACAGTACCTGGGTAATAGACACTTAATAAACATGTATGAATTTATTGATTGGTTCTTGCTATTTCTCATATAATGACATTCCATTCCTACACTGAGAAACAGCATGGCTTAGTGACTAGAAGGCTGGTACTGGAACCAGGAAAGTTTGAGTTCAAATCCTCCCTCAGACACTTAAGAGCTGTGTGAACCAGGCTGAGTCATTCAACTTCAGTGTCCTCATCTGCATAATGGTGACAACAGTAGCCCCTAATTCACAGGGTTGTTCTAAGAATCAGATGAGATCAGAGTTGTGCAGTGTTTTGTAAACCTTAAAGTGCCATACGTACTTCAGCTATCACCACTGTTACTATTACCTCCTGTTTCCATTCCTTTGCCTAGGCCAACCCTAATGCTTAGAACGTGCCCATTCCTCATCTCTGCAATTCAGATTCCCAGTTTCTTTAAAAGTTCTGCTTAAGTGCCATCTTCTCCAAGAAGCCTTTCCTAATCCTCCAGCTGCTCTTGCCTTTCCCTGAAATTGCCTTCTATTCTGTGTTTTCATGTTTATATGTTTTCTTCCCCAATAAAATTTAAATGCCTTAAGGGCAGAACTGTTTAATTTTTGTTTTTGTATCTCAGGTGACTAATGGTGTTTTTTACATAGCAAAACTATATCCTGAATATCCTATTCATCTTCCTGAGTTCGAATATGACCTCAGACATTCACTAGCTATGTGACGCTGAGAAAATCACTTAACCCTGTTTGCCTCAGCTTCCTCATCTGTCAAATGAGCTGGAGAAGGAACTGGTGAATTGCTCTAGTATCTTTGCCAAGGAAACCCCAAATAGGGTCACAAAGAGTTGAACACAACTGAAAAATGACTGAATAATTGAATTTCCTATGTATCGTTACGTGTGTATATGTGTATACATATATTTACAAACACACATACATACATATATATAAGCATGCATATATGTGCACATGTGTGTATGTATTTACCTGTTATCTACCTCATTAGATTGTAAGCTCCCTGAAGGCAGAGACTGTCTGCCTCTCTTTATATCCCCAGCACTTAGTGCAGTCCTTGGCACATAGTAGGTATTTAATAAATGTTGATCAATTGATTAATCATATGAAATGCACTGGATTAGGAGTCAGAGGACCTGGCTTTGAATTCTGACTCTTCTAATTCCTATTTGTGTGATTTTAGACAAGTTTCTTGCCTTTGGGAATCATTTTGCTAATCTGAAAAATTAGGGGGTTGGGCTAAATAATCTCTACTGTTTCTCCTCATTGTAAATCCTGTGATAATCTTACAGTACCTTCCAAGGTTGATGTGATCATGATATGTAGTCCTTCTCCTCAACTGGATTACAATCCAATTGGGGAGACAGAACAAATAACAAAATAAACCAATTTAAAAGAAAAGGCCATGCCAAATGAAAAATTTAGAATGAAAAGAGAAGTCATGACTCTGAGGAAAAAAGGCAAGGAGAGAATCCAGTGGCTGACAGTTTGGCCGACGGTTCTGTCATGTTAAGAAATATAAGAGACATATGTACCATGACTCCATAAACTGAAATCCAGAGAGAAGGGCCTTACTCAATGTCATGAAGCTAGTGTTAGAGATAGGATCTGAACCTGGGCTCTCTAACTCAAGATGTATTGCCCTTCTAGAACTTAGCACAGTGCTTGGTATAGAGTAGGAGATTAATAAGTGCTTTTTGATTTTTCTCTGTACCACATTGCTAAGCACAATCACACACAGGCTCACTAGCCAAAGAAGGATGAGAAACCAGAACTCACAAAGGAAAATGGAAATTTGCTGACCTTGGAGTTCCTTTCAATCTGCATGGTCTGGTTCTTTTCAACCCTTTCCTCCATCCTGATGCCTTGTTCTCACCCCAGACCTTTTTTCATCTGTTCCCTTTGGTGTATTTGACCTGCCTTTCCTAGTGATTCCCATTCTCTGCCTCTCTGATTTGTATCTGTTTTTTATAACATTGACTATGGATTTCCTTATCTTTGCTCATCTCCCCGTTCTCTGTCATGCAGCAGCTCTACTATTAACTCTTTTATTACTGGCTAACTGGACAGTTAATTAGAAAAATGAGAAACAAAGCTAAGCAGAAAGAAAAACAGAAAGGAAAGAAAGAAGAAAGGCAGGCAGGCAGGAAGGAATGAACAAATGAACAAAGGAAGGAAAGAAGGAAGAAAAGAAGGAAGGAAGAAAGGAAAGAAAGAAGGAAGGAAGGAAAGAAAAAAGGAAGGAAAGAAGGAAGGAAGGAGAAAAGGAAGGAAGAAGAAAACTGTTTCCCTCAAAAGAAGTGATGACCATTTGGAATAGACAATGGTTCTAGAATGCTGAGTAAGCTGTAGGGAGGAGTGAAGATATAGAAGGATATAATGGGAAAAGGGATGCTTTGAAAATGCTGTGGAAAGAATTTTCTGCTTGGGTTAAAAAAAAAGGCATGTTCTTCCTTTTGAATCCACATAGGACCATGACTTAATAGAGTCCCAGGCTTCTCAGAAAGTGCATAGAAGTGCTCCAGGAAATAGTTTCCCCTACCCTGAACTGAACCCCGGATACCTTCTGGTTCTACTGGTAGTTGCTGCCAAATGGTATCTGCCAACTTCCTGAAGATTTGGGACACAACAAATGGCAAGTAGCCTCTTTGCCCACCAAGGAGAGTTTACTTGTGATTAAGGAAAGAGTTGGTAGTTAGTTCTTTAAAGACACAATTATCGGAGGCGGAGCTAAGATGGCGGAGAGTAAGCAGTGACTTCTCCAAGCTCCCCAAGAATTTCGTCCTTGGGAACTCAAAAGTAAATTTGAGCGGATTTAAGAGTGACAGAACCCATTGGGAGACAGAGAGTGACAGATTCCCAGCC
>CM053580.1:447114533-447144367 GCA_028627135.1 Pseudochirops cupreus
AAAAAAAAAAAGACACAATTATCCATTACTCCCCTCCAAGTGTGGCCTCATTAAGCATATCATTCTGGGCCCCAGTGTGACCTCAGCCTGGAAGAAGACCAATCTTCTCATCATATGACTGAATAAAATACTAAAGACTAAAGTTTTCCAGCATGCACATAGGATAAAGTTGAAGGGGGATGAATCTTGGTTTCTCTGAACTGTGTTTGACCATGCCGTAAGTGACAAGATTTTTCTTTTTAACAATTTCTGTGAATTAAAAAAAAAAAGTAATGATAATTTTTTAAACTCCTTGTTATCATAAATGCTTTGAGAACTGGTTGAATTCTCTCTTTCTCTGCCTCTGTCTTTCTGTCATTCTGTCTCCCTATCTCTCTGTGATGTTTTCTCTGTCTCTCTCTCTCTCTCTCTCTCTGTCTCTCTCTCTCTCTCTGTCTCTCTCTCTTTCTCTCTCTCTCTCTCTCTGTATCTCAATCTCTGGTTTCAGGAAAGCAAAGGCTAACTTGCAGCTTTCTTGTCATACTCTCTTTTCATAATCCTGGCCTTCCATAATGATAAGTTCGGGCTGCCCCACTGATGTCAGTGTTTGATTACTACCTAGGCCTACACCCACCATCCATAAAGGCCATTAATTCTCTTGTCAGCTGATTTTGCTTTCTAAACAGGTGCTTCAGAAGGCCTTTACACAACAAGCTGGAGACAGATTAATCACCACATGATAGGTGAACATGAAGAAGTCTTGTTATGTCTGGAATAATGAAATCACTACCAAGACTTATTACACCCTCTGCATTCATTTGATCTGGTCCCAAAAGTTTGCAATTCTTACTGACACTTTCCAATTAATGTGCTCAAAATTCTTAGAGAGAGATAAAGAGCAAAGAAGTATCCCTATTTCACAGAATAAGAAATTGGGACATAGAAGAAGTGAATAATCTACTCTACTCTTCTCCTCAAGAGAGAATTGGTCTAGCACTAAGCCAGAAATCCAACTCATTTCTTCTACCCAATTTTAACCATTCTGGTCCTTTCTATTCATTTTTTACATGTTGCCTTAGATGACCTATTTCAGCTTGAGATTTATTTTAAACAGATAATATATTTAATTCCACATTGCAATTGCATTTGTGACCACTTGCTTATAAGTATTTTTGTGTTTTTATTCAAATATCTCTCCCTTCCCAACCAATCCTATGTAATGCTGCCAGATCAATCTTCCTTATGCATAGCTCTTGTCCTATCATGAACTTCTATAGATATATGCAATGAATGCTCTTATAATAACATTAGAACTCCTTAACCTGGCGTTCAAGGCTCTTAACACTCTTATTTCATTTTGCCTTTCCAACCTTCTTCTTCTGGTGCCCCTTTGTATGTACTTCACTCAGACTGTGTGACTCTCCATTCCCTAAATGTGCTTTGTACCATGCAATCCTGCCTTTGTATCTATGCATACATCATTCTCTCCACGTAGCATAGTCTCCTCCCCTTCTTTTCCTAATCATTTATTCTTATTGAAGTTTCTCTTATTCTTTAAAATGGGCCTCAAGGGTCACTTTTTACATTTAGTCTACTATCTTCCACCTGAGGCAATCTAAAATACTGTAGCATGCTCTTTCCTCCCCCTCTCATGCATCCATCAGATACTTTTTATTATTTAGATGTATATAAGACATTTAAATATCTAATCTGAATTAATAGTTTGTGATCACTTTGAAGGCCAGAGCTATGTCTCAGCTTTGGTTATACCACCTGGCCACCTCCAAGTCCAGCCCAATGCCTTGCACATGGAGCAATAGATATTTGTTGAATGGGGGTGTATGAGGATGAAACTAAAGTATTGAGACTCAATTATATAAGGAACACATGAAAATCAGTTTCATGACTTTATAACTGAATCTTTGTATTTGTCAGGTCTTTCTTCTAATGACTCTGGAGGAGGGAATCTGGCTGATATCTTTGTGCCTTACTCAAGTCCTTTCTGCCTTTCTGAATTATATCTATTCTTCAAAGCCTATACAGCGGTTCTCAACCTGTGAGTCATGACTCCTTTGGGGGTTGAACGACTCTTTCACAGGGGTCGCCTAAGGCCATCTGAAAACACATGGTCTTAGGAACCAAGACACCACTCCTCCATCTGTCTGCAGGCGGGTCCACCCACGTGCAGATATGCTCACATACGAGTAGTAAAGGGTCGTGGCATTAGGAAGGTTGAGAACCACAAGCCTAGAAGAAGTTTTCCCATGAAGTTGCCTTTAGGAGTTTTTCCCTTTGATTATGCCCTCTCTATCCCTAATGTTCAGTCTCTCCTTATCCACTGGTTCCTTCCCTGCTACCTATTTCCACATCTCCTTTCTCCATAAAAGAAACTTTTGCCTGATTCTCAGTATCTCTTCCTCTACCTCTCTTTCTAAAAAGGTAGCACATTCTGAGAAAATTTTGTCTATTTACCTGTTGTATCCAATAACTCTTGCAATCACTTCTCAACTCTTAGCAATTTGTCTTCCAACCCCAGCACTTGATTGAAACTGCTCTCTCTAAGGTCAATTGAAACTGCTCTCTCTAAGGTCATAAATAATTATCTCCCTCTCTCTCTCTCTGACATGGTGCATCTGTAGCATTTTGGGGTGCCTTTGTATCATTGTTGTAACCTCATTTTATAAAATCTTATTTGTATTTGAGTACCTATATATGTAACATCAGTTTGTAACAAGCCTGTGCAATTAAGCTGTAAAAGTAACACTTTCCTTCAGCCATAAAGACATTAACTCTGCCTCTCCCTTGCCCCCAGCCTCAAAGTCTTTTCCCAAGCTAGCAGTAAGTCTGCTTAGATAGTTTCCCATGCTTCCATTACCCAAGTATTCTTAGAGAAATACATAACTCCTTTGTTCTTAGTGGCCAGCTGTCTTAGAAACCTTGAACAACATTATCAAGGAGATAACTCCCTCCTAAGATGGTCTCTAATCAGTCTAGCTTCCAAACTTGGCACCTCCTAAAACAATCAAGCCTATCCTCCCAATACCTATGTCATTCATCCTTGACCAAAAAGTTACCTAATGATGTGTCAAGGCAAAAACCACACCTCTCACTCCCCTCCCCTCTGATTTCTCCCAGTGAATTATGGGCAATTCGCCTGCGCAATTGATATTAAAAATGTATGTCCCTTTAAGCACTAGGCACTCCCTAACCCCTCCCAAATTCCTCCCTAACTCCACCCTTGCCCACTTAGTTAGCATAATGAACCTATGACTGACAGTTTTGTGTCTTTAAAAACTGCATCTCTATCCCCCACACTTTGCAGGCTACCTTTAACCTTTTCTGGCCTGCTACAAAGCATAATAATAAACTTTTGTAACTCTGCCAAAAGATAGCCTAAGTCCTGTGAAATTCTTTCCAGACAAGAACCCACTAGGGATTCATATGAAATCCCTTCTTAATCCAAATCTCCTATACCTCTACATCTCTCTCTTTCTCTCTCTCTCTTTGTCTCTCTCTCTCTCTCCTTCCCTCCCTCCCTCTCTCTCTCTCTTTCATTCTCGTCTTAGTCTCTCTCTGTGTGTCTCTCTCTGTCTCTCTCCCTCTGTCTCTTTCACACACCTCCTATCTCTTAAATTATCTTTTTTTTCTTTACATCACAGACATTTTCAACCAACCTCCTGGAGATTGAATTTTCCTTGGTACAAAGGAAAATAATTAGGCAAAAACATCTGATACAGAAACAGTCTTGACAGTGTTCAAAATATTCTGTCCTTTAGCTTCCTACCTCTGCTATGAGAGAGAGGTATGTTTCATTATCTCTTCTCTGGGCCTTTCATTGTTTTTTTTTTAATTACTCAGAGTCCAACTTCCTTTTAGTGATCTATTAGCTTGCATTATTGTAGTCATGGGGCATGTTGTTCTCTGGTTGTGCTTGTTTCCCTCCCTATCAGTTCTTATAAATCTTCCCATGTTCACCAGTGACCTCTTAGTCACTAAATTCATTTGTCTTTTCTCAGTGCTTGTCCTCCTTGACCTCTGTAGCATATGATAAAAGAGATCACTCACTTCCCAAATTATCTATTCTTCCTGACACTGCTCTCCTTTTTTTCTTAGTTGTGATGACCTATAATTCCTTTAAAAGAATATTAAAAATTAAGTTTCAAATTCTCTACCTATTTTTAGTCCTCTCTCCCATGCCCATTATATATGCAAAGTCATGTCAAACATATTTCTATCATTAGCCATATTGGAAAAAAAGGAAGAAAAATAAAGTGAAAAAAGTTTCAATCTGCCTTCTGAATTCATCAGTTCTCTCTCTGAACATGGATAGCATTTTTTATCATGAGTCTTTACGAATTGTCTTAGATCATTACATTTATCAGAGTAGTAGAGTCTTTCACAGTTTATTTTTATCATCATATTAAAGTTACCATGTATAAATTCTCCTGGTTCTGTTCACTTCACTTTGCATCAGTTCATATAAATCTACCCAGGTTTTTCTGAAACCATCCTGAAAGTCATTTCTTACTGCACAATAGTATTCTATCACATTCATACACCACAACTTGTTTAGTCATTCCCCAATTGATGGGCATCCCCTCAATTTCCAATTCTTTGCCACCACTAAAAGAACTGCTATAAATACTTTTTGTAGATATAGATCCTTTTTCTTTCTCTTTGGTCTTTTTTGGGATACAGGTCTAGTTGTGGTACTGCCAGGTCAAAGGTAGGCACAGTTTTATATCCCTTTGGGGAAAGTTCAAAATTGTTCTCCAGAATGGAGAATGGTTGGGTCAGTTCATAGCTCCACCAACAGTATATTAGTGCCTCTATTTTTTCCAGCATTTTCCTTTTCTGTAATGTTAGATAATTTGATAGGTATGAGGTGGTACTTCAGAGCTGTTTTAATCTGTATTTCTCTAATTAGTAGTGAGTTAGAGCACTTTCTCATATGACTATGGATAGCTCTAATTTCTTTGTCTGACAACTGCATGTTCATATCCTTGGACCATTTATCAATCAGAAAGTAGATCTTATTTTGAGAAATTTGACCCAAATCATGGGCCTGATGCTGTCACCGAAAAAGCTTCAGTAGCTCCCAAATGCCCTTAGCATAAGAGAGAGCATAAAGGTATAACACACCTGAGGTATATATCAGGAGAGAGTAAAAGGGGTTAGTGGAAAACCAAAGACCAATGTTGTCTATACCATAGTTTTATTAAAGACAGAGCCTTTTGAGAATACCAATGCATGCTTGGGCTTGGGACCTTGCCACTGGCAAGCTGCTTAAGTTATTCTGGGATTTGTTCCCCTAGGAAAAGTCTGTCACTTAATCCTGTTTGTCTCAGTTTCCTCATCTGTAAAATGAGTTGAAATAGCACACCACTTCAGGATCTTTGCCAAGAAAATTCCAAAAGGGATCATAAAGAGTTGGACACAACTGAAAATGACTAAATAACAAAAAATATCATGAATAATTAAATACAAGATAGGAGAGACAAAAATTGGACAGCAGTCCTTCTGAGGAATATTTTGGAGTTTTAGTGAATTATATGCTCAATACAAGTCAATAGCATTATATGACATTCAAGAAAGTTAATACACAATTAGAATGTATGAAGAGATACACCTTGCCCAGAACTCATGTGGTTATAGCCCCAATGCACTCTATCATAGTCAGCTAATTGCAGCATAATATTGAGTTCTGGGCATCATATTTTAGAAAAGGTATGTGTATCTCTGAAGGTGAGCAACCAGGATAGTGAGAACTGTCTTGAATTCATGCCACAGGAGAATTAATTGAAGAAACTGGTCATGTGTAGCCTAGAAAAGACTTTTAGAAGACATGATAATTGTCTTTTGGTATTTGGAGAGCAGTAACACAGAACTGGAATTAGGTTAATTCTATTTGATCTCAAACAATAAAGTTGAAGCACGGATGGAAACGTAAAGAGGAAAATTTAGAACTGATATAAGCTAAAACTTCTTAACAATTATAGTGACCTCAAAGTTGAATGAGCTGCCTCAGGAGGTAGGTGATATAATTTAAAACTTCTGAAAAATTACATTTCCACTATCCTAAACTAGAATGAATTGCCTCAGTAGAATGCCTCAAGTCCCAACCCCCTATTGCTGGAGGTCTTTAAACTAAAACTAGATAACCATTTGTTGTAGAAGGGATATTTTGGGGGATACAAGTGGTTTTGGACTAGATTTGGCATCAAAGTCCACTCCAACCATGAAGGACTACCCCACCAATGGACTTGCCCTAATTAGCTTTGGAGCTCACCCTATGGGACCCATACCACTGCCAATGCCATAAGGCAGTAACAGCAACATAAACTATTTCAATTAAAAGAAAACAGCAGGTAGATTCTACATTGGATAGAATGTTGGGTTTGGAATCAGGAAAATTTGAGTTCGAATCCAGTCTCATACAATGAATAGTGGTGTAACCATGGGTAAGTTACTTAACTTCTGTCTGCCTTGGTCTCCTCATCTGGAAACCATGGATGATAATAGTGCCTATCTGCAAATATTGTTGTGATGATAAAATAAAATAATAGTTGTAAAGTACTTTGTCATCCTTAAAGTGTTATGGAAATGCTAGCTATTATCATTAAAGTTTAACATTTTAATCAATGATGTCATAAAAGGATGGATGGCATGCTTATAAAATTGGCAAATGACATGAAACTGGGTGACAGAGACATAGCTGATGCAAGAGATTTCAGAGTCTGAGTTCAAAGAGAATTTAAAAAGTTGAAAGGAAGGGATGAATCTAATAAGACCAAATATAATAGGGATCAAAGTATAGCCTTGCCCTTAAATTTATAAATTGACAGCAAAAGCAAAGAATGGAGAAGATCTGTTTTAAGAGTTAATATGGAAAAAAAATCCTGGAGATTTTAGCAAAGTGTCAGTTCTGTGAGTCTTTAGTGTGGAGGAGAAGCAAACAAAAAACAAAACCAAAACCAACAAAAAACAGGAAAAAGGACACAAAGTGATAATTATGCATTCTGTACTCTGCCCTGGAGATACTTTATCTGGATGGTAGTCTAGAGTTCTAAACCCTACATTTTAGGAGGATGTTGATAAATTGATACTGGCCAGAGAAAATTCAGGATATGGAGTCTTGGAATTGAGTCAAATGGTGATGAGGTGTTTAGCCAGGAGAAGAGAAGTCTTGGTTGGGGGGAGAGATGAAAGAAATCTTTATCGATTTTAAAACAATTGTGAGGCAGTAGACTTTGAGAGAATAGGATTTTATACTAGAAAAAGCCCCTACCTGTAAGGTGTCAGTATAATAAAACATGGAACAATGTTGAACAATCTTTCTGGGAGGTGCAGATTAATGCCTTGTATGAATCAAAAAGCAAGCAACAGTGACAGAGTAAAGAAGGGTAGGTCATGTCTCAAGGTAATCTTTGAAAGTTAGTTTATTGCATCTAGGAGATAAAGTATGATAAGTGAGGTAAATAAGAAAGCCAGTTCTTGATTGGTTGAGTAGAAAATGCATCTAGCTAAAGAAGGGGAATCATGTGGAATTTGAAAGGGGAAACAAGCACAGGCAGAGGCAACTGCCACAAAGAAAGTGACCTCAGGACTCTGGGAGCAAGGCTGTTTGACCAAGTGGGCATGAAGAGTGTTGAGTCTGATGCTGTGTTCCTGAAATTCTTGGACTACAAACCTGAATGTAATCCTGTATCTCCTTTTCCCCTTTGGACTCTTTCATGGAAAGTTGAGGCCTTTTCTTCTCAGCATGAAAAACCTTGTTTAACTTTCCTTGTCTTAGACATTTTTCTTTTCTTCATAAATAGTCTTAAACTTTTGTTATTCTGAGTGTCCTTTCTGTATATAGAATTGGGAGGATGCACCTAAGGGAGAAACATTTCCCTGAGAGAGATAGATTTAATACTGATATGGTTTTACTGAAGTGCTATCTCTTGCTAGGGGGTTGGAGCTAATGAAAGGATAAAGAAAACTCTAAGTCCTTCACTATTATTTCTCAGACTGGAGAAGGGAGGCTTACTTATACTGGGAAACTCATCCATCCAGAGTCAATAGTAGGATGAAAGACAAATAGGAGTCTTTGAACAAGCTTGATCACCATCCTACTTCTACCACACAATTTTACATGAGAATAGTTTGATAGATTTTGCTTATTCCTGGAAAACTGAAATGGGACAAACTGATTAACGTTGAAGTTAAATGGAGGCAGATTCGGATTTCAACTAAAGAAAGAGAAGAGCTTACAAAACAAATGAGCAGTCCAAAATTGGAATAACCTGCCCCAGGAGGGAGAGAGGTCCTCATCCTCCTCATTGCTCAAGATTTTCGAAGTCTGGATGATCCCTTTTGGGGAAGGTTTTAGAATCTGGCACAGTGAATTGAATGCCAAGCTTGAAGTCAGGAAGACTTATCTTTATGAGTTCAAATCTGGCCTCAGATACTTACTAGCTGTGTGACCCTGGACAAGTCACTTAATACCATTTGCCTCAGTTTCCTCATATATAAAATGAGCTGGAGAAGGATATGGTAAACCACTCTAGCATTTTTGCCAAGAAAATCTGATGAAATGGGGTCATGAAGAGCTGAACGTGACTGAAAATAACTGAACAACAATAGCAATGATTCAGTAGAATTGACCAGGTAATCTTTGATGACCTTTCAGCTTTAAGATTCTGTACTTCTATATTCTAAAACATTTTATGAATTATCCAATACTAGAAAGTCTGTTTTAAAGTTAATATACCAATCATTGCTTTATGATCCCAAATACTATGTATATTCATATTTGTATATGCACACACACGTATAAAATGGTTAGATGGAAATTGATCATAGGATCATAAATTTAGAACTGGAAGTGATCTCAGAAGCAATCAAGCTCAACCTATTCATTTTATAGATGGAGAAACTGAGGCCCAGAGGGGCTAAGTGACCTTCCCAATGTCTCCTGGGAAATCAGAGGAAGGAATCTGTATTTAATCTTTTTGATTCTAAGACCTGCATTTTCAGTTTATACTATATCACACTGATGAATGGAATATAAGTATTTAGAATCAGAGACTAGGTATTCTGATTTTTTTTTTAGTTCTTCATAGAATCAAACTCAGTGTTTGGCATGTAATGGGTCTTCACAAAAGTATTTCCTGGATCCTACTACATACTGGCCATCTTCAGTTACATAGCAATTGTACTTACTTCTAGATATTTCCAAACTAGACATGTCTTCCATCTTCTCCTCACCTCATTTCCATTTTTAAAAGTTTATTTTTTCTCAAGTTAAAGACTTCAGGTTTATTATTTCACAGGTGTGAATAGCAAATCTTTTAGACTGGTTTCCAAGCCCCCAATTTCCATGCACCATATTCCATACAGAAATAGCCTAGTTTTCTAGTTTTATTTTTAATGGTACTGTATCACAGAAACAAATTAATAGCATGTTGAAAGCTGATGTGTGGAAAGGTGTAGTGTAGCCCGCTGAAGGATTTTAACTTGTGAGCTAACGTTGTGGTAGATCTTTGTCTAGGGCACTCCATTGCTCAGGAATCTGGGATGATAATTACATCCTAAAACTAAAGACCAGGGGAGGCAAAGCTGTGCTGGATTGCTTTTTCTTTCAAACCCATTGTTTCTGTGATTTAAGCTCTGTATCAGTCAATTGAAAAGAGGCATATCATGAGTTTGTGCAACATGGCTCTATTTATGAATTCTCCAAATCTAAATGCTTTGTGTCCCAGAAGTCCTTACAATAAATTACTTCAAAAACTGATTTAAAAGATGATTTAGAAGAGACGGCTCTCTTGACCTCAGTTTTCGAACTTCAGATGTTAGCTCAAGGTTTGGAGCACATACCTTCACCCTGAGAAAATTTTGTACCATCTTTGTTCTTACTAAATAGGGTAAAATTTTCTATTTTAATGGAGATTGAGGGCTAGAAAATGAAAGGAAGAACTAAGACATATGAAGCACTTTCCATATCAGCCTCAAGTACATTTTTCAGCCTTCTCTCTCCAGCATAAAAGAAGGACTTTTAAATTTTTGAATAAATCTTGTATCTTGACATTCAAGGCTCTTCAGAAACTAGTTCCAGACTACCATTCTGGTGTCATACCACATCACTCCCTTTCATGCAACTAGTTTTCAGTCTTATTCATTTTCTCAGTGTTTTTCAACTTTTCTTTGATCCTGCATTCTCTCATCTCCACTCATTTGCCCCTTGCCTGGAACACACTTTATTCTTCATGTGTTTGCTGAGGCAATTTGATGGTGCAATGGATAGAGCACTGGATCTGGCTTAGGGAAGATCTGAGTTCAAATTCTGCCTCAAATACTAACGAGATGTTGTTGTTGTCTTCAAGGAGTGAAGTCACTTAAACTTTGTCTACCTCAATTTCTTTAATTATAAGATGGGAATAATATTATTAACTTCCTCCCAGGGTTCTTGTGAGGATAGAATGAGCTAATATTTATCTAAACGACTTTGATAGCCTTAAAATGCTATAAAAATGTGTTGTACTACATTGGCCCTCTGGGTGCTGCTCTGTGATTTATAATATGCCTTTGAAGAAAAGGTAGCTGCAAATTCATTCTTTTTATTCATCAAATTTCAGAGATTATCTCCCCTCCATTCTAGTTTTCCAGATGAAGAAACTGAAGCATGAAGCAGCTTACATCACTGATGAGTGGTCGAGCAGGAGCCAGAACATAGATCTTCTAAATCATAGTCCTTTTCCAACCACCTTTACATTCTCTTTTTCTACTCAGGACATTAAAGTTACACTCAACATGTCTAACAGTACATGTAAATCCCATCCTCCATAAAGAAAGGAAGAGACTTAGCAGTCATAATATTGAATAAACCCTTTTCCCAGATATTTTGAGTATGATAAAGCGAAATACACACTGTATCAAACATATTTCTTATGAAATATTAAGCCCATGTGTGTTTGCAAGGAAATATGGCCTTTATGGTTCTGATTCACTTGAATTTGACTTATCTAAATACTATTTTCAAATCTATTTGATGTCCAAGATGTCCCTTAAGCTTAATATTTTTTAAAAAATTCTTTCTACACAGATTGAGAAAGTCCTGCTTTTCTCAAAAGAAACATGCATGAATATTTGAAAGCTTTAAATTTCATTTCAAACTCAATAGCTGGGTTTTGTTTTTTGGGGGGGGGGAGGGAGTTGTATTTTTGTGTTTTTGGTTTGTTTTTTTGAGACTGGATCTCCCTTCTCACCCAGGCTAGAAGTATAGCAGTCATTCATGGCTAATTGGCACAGTATCATTGACTACCTCCATTTCTGACTCTGTCTAGTTTGCCTCTTGCTTTGTAACTTAAAGGTCCCCTGCTTTCCAGGACTTACCATATTGGTACCAGACAGTATAAACACCTAATTGGCCTTAGCCCTATTGGGACTCACAGCTTCTGAGTTCAAAAGATCTAGTAGCCCCCGTCACCTCCTATAGCAAGGATTATAGGCGTATTCTACTATGCTCAGCAATACCTGCCAAAGTAGATTCTTACCCTGGTCAATGTACACACACACACACACACACACACACACACACACTCACACACACATACACACACTCACACACATACATACTACCGCCACAACCATCATCACTCTTCCCACTTCAATATACTCAACTAGTTCTATTACCAGGAATAGAAAACTAGGAATCAACTCATTGTGCCTGGTATGAATGTCTCCATTTTATAGGAACACTTGGAGAACACTGGAAAGGGGTGGGTGGAAATAGGCAGTATTATTTTGCTTGTCAAGTTTCAGCGATCTAATGGATTTACTATTTTTGTTTCATTAGACATCTTTTCAGTTTGACACCATATTTGGAAGTGTTAGAACACCAAACGACTTTGACCAGAAAAAGGGAGAAGAGTGGGTGGGTAAAAATCCTTAAGGATAAAGAACACAATGGAAGAAGCTTCTAGCAGCTGATCAATTAATTAGCCAGTAAGTCAATAAAAGAAGGCAAGGGTGAAATCATGCCTTCTAATTGGCCACAAATGATTTCAGAAAAAAAAAAACCGTACTGTACTTCTTCAGAAGGCTGTTGTGAGGAAGAAGGAAGTAGTTTATTGTTGAATATTTTTAATTTATAATTCAGGTGTCATTCTCAGGTTGTTCTGAAAAGAGAGTACAGCAATCATGCTATTATATATTTAGTCAAGCTGTTCCCAAGAATGAATTCCACATTTGCAAAGGCACAGATTTCTAGATTTCCATTATGGAAAGAATGCCAAACTTGGAGTCATAAGACCTTGGCTTGAATCTAATAGATGGTGACCTTATGCAAATCATTTGCCATCTTTGGGCCTCAGTTTCCTCACCCATAAAACAAGGGACCAGATGATCTATAGACCTATAAGGTGCCTTCCAGAGCAAATCTGAATTCTATGATCCTAACAAATTAGGTCTAATGTGCAAAGATTCATTCAATGTAGTAGCAGATCCTAGAAAATGTCAACAGTAACTGGTTGTGGGGCAAATCAGATGATGAAGTCTGTGTGGTTGATTATATTTTCTAAATACAAGTTAAAAATTGGACCTGGGTCATCAGAAAAATAGGGAAGATTCTTGATGGCATGATGGGAAGTGGGCAGACTCAGTAGGAATATGATGATTTCACATATTTGGGGAAGTGCTAAATGCTATTCTATAACAAATTAAGCAGTCAACTTTGTTGTTCATTTCTCTTGTACAAACAAACATTCATACAGCTGCAGAGGGGCTATGGAGTGAGGGGAGTGGGAGGCCTTTTATGACCTTCAGTTAACCATTAGATTTTGCCTCTTTTACCAGCCCTGATATGTCTTACAGTCAATACCAAATATCTTTCTGCCTTTGGAGGAGATGGATCGACTGCTTTGAAATATAGCTTGATTTTTTGCTCAATCTTCCAACTTGCTCCATCTTGATGAGTTTTGAAGGAAAAGGAAATTACTTCTTTCTGTAGTAGCAAAGAAGGAAAGTGAGTAACCATCAGTCAGGCAACACCTAAACACATCAAGATAAAGGAACCCAAGTACACTATGATCCATCAAGGTGACCTATTTTCCTCCCTCCTCACCTCTGACTCCTTGCTTCCTGGCCTTCTTTTAAGACTCAGATGGAATCTCTGCAGAGAGACTTTGAGGGTTATCTGTTTGTGACTAAATTATCAATACTCAAATGACATCATCTGTTTCAATCATATAGATCAGTAGCATTTGACACCTCTGACCATTTCCTCCTACTAGGTGATTACTTTTCCCTTTGTCCTTCTGTTTCTGTGCCACCGCTGGTTCTCTTTCTATGTGTCTCATCCAGAAGTTTCCAAACTTATTTGGCCTACCACTTCCTTTTCAAAAAAGAATTTACTCAGAAGCCTCTTGGAAATCTACTTTCTTTAACTCTTTAATGTTTTTTTAAATTTGTGTCATTTCAAAAAAACATAAAATATATATATTTTTAAAATGATGTATCTTAAATTTAATAACTAATTGTAAAATTGTGGTTTTTTTCCTGTATTGAAATTTTGATGATTAAATATTGCATCATGAAACAGTATAGCATCATATTATAATAGGCATATATTCCTGTTGATGCATGCTGGACTACCAGACAATGGGCATCATGCTGACCTGCCAACACTCAGTTGTCAAGACCTGTTTGTGGACTTGACCACTGATTGGTTATAACTTGCATTTTGTGCATTTATTTGGAAAATAATGTAATCGCTACAATTTTAACCATGTTACATATGAAACATGTATGAACGGTTTTTTAAAATTTTCTTATCTTCTCTTTTTTTTCTTTATGCTTCCACTGCTCCCTTATTTTATTCAACGCCTTCCAATTGTACTGGAAGCTACTATCATTTTCCCTGGATCGTTCCAGCAATCTCCAGGGGGTGGTATTGCCCACTTTGGGAACATCTGCATATCATTCCTCTCTCTTATCCATTATGCATAGGTGTACCCCGAAATTTAGAACTTAGTAACTTAGTTTTCTTCTTTAACTCTCCATTCTCTCTCTCTCTCTCTCTCTCTCTCTCTCTCTCTCTCTCTCTCTCTCTCTCTCTTTCTCTCTCTCTCTCTCTCCCTCCCTCTCTCTCTCTTTCTCTCTCTCTCTCCTTCCTCCCTCCCTCTCTCTCTGTCTTGGTCTCTCTCCCCTCCATCCTCCCCCTTTCTACCTGTCTCTTTCTTCCTGCTCTCTCTCTTACTGTCGCTCTTCTTTACTCAATCTCACTCTCTTGCATATCTCTTCTTTATGTCTCTCTTCCCCTTTGTCTTAATCTCTCCCATGCCCACTATCTCTCTACTCTGTCTTTCACTCTTTCCAGCATTCTCTCATTTTGTTTTACTCCTTTTTGTCTATCATTTTCTCTCCTACTCTTTCATCTGCCTTGGTCTATCTATCTCTTTTATTCTGGATATTGAACCAAATATCAGAAGTGTTTTTTTTTCTTCATTCTCCCTCATAGTCCTACTACACTTGTCTAGCATGTTTCCAGACTCTTTGATATACATAGAGATTATCTCCAGAACTAAAACCAGAAGAAATGAGAAGTGGAAAAAGAGATAACTCTTTTCCCCTAGGCAAGTCTTTGGCTTCATTTAGGACCCTTAGAGTCATCATAGGAATAACATATATAGTACTGTAACTTAAAGGGACCTCAGAAACCATGTAGTCCATCTTCCTCATTTTACGTCTGAGGAAAACAAGGAGCTTGTCCAAAGTCAGCCAGGTGACCAGAGACAAGATGTGAACCCAGGTCCCCAGAGTCATTGTTCTTTCAGGGGCCAAGACACTGCTTCTCTATCCAATATTCTATGTTCTCATCTTAGCTCTGGCACTTGCTTCAATGTAAGCCATGTCAGAGTGTTGGATCTCCCTTCTGTGTGGCAATACAAGTATAGCTTTAAAGCTAAGGGTGATCTCAGAGGCCATCTAGTATAACCTCCATCATTTTATTGGGGAGTCTGAGTAACTTGCCCGAGATCATACATAGTAGGCAGTACCGTTGAGATAAGAATCATATCATATAAACTCAAAAGCATGATGCCCTGAGAGAACTGAAAAGGTTATTTTTATTATATGTGAATTGAAAATATAGAGGGGAGGTAAGAAAGGGAAGAGGAAGAGAAAAAAATAATCAAGAAGATGTGCAAAACCAGATGTTTGTTCTTTAAAAATATGATCATCTGTACTGCCATGAAACAGTCACTTCACTCACCATCTACTCAAAAAACCCAGTCTGGAACACCTATGACTCAATGATAGTCCTGGGCCTGTCACTTATCAGCATGTAGTCATAGGCAAATTAATGTAACATAAGGAGGATCTCTATGGATCCTTCCTGCTCTGAAAGTGAATGAAATGTGTATTTCCGGGGATTATAAAATTATATATTAAAACCTGCAAAGGACTTTCAAGATTATCTCATCTAACTCCCTCCTTTTACAGATGAGAAAACTGAGGCCCATAGTGGTAAGTGATTTGCTCAAGGCCACACAAAATCTTGAAAAAAAGAAGGATTAGGATCTAGGTTTTCTGAATCCAAAACTGTTTTTAAATATTATTTTTAACTTATGGGATAAAATAAGCATTTTCATAACATAGTAAAATGAAAAAGATAATTGCACATGAAACTGTAAATCTGTTATGTACAACTTGCTATTCCTTTTAAAGTTAGCAAGTACATTTCTTTTCTTTCCCTCCCTCCCTGTACCCTCTGCCCTAGAGATGGCTATCATTAGCCACAAGGATCAGCAAGCTCTTTGTCTTATCTCATTCTCCTGGAAAGGAGCATCATCATAGAATTTGGGCACCAGTGGTGAGGATGGTGTTATCCAAGATTCCCTTACCACTGCACTCTTAGCTCCATATTTCTTATTAGGTCTCCAACTTTAACCTTCACATTAAGTAAAGTAACAGGGAGGTGGGGGGCAGGGAAAGAAGGAACAAAGCATTTGTGAGATGGGAGGGCAACCCAATACTCCACAAGGAACCGAATGTTTTCTTTGTAAAGATTGCAAAAACCCTCATTTATGCTAAACTTCAGGGAGAAGCACAAGGACTATTTGGGCATTTGTGGGTTCATTTATTATTCCTAATGGTATTTCATGGAAAACGCCCCCTTCATTGTTGGTGCTGATTTCCTGTTGCCAAAGCACATAGTCTGTTCTCAGCAATGCCTTGAAAAAACAACTTGAATAAAATGTAATAGGAAGGGAAAAGTTAGGGATCATGCTGAGGTAACTTAACCTTCCTGAATGCAAGTGGTACATTTTCTATACACCTCCTTCATTTCTTCATCTCAGCAAACAAAGAAATGACATATACGTGGGAGGGAAAAGAAGTCTGACAAAGCTCTGAGGTTTAGGTAGCAATTCTGCTAGATGCAAAGAATAAAAACCCAGGTTGCAGGGGGTGGGAGACGCCCTCTTGTGACCGTTGGGTTTCTGGCATGCTTATAAAGGGTAGAAGTGTTATTGCCCAGGGTAATTTGGGAAGGGAAAAAAAAAATTATCAGAAAGCAGATGGAAGAGGGGCCAGAGAATACTGACCTTGAAAATTAGGTGCAAGTTTTTACCAGATAAACAATGGAAATACTTTTGCTAGGTCCTCTTGCCCAGCAGGAGGACTCTGGGGGTTTACCATAATTGAAATCAACTTACCCAATATAACCTGATATTTTTTTTTCCCCCAGCAAACAGGAGAGCAGGCAACTGAAAAAGGCTTCCAGTACAAGATCTTAAATAAGTACCGTCACCTGGGATTCATTGAGGGTTGCTCATTTCATCCCCTTGTTCAAAATTCTTCAGTGGCTCCCTATGACCTCTCGGATAAAAGGATAACTTTTCAGTCTGGTATTTAAAGTCATGTGCAGTCTGACTTCAACACACTTCTTCATATTTACTTCCCATTATATACCTTCATGTGGTATACTCAAGTTGGTCTACAAATCTGTCTGAACCTGGCATTCAATGTCCTGCCTACACATGTACACCTATTTTCCTTCCTCTTCATCTCTTATCCATTCCATCAATGCTTCCTTGATTTTCCTAATTATTGGTGCTTTGATACTTTTCAAATTACCTTGTTTTTACCTACCTACACTCCTGTTGTGCAATGTAAGGTCTTTGATGGCAAGGTCTATTTAGTAAACATTGTAACCAAGTACCTAGGTCAGTACCTTGAACATAGTAAGCACTTAATAAAGTTTGTGGACTCAATCAATTGAAAGGTGAGATCAGATTTGGCGTTTTTTAAAATAATCCCCCAACATCTTTGCATCCTAGAAAGTTTTGCATGCTTTCTCCAGTTCACAAACAAAGCAAACTGCATTTTGGAGAGGTTCCAGGTTCTTGCCCATAGTTACTCAGATAGGGAGAGAATAAAGATTTTTCTGATTTCAAGGGGAGGAGAATATGGTGGAAGAGAATAATTTTCCCCCAACATCATTGTGTACGTAGACACTTTTGCACTTTCTCCATTTCACAAACAAAGCAAATTGCATTTTGGAGAGATTCCAGGTTCTTGCCCACGATTACTCAGATGATGAGAGAATAAAGACTTTTTTGATATCAAGGGGAAAGTCCATGGTGGAGGAGGAGCCTTTGCTTAACATGAGGTTCAAGGATAAAAGAGTCCAAAGGGAGGGTGAATAGAGACACTTAAAGTTTTCCTACTAATCATATACTGAGTGGGAGGTTAAGAATAATAGAATTTTTAAGTTTGGAAAGTCGTGAAAGTCATCTAGTCCAGACTTTTCATTTTACAGATGAGAAAACTGAGGTGAAGGGAGATTAAATTACTTACCCAAGGTTTTAGTGGTAGGCCTGGCGTGTAAAGTCAGGTATCCTGCCTTCTTTTCCACTTCATTATGCTATTGCCCAACAAAATTAATTTTATTTCTTTGTTGTTTTTAAAGGTTATCTTGAGCTTAACTAACTGAAATTCTGTTCATCAGGTATATTGAATAGGCAGGGGAAGTTCTATCAGAATATACTCTTTTGGAAGGTGTCATCTTCATGATGTATCACTGGAGCTAATTGACTTTGGATCCCAAAGCATCCCCTTTTGCTTGGCTCTGGATGTTTCCCTTTTCTTTAGGTCACAGAGCATTCCTTGTCCAGAAAAGGTCTGTAAGCACTATTCCATTCCTCTCCACTAACCTATCCGATTCAATAAATATTTATTAAGAATTTTCCATGTGCCAGGTACTGTGGTAAACACTGAAGATACAATTAATAAGAATAAAATTATAAAATGAAAAACAGTGTCTTCCTTCAAGGAGCTAATGGAGAAAGATAATATACAAAAGGAGTCAGGAAAGGCAAGGGAGGGGGAGAGTAGGGGATATCCAGGACAGGAGCATTGTATCTTGTCCTATGGAGTTGAAACCAGGCAGAGCAGCAGATGCAAAGTAGAGTGAACTGAGAATCCAGTTTCCACCCTCTATAAAGGAAGGCAATGGGAGGAGATTTTTTTTTTTTTTGGAGGAAGGGGGAGGGCAGGGCAATTGGGGTTAAGTGACTTGCCCAAGGTCACATGGATAGTAAGTGTTAAGAGTCTGAGGTTGCATTTGAACTCAGGTCCTCCTGACTCTAGATCCAGTGCTCTATTCACTGCACCACCTAGCTGCTTCAAGGGAGGACTTTAAATAAACTATAATCCATAAACAAAAACTAGATAGTACCTTCCAAACAGGTTTCCTCACAACAGCTTGTGGGGTGACTAGGACAAGCATAGTTATCTGACTGTTACAAATGAGAAATAACAGTCTTAGAGAGTATAAGTGATTAGTCGACATTTATAGGGTTATTGAGATGCAAAATGGTGCTTTAAAAAAATCAATTTGATGCCCTTCTCATTATGTCACAATGTCACTCATAAACAGGGGTCTGAAATAATAATAATTTGTTTAGCACCTATTATGTGACAAGCGTCATGCTAAACACTTTATAGATATTATCTCATTTGTTACAACAAAGTGTGATCCCCATTTTGCAGTTAAAGAAACTGAGTCACAACTTTTTGCCTTAAGATTAAGTGACGCTGGCAATAACACTATCACTTGGAGGGAACTTAACCTGAGCACAACCAGATAAAGGATGTCCAATCCATGAAGTCAAGAGAAAGAAAAAGAAATAAGGGCAGAGTCAAGAAACCAAGACATCTGAAGCCAACGGTGAAATCCTTTCAACTATTGAAGAAACTCATAATAGAAACTTAGTCCCTTGTTCTCACCAAGGTGTTCTGTGTGCTAATCACTCAGATTTTGTACACAGCAGCTTAGAAGTATAAAGTAGGTGGAGTGATTTTTATCACATCCTAAATGTTGTGGGGTGATTTCTTGTGAGGTTTTTCTTACTACAAAGAGCAGTATGGAAGGGAATTTCTTGTCCTGTTTCTTCTAAATAAACTCTCTGGTTTCTTTCCTTGGATTCCAGTTTGTTAAGTAAGACACCAGGATAGTTCCCAGGTCTTTTTCTACTTTTTTTCAGTGACAGCTTTGGGGGCAGTTTCAGAAGTAGAGAGGAAACAGTTAAATGAAAGTATTGCAATTGGTGCCTTTCTGCATCAGATGCCTTCAATTTGCTCAGTCTAACCCAACTGTATTGCAAACATTCATTCAAGGCAATTGGGAGGCTTGCTGTTTATTAAGCATTTCATAACGCCCGCATTCACTGCCTTTTCTGTGATAGATGAGCAAAATGGATCCTCTTACAAACCAAAGGTCAGTTGGAGTTCCAGATTTTAGAATTTTGATGGCCGCTCTAAAATTTAATTTCAGAGACATGCAGGCTTCTAATGCAAGAAGATTTATATTCCAGGTTGCAGTAATTAACTAGTAATGAAATGTGCATGGAAGAATCGTTAGTCCCTAAAGGATAATAGTGGCACATGCAAACCAGGCTTACTGCTGCTCCCTTCCTTCTCCTCATGCCCCGGGCCCTGCTGAACAGTGAAAAGCACAGTACAATGGGATCTCTGTGCTGTATGTTAATGAGGCAGAAGTGGTCAAACACTGTAGGACTTCTTGACAGATGAATGAGTGATAATGAACTACCTTCAACTTTCTTTCTGGCAGAGACATATAGCCCCATTATGACTGGAGGAAAGAGAGGAGGGCTGGAATGCAGAACAGTAAACACTCTTCTTACAGGAATAATAATGAATATTATTACTACCAGAATTCATATAGTGCCTACAACAGACCTGGCATTGTGCTTAGCACTTTTATCGCTCATTTGATCCTCACAACAATCCTGGGATGTAGGTGTTGTTATTATCCGCATTTTCCTGAAGAGGAAACAGGCCTATGGAGGTTAAGTGACGTATCCAGAGTCACACAGCTTGTAAGTGCCTGATGCTGTATTTGAATTCAGATCTTCCTCACTTCTTCAGGTCCTGCCTTTTATCCACAGTGCCACTTAGCTGCCTTTAGTACTCAGCACATAATAGTACTCATATTATGGACATGGTGGAAAGCTTTTCTTACGTTCACTATTTCCAGGTAATTTTAAAGATGATACTCATTTCAAATTTAACTTGGCAGAAATGAGATGCTTGGGTTTCAGCCCAGCTTTTGACTGAGACTAAATTTTGGTATTCCGTTTCTAGCTGGAATTATGATATAGAGGCTCAAATGTCAAATGATTCATACTTTATTTATCCTTTGACCTAGCAATATCACTATTAGGTCTATATCCCAAAAAGATTTAAAAAAAAGGAAAAAGAACTATGTGTATAAAAAATATTTATAGCAGCTCTTTTTGTGGTGGCAAAGAATTGAAAATCAAGGGGATACCCATTAATTGGGGAATGGCTAAACAACTTGTAGTATATAGGTGTGATGAAATACTGCTGTACTGTAAGGAATTATGAGCAAGATGGTTTCAGAATAACCTGGGAAGACTTGTATGAACTTGTGCAAAGTGAAATTAGCAGAACCAGGAGAACATTGTATAAAGTAACAATATTGTACTATGATCAACTGTGAATGATTTAGCTATTCTCAGTAATGCAATTATCAAAGACAATTCAGAAAGATGATGAAAAATGCTGTCTACCTCCTGAGAAAGAACTGATGGAATCTGAATGTAGATCAAATCATACTTTTAAAAAACTTTCTTTTTCTCTCTCTTTCTTCCATTTTCTTCCTTCTTTTCTTCCTTCCTTCCTTCCTCCCTCCCTCCCTCTCTCTCTCCTTCCCTCCCTCCTTCCTTCCTTCCTTCCTACCTCCCTCCCTCCTTCTCTCCCTCCTTCCCTTCTTCCTTCTTTCCTTCTTTCCTTCCTTCTTCCCTCCTTCCCTCCTTCCTTCCTTCTTTCCTTTTTTCCTTCCTTCCTCCCTTCCTCCCTCTCTCCCTCCCTCCCTCCTTCCTTCTTTCCTTCCTTCCTTCCTTCCTTCCTTCCTTTGCTTTCTGTTTTCTTTTGTAATATGATCAATATGGAAATATCTTTTGCATGACTGTACATGCATAACCTAAATTGCTTGCCTTCTCATTGAGGGCAGAGGGGAGAGAGGGAGATAGTTTAGAACTCGAAATTTAAAAAATTAAATGTTAAAATTTTTTTACATGTAATTGGAAAAAAATAAAATATAAAAAATTTTATGTGGGAATAAAAGGCCCCAAAATGGTAAGAATCTGGCTAATGATTGGTGAATAAAGAAAGATGGGGAAGGAGAAAAAAGGCAAGCGGAAGGAAATGCCATGTTAAGCTGTATGCTCATAACTCTAAAAAATGAAAAACAAAAACAAAATAAAAACTTTTTTCTTTCTCACCCCCTCAAGTTTCCTATACTTTCCACTGCCTCCTTCCCCCCCAAGACACATGTTTGTCTGAGCACAGAGGGACCTATTGTACATGATGGAATATTGGGTCCCAAGTAACAGACTGGTACTATAAATGCCAACTCTAGGACTCTAGTCATTTATTCTTAATTCCGCCACTATTCTAGGAAATAAAGCCCTAAAGAAAAGAAGGGGGCAGCGAGGTGGCACAGTGAATAAAGTGCTGACCTGGAGTCAGGAAGACTCATCTTCCTGAATTCAAATGTGGTCACAGATACTTCCTACCTGTCTAACTCTCAGCAAGTCACTTAACTCTGCCTCAGTTTCCTCATCTGTAAAATGAACTGGAGAAAGAAATAGCAAACCACTCTAGTATTTTTGTTAATAAGACCTCCAAATGGGGTCACAAAGTCAGACATGACTGAAATGACTCAACAATAACAATTACTGAAGAGAATATTTTTCAGTTGATAAGAGTACAAGCAAGTCCTGGGCAGCTTTTCAAGATAATTTGTAATCAGTCTAGGAAAGCAGCAATTTCTGATTAAGGGTCAAAGTTTAAGATGATTGACTTTACAATGTTGCCTCCCAAAACTATGTGTTTGTGTAATATATTGTCACTTTATTTAATATAATTACTTTGAAAAAACCTTCCTTTGGGTTATTGTGAGGGAAGATCTTTGTAGACCTCAATACCCCATCTAAATATGAGCTGTTGATCTTACTGTTTTTGTTGCCATTTGTGGGGCAATGCTGTATTAGTAGAGGCTTGTATGTTAACTAGATCATGAGTTAGGAATTTTGTTCAAGCTAGAACATGGTTGCTTCAATTCCCCTTTCCTTGCCTAGGCAGCTAAGTGGCACAATGGATAGAACACTGGTCTTTAAGTCAAGAAAACCCAAGTTCACATTCAGCCTCAAATATTTACTAGCTATGCGACCCTGGGCAAGTCACTTCTCCTTGAGTTGCCTCAGTTTCCTCAACTGCAAAATGGGAAGAATAATAGTATCTCCTTCCTAGGGGTTGTTGTGAGGATCAAATGAGATAATATTTGAAGTCTTCAATACATAGTAGTTGCTTAATAAATGCTTGTTTCCTTCCCTTTAAAACAGCAAAAACAAACGAATAAAAAAAATCTTCTGTATTTAAAAGAATAATTTTGCAAAAGTTTTCTTAGGAAAGTTTGTTTTGTTTAGCATTTGGAATCAACATCTGTTGCCCTCATGCATCTGAGGGCTTTGGCTTGTGAATGACAATGAGTTGGCCTTGAGCAAGGATACAAGGGAGTAGTGGGGGACCCGCCCTAAGCATCCAGACCAGGGACCAGTCAAGCATTTGCATGGCAGTTAGATGAGCACTGGTGGGTGACAGGTTAATTTATTGCATTGCTGCCCTAAAAGTCTGTCTATATGGTTTTTGTTCCTGCATTTAGCACCTGTCAAAAACAGTCCTGATTTTCATCAACTCTTTACCTCTGGGTATTTACCTATAGAAAGCCAATCACTGAGGCAGATCTAGAATGTGTATATTTTTGGCAATAGGACTTATGATTCCCATAGGCTTTTAAAAGACCTACCACAGCTATGGGGGGGAGGGGAGCAGGGAAGAAAAGATTCCAACTCCAGGCACATTAGCATTCCACTATTATTAAATGATTAGTTCTAACTAGAGATGGGCACTAGGGAGCCCTTCCCAAAATACAGATGAACTATTCAGTTTTCAATATGTGGGAAAATAAACCAATAACAAATGAGGGTATTGTGATTAAAAAAGGAATAATATAGTTTATAAAAGAAATAATTTTCCACCAGCTCTTTCTTGCTGTATCATACAGAGTAGGCCACTTAAGGGTATTTGAGGGGAGTAGTTGCGTCTAAGCGCTTGATTTAAGAATGGGAGATCCAGGAGTGGACAGATCTATGAGGCAGGAGAACAAGAAGAGGCAAAAAACACCCACAACTGCCACCAGCAATGCAACATTCTTCACAGACTGGACAAAGAGATTTTAAAATCATGTTTAATTAAGTTCTTCTTGTCTCATAGGATCACAAAATCATAGATCCAAAGTTGAAAGAGAATATAGAGGACATGAAGTCCAACTTTCTCTTTTTACAGATGAGGAAACTGAGGTCCAGAAAGCTTAAATTTGGAAAAATAAGTTAAATGACTTGTCCGAGGTCACAGGGGTAGGAAGCGACAAGAGGCAGGATTTGAATCCAGATTCTTCTAGCCAGAGCCAGTGCTCTTTGCATTTTATCACTCTTTTAGTTTCCTCATATCTAAGATGAGGATCACAAAGCTTATGCTTCTTACTTTACATGACTGTTAGAAATAAAATGAAGAAGTACTACATAAATGTCTTCTTCCTTCCTTCTTTCCTTCCTTTCTTCCTTCTTTCCTTCCTTCCTTCCTTTTCTTCTTGTTCTTCTTCTTGTTCTTCTTGTTCTTGTTCTTCTTCTTCTTCTTCTTCTTCTTCTTCTTCTTTTCCTTCCTCCTCCTCCTCCTCTGTCATCATCATCATCATTATCTAGCTCTAAGTACCATCACTTAGTTCCTTCCCTAGGACAATACTAGGTCTAATTTTACCTGGGAAATGAATTTCTATGTACTCATGATCATGAATCAAGATATAGATCACAGGGAATATAAGTTATAATCCAGAAAAGGAAATATACCAATGTCTTCTCTACTGCTGACCCCATCTCTGAAGCTGTACAACCAGTTGCTCCCACCTTTGATGCTTACAAATAAGATCTTTTCCTCTGGCTTCTGGGTTTTAGCTGCCACCACATGTTCTGTGGCCATCAGGGTCTATATGGAATCTGGCATTCCTCAAGTAGAGAGGAAGCTTCACTTTTAGCAGAACAAATAAAATAAATTTAAACTCTACAGATCTGATGAAGTCTTCCCATATACAGTCTTACTTTAGAGCCACTACCATTGTGAGTCAACCCAAGATTCAAGCATTCCTCTGCCACAGCTGAGTGGCTGCTCCTGGCCAAGAAATTCCAAACCTATTAAATCTAATTCTACTCTATATAAAGCCACATGCCTGTGGACTGCAGAGAAGCCTGGAATTCACCTGATAATGCTATATATACCTCAAGTACAGTGTAGCCAAAATGATATATAATTACCTGGCATTATTATCTGATCAGTGCCTTTGTCCTAATGCCATTTCCAGACATGAGCCAAATGCAAAAATTAGGTATACAACCTTGCCCTGAGCCATAGTCATCCATCACTCTCTGACAGTTTCAGAAGTACACTATAAAGTATTCCATTGGGACCAGAAGAAACACAAACAAGAGTTACAAGGCTTAAACACCTGCTGAAACAATGCAGTGTTACCAAAAATACATCCTATTTGTTCTGCCTCCTGCCCAGCATCTGGCAAGATGAACTGAAAAAGAAATAATTGTATTTCCATGGGAAAGTGCTTCTTATGATCTTGGTAGAGTATTGACAAAAGGAATTTTAAAAGCCTCTTTTAATCTCTATTGATCTATTTATGAAGAGGAGGAAGAGAAGACAAAGGAAGAAAAGATGGAAGAGAAGAAAGGAGAAGGAAAAGAATGAGGAGTCAATCAATCGATCAACAAGTATTTATTAAGTACCTATTATGCTCCAGGAATTGTGCTAGGCACAGGGCGGGTAAAGAAAAATCAGTTTATGCCATCAAGAAATTTCCATTCTGTTGGGAGGGGGAACAATGTACACATAGACGAGTTTCTACAAAACATATGCAAAGTGATTTTGGGGAAGAAGGCACCTGAAATTGGGGGACTCAAGAAAGGCTTCATGTATAATGTAGAACTTGATCTGAGTTTTGAAGGAAACTAAGGGACCTAAGAGGCAGAGATGAGGATGAATGCACCTGAACATGGGGGATATGTCTATCCATCTATCTATCTATCTATCGATCTATCAATCGATGGATGATAGATCGATAGATCGATATAGATATAAATTTATAGATATAGATAGATAGATATAAAGATACACACACATATTTTAGGCAATATGTGTCAAATGACTTGCCCAGGGTCACACAGCTAATAAGTATCTGAGACCAGATTTGAACTCAGGTCCTCCTGACTCCAGAGCCAATGCAGTATCCACTGAACCATGTAGCTGAACCAATACATTCTTTGCAAAAGCACTGTGATCAGGCTGCTGGAGTGTTCTTGCATGAGGAATGGCAAAAGGGCCAATTTGGCTGGATGGGGAGTAATACGTATCAGGTCAGAAAGATAGGTTGGAGTGAGGGATGGGGCGGCTTTAAATGTCAAAGAGAAGAATTTGTATTGAGGAATTAGGGGGCTTTGAACTTAGTGACCTGGATAGTGATATGAATAGATCTACATTTTAGGAAAATCACCTTGACAGTTCTATGGAAAATGGCTGAGAGAGACAGAGAAGGATCTTTCTGCAGGGCGATCTCCTTACAGAGGCTATTGTGAAGGTCCAGTTGAGATGTGGTAAGGGTCTGCAATAGGCTGGTGGCTATGTGAGTGAGAAGGATTTGTAGATTTTTGTAGATATAAAATTAACAAAACTTGGCAATTATTTGGACACATATGGGAGGGATTGGGGAGCATGGGAGAGACAGAGGCAGAGATAGAGAAGAAGCTGAAGATCAAATAAGATAATATTTGTGAAACACTTTGCAATGGCAGAGCCAAATCTAAGGTTTCTCCCAAATTCCAGGGTTCTTTCCACCGCACCATGCTACCCCCTGGTGATTTTCCTTTTTCTAGTATTTCTTTTACCTTCTCTCATGTCTCATCAAGTGGAGATAACCCTTGGATTTTGAAGGCTGTGGCAGCAGAGATGCCAGAATTAGTGAATGCTACAGCAAAGAGGCGGAGACACAGAGACAGAGACAGAGAAAGACAAAGAGAGACACACACAGAGACAGAGAGACAAAGAGACAGAAAGACAGAGAGAGGGAGAGGGAAGAAGAGAGAGGGAGATTTAATTAATGAGCTTATCTTGAAAGAAAAAGAAAAGAGGAAATAAGAGAAGAAAAAAGAAAGAGAACTCACATTTCTATAGTGTTTTAAGATTTTCAAAATGCTCTCTTCTCTAAGGTAGAGAATACAAATATTATTAGCATTTTACAAGTAAGAAAATGATGCTTAGAGATTTGCCAATGGTCACAGAGCTAATAAGCTTAGCCGGTTGTGAAAATCTGTCTCCTGAATTCAGTCCAGTGTTCTTTGCATGAAGAGATATGGTGTAGTGAAAGAATTACATCTCCTGGTCTTTGTGGTGCCAGAGAGAGGCAAGAAGGGTGAAATGGGGAAATTACTTTTTGTGTATATTGAAAGACTGTGATAGCAAGGTTGAAAGTCAAATATACTTTGTATGTCTCAATAGAAAGGACAATGAACCAAGGTAAGGAGGTCTGGATTCTAGTTCTAATTCATGAATTCAAGCCAAAGAACTTGACTTAGGATGGATAATTTATACAATTCTTTTAGTTTTTTCATCAGCAATTAAAAGCTTTATTATAGGGTTCCCCAAAGTAAAGAAAACCCTGAAAGGGGGAAGATATGACAAATTTCTGGTTGGCAGAATTGGTGTTCTCCAGAGTAGGGCTGCACACCCTAGGCAATGTGCAGATGTCATACTTCGATTCTTCAAAAGATCAGTCATTTCAGAATCTTGGAGACTCCCTCTGTGGACACATGTCATAGTCTTTCCACACCTTCTAGATAGTCCCTATGAGTTTTCATGAACAGAAAAATACTTTATGTGTTGACCAAACTTCTGACAAAACAGTCCATCTCTACCCTTAGTGAGTCTGGTCTTCAGACAATAGATACAAAAGCTGTTGTCAGGTCTGTATGAGGAATTGCTCTTGTGTGGTAGGAGATGCTGTAGCATTCACAAATTCTGGCATCTCTACTGCCATAGCCTTCAACATCCAAGAGGTAGCTCCACTTGGTGAGACATGAGAGAAGACAAAAGAAATAACAGAAAAAGGAAAATTACCAGGAGGTAGCATGGTGCGGTGGAAAGAACCCTGGAATTTGGGAGAAACCTTAGATTTGGCTCTGCCATTGCAAAGTGATTTACAAATATTCTTACTTGATTTTTGTAACAACCTGGGAGGTAGGTGCTCTTATTATCTCCATTTTACAGAAGAAATCGAGGCAAACAGAGGTGAAGTGATTTGCCCACACAACTAGTAAGGATCAGAGGCAGGATATGAACTCAGGACTTCCTTACTCCAGGTTCAATACTCTATCTATCTTGCTATACTAACTAACTGGACCAATAAAATATAAGCTTCTTGAGGACAGGAACCTTTTCATTTATATCTTTCTATTTCTTAGCAGTGCCTGGAATGCATAAAGTGCATAATAACTCATTGTTGACCAATTAATTGTGTAACCTTGCACAAGTAACTCAACTTCTCTGAGATTCCATTTTCTCATTTGCAAAACTGAGGAAGTTGCATCTTGAAGCTCTTTCCTGGTTTTAAAATTCTTGGTTTGTGTTTGGTGCTGTTTGGAAACAAAAGAAGTTCTCAGTGGTCTCTGGGATCCCACTTCTTAGTCTAAAGAATTTATTGACTATACATTTATAAAAGCATTATTTATTTTCACTATGAGTGGTTATATTGAGGTTCAACACCAAAGAAGTCTTTTCTTCAATCAAATGCTATAAACTTAAAGAACTTGACATCCTTCAGAGCAGAATCATTTTGAAGCCCTAATATTTCCTCTTTTCTGGTGGTTCAAGAATATATTTTCAGAGCAGTGAGGTGGCATAGCGTACAGAGAACAGCCCTAGAGGCAGGAGCAACTGAGTTCAAATTCAGACTCAGATCCTTGACACCTACTAGCTGTGTGACCCTGGCCAAGTTACTTAACCTCAATTGCCTCACAATGAAAAAAATATTTTTCCTTTTCCCTCCTTTGCCTGTAAGTATCTCACTCTCCCATTCATTGCTGCCTTGTGACACATCTATTCCGGCAACTTTTCGAGAGTCTCTTTTCAAATCCATTGGAATACAAATTTTGGAACACCATATTGAAGGTTTTGTTCCCTGAGACTATACCCAGGAAGATCACATAGTTTTAAAGCTAGAAGGCAATATCTTAAAAATATGACCAACCCTACCTCCATACCAAACTGTCCCTCTTACTATTCTCCATTCGTAATATTCCATATTCCATCTTTGCATGGGCACCTCCTAGGCCTTCAATGTTCCTCAGAATCCCAAGATTCCTTCCTACATCACCTCAAATGCTCCCACCAACATGAGAATGTTAGTGTCTCCTCTTTGAAATTGTGATGTATTTATTTTACAGACTCATACATAGATACGTATTTTCTCCCTGATAATCCTTGAGAACAGGGACTAAATATTTCACCTTTGTCTTAATCTTTGGCACCTCATGCCAAGCCAGGCACATATTAAGAAGTTAATAAATGCTTTTTGATTGATGGACAGATGAATTGCCTAGGGCTTGAAATATATTGAATACATAAATGTTGGGGAAGGGGTGGCAAGACAAGAGAGTATGGAATCCTCATAGGACCAAGGAGGGAATATTGTAGCAAATATTGTAGCAAAATAGAGATTAGTCTTATCTTCTTATCCACTCACACTGCCACATGTAATAATTAATTGTGCAGTACTTATAAATTTTTTGTTATGTGTATGAACAAATTGTACATATTTCTTGTATACGGCTTTAGAAGCAAAAACATTTTAGCAATGCTATTGCTAGTTTGAAAGATAAATCAGGCCTGCACAACCTGTGGCCCCCAGACCTTGTATGGCTCATGGGCATGCCAAAGGATTTGGGCATGATATTTTCCTCTATATTTTTCGAAGGCCACCTGAAATCCTTTGGGGTGCAACAAGTGGCCTGTGCACCATAAGAGGCCCATGAGCTGCAGGTTGTGCAGGTCTGAGATGAGAGAGAGAGAGAAAGAGAGAGAGAAAGGGAGAGAGAGAGACAGAGAGAGAGACAGAGAGACAGAGAGAGAGAGACAGAGAGACAGAGAGAGAG
>CM053580.1:447144867-447174909 GCA_028627135.1 Pseudochirops cupreus
ATGTGTATGCATATATATGTGTGTATATATACATATATATGTATATGTATGTGTATGTGTGTGTATATATATGTATACATATATATACACATATATGTGTGTGTGTGTGTGTGTATACATGCATACACACACATAAAGTTTCCACTCTGGTACCCCTTTGGAAAGGACCTTAAAAAAAATAATCTGATTCTGAATTTGTTGGCTTAGTCAGTCATGTAATAGCAAAGCTCCAATGCAACTCTCCAAGACTGACGTATTAACAAAGAGCAAAAGAAACTATTAAACAATGTTTATGTCCAACCACGGTGCCATTGTTATTCTCTTCTGAGACAATAACCAACTTCTTGTATAGCTTGGGCTTTTTTGTCATTGTTCCTGGATAGGTCCATCCCATCTCCCGCACACTCAGGGGGAAAAAAGAGATGCTCTGCAGCGTTTCTTCACCTGGGTTCCATAAAGCCTTCGTGTTCTACACAGTGTGAATAGGGGTTTCATGAGATAATTTGGATCTAGTGAAATTTTCTCTCTAAAAATATTAATCATGTAATTATGCATATATTAAAATACTTATTGTGTTCAGCATATTTTAATAAGGAAATAAGCTCAATTTACTCTTTTGCTCCAAAATTTACCCAACACCCTTTTATCACAATGATATTAGATACCCTTTAGACCCTCTAAATGAGATTTGACAAGTAGGTGGCCTCTAAATTCCCTTTTGGAACAAAATCTAGGATCTTGTCAATGTATTTCAAGTCCAAGGAACTCTGTGGCCAAATTAGAATATTTTTAGTGAGGTTATAAGTTTGAATTGCACAGGCAGAGGCAAGTAGAGGAAACATTAATAGAGCATGTCTATGCCATTGCCTGCACTGCAGCTGTCTAGTGTGCTCTCACCATTTACCTACCCTCCAACATGGGTATACAGTTTTCAGAGTTATTGAAACAGAATACTCTACCTAAAGTTCGGTTTTATGAATGAAGTCCAGGTTGGCCCCTCATTATGACTGGGAAAACATGTTGATAAGTAATCCTATGTTTGTACAATAATCCTAAAAGAACTGATGGAAGGGAATGCCAGAGTGTTTCTTTCTAAAAGATTCTGAGAAAAAGTATATACAGTTTGGGAAAGATTTGAAAAAAGCAGTTGCTCTTTTCAGAACTTCTCATCTGAATGTGGAAATCAGGGTCACCAGGAGGAGGGATCAGAAGCATCATTCTCTGAATTGTCAACTCTCCCTCACCCACATCTCCCCCTCCCAATAGAATGTGAGTTCTTTGAGGGCGTGAACTGCTTCATTTTTATTTTTGTATTCCCAGATCTTCTATTCCAGGCACTTAGAGACTTAAATATTTGTTTTGAATTGAATTAAATCTCATTCCACTAAGTCTTTATTTGTCTTTTCTATAATTTTATTTCCATATCAAGATACTTTCTAAAATTTAAAGAATTGAAAGACTAATAATTCAATAGGTCCCCTATGATCATCATTTAATATTCAAAAGTGATACAAGGAAAAAGTAGGCAGGCTTAAAATGAGTGTTAGAAAATCCTCTGAAGTCACAGCCTAGCCCTAGAGCTAGACTTTTGGTACTCTCATGATGTTCTGTAGGCATCAGTCTGTATGGGCAAAAATCTACGGTGCTTATATTGTGTTTGAGCTTTCATAAAAGACAGTCAGGGTTTTTAGTAAAAATGAGAGTTTCCCAGGTTTCCCAATGTGCTGGATGGCTTTGAAATAGTTGTTCTACACTAACCCGTTTTCAGGGCGCTACAAGCAAACAGCAGTGTGCCCTTGTTCTAATGGTCCTCTTTCACACAGATCTAACAAGGCACCTGTGTGATACAATTCCTGCTGAACTGGCTTCGTGACAGAAGGAAAAATTGTTCAGAGTCAGTGGTATTGGTATGGGGCAGCCAGTATTTCTTTTGCTTCCTTTTCTTTATTTGTGTTCTATATGTGTTTTATATATGTTGATCTCTTTTCCCATTTGTATATAAGCGCTTTGAGAGAAGGAAGTGTTTTATTCTTTGCATTCCTGTTTGCAGCATCTAGAACAGTGACTGATATAATAGGTGCTTAATAAATGCTTATTGATTAACTCCTCCATAAGGGAGCTCTTCCCATTTTTAGATTGGAGTAAGAGATTAATTTAGGATAACATGCTTAGTAGGAAAGTTATAACTATAGGCCATATATCTGAAATCCATTCAATACTTTTTCTATCAGTCTATTTTCTAGAAATATGTGAGGCATAGTAATTCTGAGTTACTCAAAAATGAATTATCCCTGAATGGCAAGACTATATGATCTTTACATTTCAATCAATCAATCAGTAAGTGTATATTAAATGCCTACTATGTGCTAGGTATGCAAAGACAAAAGCAAAGCAGTTCCTTCTTTCAAGGAGTTTACAATCTAATTAGACAGGCTTTTTTAATAGATAGATAGACAGATAGATACAAATGCAGATGATATAGATAGATATAGATGCATATATAGAATAGATATAGATTCAGATGCACTTATAGATGTATATATGACACAAATGAAGATATATAGATATAGATAAATGAAGATATACATAGCTATAGATATTGATAATAATAGCAAAATAATACAGATAAAGATAATATTATGCAAATATAGCTAGAGATTAAAATAGAGATGCAATTATAGATATAGATCTATATGTATATGTACATATATACATGTATGTATATGCAAGATACATACATAACTTCAAAATGAAAGGCACTGGCAACTTGCAGGATCAGGGAAGACCACTGGCAAAATCTGTGTCTTGAAGGCAACCCAAGATTGCAAGAGGCAGAGGGTAAGAGAGAGTACTCTAGGAAGGTGAAGCAGCCAGTCCAAAGGCATGGAGATGGAAACAGGAGACATAGCATGATGTATAAGGGATAGCAAATAGATCAGTGTGACTGGAGTTTAAAGAATGTGGATGGGAATAATGTATAAGAAGACTAGAAAGGCAACAGGCCATTTCTCTGCTAATTTCCTTATTTCCATATTACAATGGTTAGTAATTTTAGCAAGGTAAATACTTCTTCTACATATGCAGAGAACAACTCTTCTTTGACCTAGTAAATTTGATTAATCTTACTAGAATTTGTAGTCATTACATAGTACTTTAAGGATTACAAAGCTCTTGAATACATTACTTCATTTGAACCTCATAAAAACCCTATGAGTTGGGTGCTATTATTATCCCCATTTTAAAGATGAGGAGAATGAGGCTGAAAGGGCTAGCAACTTACCCACAGCCACACAACTATTAATTATCTTAGACAGGATCTGAACTTAGGTCTTCCTTACTCCAATGCTAGGGCTCTATCCATTATACTACTTAACTGCCTCTTATTCAACATGTTATTCAGTTTTGAATGACCCTACCTAGTGCTGTATTGCTGTGGACTATGCTGTCCATGGAGTTTTCTTGGCAGAGATATTGGAGAAGTTTGCCATTTCCTTCTCCATTGCACTAAGGCAAACAGGGTCACACAGTTAGTAAATGTTTGAGGTGAATTTGAAGTCAGGTCTTCCTGACTCTAAACCCAATGCTCTATCCACTGAGTCAACAACCTGCCTCCTGTTCAGCATGTACTTATCTATTAAACACCTCTTCCATATGCAGGAAATATGGTAGGTACCTTCAAAAATGGTTTTTGAGAGTTGCTGTAGCCAAAATACTGCAATTTTGTATTTTTGATCCTTTCTGAACTTAGCTAGGCTGGGCTTGAGATAACAGATGGATAAAGCCTTGTCAATGGTGTAGGAGGACCTCCCTAAAGAGTTTGTGTTCCACTTGCTCAGCTTTGAGATCCAAGGGTCACATCTAAACCATGATAAGACATCAGAGGAGGATTTTTGTGAGTTTGTACTTATGTTTAATAGGATTCTGGCAACAATTTAGAAGAGAGGTTGAATTTTAATTTATTGTCACCTATGAATTTAAATTAGTCATACATTTATTTATCATGTATTATTGAAGTCCTTTGGCAGGAACTGATGGTGTTCAAACTAGAGAAGAGAATAATGAGGGGTAGGGAACAAAAGTAGCACAACTAATTGGTATCTTCAATCATTAGGAGGGCTGTAATATAGAAAACAGATTACTTTTTTGGGGAGGGGGAATTGGCTTTAGGGGCATGAATTGGAAGGATAAGTGGAGTTTGTAAAGAAGAATCAGATCTAGGTTTCATTTTTTTTTTTAGGAAGAAAAATCTTACTAATACAGCTAGTTAAAAACAAAATGGACTGCAATGGAGGTAATGGGTTCTTCCTCACTAGAAACTTAAATAAAAATCAGGTGACCATTTGTCAGTTATGGAGAGAATTATTGCTTGGATATACATTGGACTAGATGATCTTTGAGGTTGCTTCTTTTTGTTGGTATCAGAGGAATGGAGACTAGATTTGCTTTTCTCATCCAGGGTAAAAGTACAGCAGTCACTCATGGGAATGATCCAGCCACTGATCAGCATGGGAGATTTAACCTGCTCCATTTCTTACCTGAGCTGGTTTACCCTTCCTTAGCAGTTTGATGGAGCTCTGTTCCCTGTGGCTCAGCATATTGGTACCAGACTTAAGATGAATGCCCAATTAATTAGCTTAGGTGTACTGCAGCTCTGAAACCCTGAGGCTGAGATACACTAGCCTCAGCTGCCCTAGTAGCAAGGATTGCATACTGGCCCCATCCTGCCAAGCTGAGGTCCCTACTAACTATTCCCCCATCTTCTTAAGTCTCATTTTAATGTCTCTAATCTACAGAATCTACATTTAATAGATCATTACTACCACCCTTGGAAAATACTTAAGGAAAATCATACCTTTAGTTAGAAGCAAAGGGTCCAGCTTTCTCTTACCCTTCTCCCATTCCTTTAGCCAAAAAAAGCATTCAGATGATAAACAACTTCCTCCCATATCTGATCCCTTCCTTGTTCTAACCTCGGGCTGCTAAAGCTTTGTCACAGCCAGGCAAGATGACATCATCTTTCTGGCCTTAGGGAGTAATTTAATTTGCTTCTGAGCTGGCTATGTGAAAGGTACTGGACTAGATAACAAGTACGAAGAATAAGACTTGGTCCCCTTGCCCTGAAGTGACCTATAATGTCGGAGCTTGTGTGATTTATTATTTTTTTAAAGTTTCCTTCATATCCAATGGAGAGCAAAACAAAGCCGTCTAACATTGTGTGTCTCATACCTCCTACTGTCGTTTTGATATTAAGTTGAAGAGCAATAACCCTAAGGTTAAAAAAAAATCAGTGAAGGTTTTGACTAACTTGTATTTACTATTTTTAATTTAATTTCATTCCTTTTCAAGTTTTAAAGCAAGCATTTATTTGTAAGCATGCTTTCTATCTGTCACTTTGCACTAAATCTGTCCAGAACCCAGATTATGTTAGGCAAAGTTTGTGGTTATTTTGGCCACAACACTCACAGGGATTGAACAACAGATACATTTTAACATAACATTCTGTAAATTTTTAATCTCCTCTCCATGACACATGGGCATATTTTCATGTGACAAATGCAAGATCAGGGTTATATAGTGCATTGAGTACTAAACTTGGAACTAGAAAAACCTGAGTTCAGATCTGGCATCAAATACTTACTAGTTAGGTAACCCTTGGCAAGTCATAATTTGAGGCAAATCTGCCTTAATTTCCTCATCTATAAATACCTTACAGAATTTTGAGGACAACATGAGATATATGTAAAGTGATCTGCAAACCCTAAAACTAGCTTTTATTATAATTTTAAATTATTTATTTTATTACTTATTAAGCAATTTATTATATATTTAATTATTATATTATTATTATTATATGTATTAGAGTAATGACTTGAGGCCCCTACGGATGACTTTCCTTTCAGCCACCTTGTACTTATGGAAATGCACAGTAGATAAAGTAAGCTGGCATTTTTACTCCCCATTTGATAGATGAGGGTACTAAGGTTTAGACTTCCCAATAGTTTCACAACTAGTAGATGTTGGAGTTGTATTTAAAGTCCCATCTCCAAGTACAGCACTCTTTGCATTATTGATGCCGTCTCTCTAGACATTTACAGATCCATTTTACAGGGTATAATGATAAGGAAGAAGAGAACTGTGAGAGGACATGAAAGAAGGTTTTTTTTTTTAATTAAAAAAATTTTTCCAATTACATGTAAAGAAATTTTTTAACATTCATTTTTTAAAATGTTGACTTCCAAATTCTCTCCTTCCAGTCATGCTTCCCTGAGATAGTAAGCAGTTTGATATATATTCTACATGTGCAAAAAGGAGTAGCTAGGTGGCGTAGTGGATAGAGCACTGGGTTTGGAATCAGAAAGATTTATCTTCCTGAGTTTAAATCTGACCTCAGACATTAACTAGCTGTGTGACCCTGGGCAAGTCACTTAACCATGATTGCCTCCGTTTCCTCATCTGTTCACTCAGCTGGAGAAGGCAATGCAAACCATTCTAGTATCTTTGCTAAGAAAATCCCAAATGGAGCCACAGAGTTAGACACCACTGAAATGGCTCGACAACAACAAATACACTCCATGTTAGTCATGTTGTGAAAGAAGACACAGAACCCACCCTCCCCCCTCCAAAAAAAAAATAAAGTGAAAAATCGTATGCCTCAATCTGCATTGACTCTGCTAGTTCTCTCTCTGGAACTGGATAACACTTTTCATCATGAGTCCTTCAGAATGGTCTTGGATCTTGTTAAGAGTAGCTAAGTCATCATGAAAGAAGTTACACAAATGTTTGCTAGTGTCTTTATTTAAGGAAATTCTGTAGAACAAGGAGCACAGCCCAGGAGCCCAAGCTTTGCAATGTCTAAACTATGGGCAAACTGACCTCTATCCATGCTTTAAGCCTAATCATTGAGCCACAGTATGCTAATTGCCATTATTAAAATCCAATGACAACTGTAGGTTTCAATTTCATTTTCTATTTTCACTTATTTCCATTGTATTATCTGAATACTTTGTTTCTGTAGCTGCATAGAATTGGTTACTGCTGCTCTAAAGGTTTCTAATTAGTTATCCCTGACCTACATAATGCTCATTCATCTTGTCTTTGAACAATCACTAAATTCTGCAAACAAAGGTAACCAAAACCACATTAACCATTTGGGATCATTTGTTGCTTCCACCAGGGTGTGAATTCATTTTTGTTTTCAAATATTGTTGTCTTGGGGCTCCTCATACAGTGTTCTTTGTTAAGGAACGGAATGTAGTCACACTCCTGACATTTTCAACATGGTGGAATATTTGAATGCTACTAATGCAGAACTCTGTTCAGTAACCTGCTTTCTTTTCCCTTTTAGGATCTTTGGCCTAAAGATTCGTAGAATGGTTTTCTCTTTTTCTTTGGGGATGAAGGAGGTTTAGTGTGGAATTAAGAGCATTCAACTGCTGTGGCTAGAGTCATAGAGACTAGAGGAAAAAAGTATTTCCTTTATCATTCATTCAATTATTTTTACCTTCGCCATTCATACCTGTCATTCAGGCAACTGGCATTTATTAAACACCTATTATGCACTAGGCATCATGGTAAATTATGCAGATATCAATAAAGGCAAAAACAAAACAAAGAAAAAGTATCCTTGTTGCAGCCTAATGAAAAAGATGACATGTAAATAATTACATACAAACTAAATATATACAAGATAAATTGGGCATAATCTCAGAGGGAAGACACTAAGATTAAGAAGTACTGATTTCTTGCCCTTTCATTTAACATATAAGGAAATAGGAAACCCAAAGAAAGGAAGCAATTTGCCTAAAATCACTTGAAAAATAAATAGCGTCATGAAATTTCACACTCACATCCTCTCATTCCAAATTTAGAGGGTTTTTTTTCTTCCCATTATAGATGCTTCCTCCTTAAAATTCACAAACTTTCAACAGGTACAGTAATGTTTGAGATCTGAGGTTTGACTTAATGGGAGTAAACTTAATATGCATGAGTCTGAGAATGTTGGTTTTGACTAGGCCTAACCCAGCTATTCAATCTCCTCTTTGACTGAATTGGTCCATTGTTGAACAACATAACCATGCAGTGCTATTTTTCCCAGTGTTTTTGGATTTAATTCTGTAGATTAGAAATGAAAGACAAGAAAGAAAGAAAGAAAGAAAGAAAGAAAGAAAGAAAGAAAAAAAGAAGGAAGGAAGGAAGGAAGAAAGAAAGGAAGGAGGGAGGGAGGGAGGGAAGGAAGGAAGGAAGGAAGGGGGAGAGAGAGAAGGAGGAAGGAAAGAAGGAAGGAAGGAAGGAAGGGAAAACAAAGCAAAAAATTGAAGTACTTTTTTCAGGGATCATAGATGTTCAGTAATCTATTATGTGTGGCATTGTAGATGATATGACAAATGAGAAGGAAGATTTTTTTCAAATCCTAAGATATTTAATAGTTGTGTGACCCTAGGCAAGTCATTTAACCTTTCTGAGCCTCAGTTTCCTCATCTGTAAAATAAGAACAATACTACCAAAAGTACCTATTTCAATGGATGGTTGTGAGGATCAAATAAGAAAATGTATATAAGTGCTTTACAAACTTTAAAGTGCTATATAAATGTCAGCTTTTCTTTCTTCTTCTTCTTCTTATTATTATATCTCATCTCTATTTCAAAAGGGCCTTGGAAACCCAAAGTAGCCATGATCTATGATTGTGAAAGAACAGTGAGGAAAAATAAATATTGACATTTTCACACTTTCATTGTAAAAGTTGTGTTCAAAAGATGCAGGAAACTTATAGGTGTGCTTTCCCTGCCCTGGCTCCTTCCTAATTTTCAGGCATTTACCTATCCTGAAAAGCCTTCCACAGTGCGAACAAGAACATGGTCTTTGGCGCCATCATACACTTTCTTTCATCACTGATGAGCAAATCCTCAATGATAGACCTGGAATCAGACCACTTTGGCCCTTCCTCTTTAAGAGTGAAGAAAATATTCTAGTCTCATAGTCTTCCTCCCCTAAACTTCTAGGAAGAAGAGTCTATACTCATTTCCTTACATTCCTTACAATCTACTGGCTCTTCAATCCCTTTGAATTCAACTCCATCATTCCACTGAAGCTATTCTCTCCAGGCTTTCTAAAATCCTCATCCTTTCTACATCCCAGGCCACCGTGACACCTTTATGGCTTTTAACATTGTTGAGCACCCACACCTTCTGTGTGGTCTCTCTTCTCTTGGCTTATGTGTTCTCCTACCCATCTAACCATTCTTTTTGTGTCTCCATTGTTAATTCATAATATCATGGAATATTAGAATTGATAGAAGCTTTAGGAATCATCTAGGCATAGGATCATTGGATCATACATCTAGACTTCTAGCGATAATCTTTTTTTTCCAATCTTTTCATTCTACCATTGGAGAAACTGAGGCTCAGAGAAGGAAAGGAATAAGCATTTATATAGTACCTGCTATGGGTCTGGTGTGATGCTAAGTGTTTTTACAAGTATTGTCTTATTTCTTCCTCACATGAACTCTACAAGAAAGGTGCTATTATTATCCATATTTTAAGGCTGAGGAAACTGAGGCAAATAGAGTTTTAAATGACTTGCCTAGGGTCACACTAAATCTGACTGACTCAGAGGGCACAACTGGGAACAGTGTGTACAAGTTGTGAAACAAAAGATTTAGACTTGATCATCAGGAAAAACGTTCTTAATGACTTGTTGTTCCGTTGTTTTCAGTCCTGATTTGGGGTTTTCTTGGCAAAGAAACTGACGTGATTTGCCATTTCCTCATCCAGCTCATTTTACAGATGAGAAAACTAAGGCAAATCAGGTTAGATAACTTGCCCAGGTTAACATAGGTATTAAGATCTGAGGCCAATTTTGAACACACGAAGATGAGTCTTCCTGACTTCATGCCCAGTACTCTATCTACTGCACCACCTCGCTGCCCACTCTTAGAGACTGGAACATCCCAAAATGGAATGGATTGCCTTTGACACTGGGCTTGCTAAAAGTTTTCAAAGAAAAAAATGGATGGCCGCTTGTCAGTGATGTCAGAAGAGGGAATTCTCATTCTGGTATAAATTAGATTAGATGGTCTCTCAGCTTTCTTCCTTCTGTGACATTTCATGCCTTTGCACACAAATCTAGGCTGACTGAACCTTTGATTAAGTAAACCCAATGTGAAATTCAGTCCATCAGATATGTTCTGGGCACCCTATCTATTTTGTTCCTAGCTGTTTGGCACCTGTGATGCTGAGCCATCCATTCCACCAATGAGAGCCCTCATCTGGAAAAACCTAGCATTATGACTCAATTTTATACATGCTCAAATTAATATGAATTAAAAGACTATAAGGGGATTTTCATTGATGCAAAATGAAATACACAACTACACAAAGATGCAGATCCAACTTATTAGATTTGACAGAACTTGGTATTTAATGTTGTGATATTCTCAGAGTACCTAATTTTAGTATTTCTATGGAATCAAAGCCTAGAGTAAGACTGCCAAACCCTGTTGGGAAGACTTCATCTCAGTAAGTGGCCTACTGTTATCTAGAAAGTTGAGCAGGAGCCCATGTATTGGCTTCCTCCACTGAGAGGCAGCATGGTATATGAGATAAAACATTCACCTGGGAAGCAAGAAAAATTTGGGTTCAAATCCAGATTCTGTACAGGTATAGACCCATCATATAACCTTACCTAGAAAACAAGAATGATAATAACTGCACTATCCATCCCACAAGCCTATATCCACCTCCCTGCCATCCTATATACCTATGAAGATTAAAATAGAGATTAATTTTCCTTCTGCTGTCAGAGAGATTCGATGGGCAAAGGTTGGCAGGGGACAGAAGGAATTAAAAGTCATCACATGGTGATGATGGTGGGAGATTGGTTGGGTATTGCACAATCATTCTGGTATTCAACAATTGCTTAATTTTTTTTCCCTTTTCATCAGAAAACTTAATTTCCGAATGTGATTGTCAGGTTAATCAGAGCTAGGATTATTTGTACAAAGAAGGAGCTGTGGGCTTTGATTACCTACAGAAACTTAGCCAATCACAGTGGGCTGAGTGGGTAGGCAATAGAACTGTCATTCTATGATTGTGCTCTATATGATGCCAGTGCTGCAGGAGGGTCTATTTATAGAAGATTATGAAACTTGTAGGCTCAGAACAGAACATTTTGCCTATCCATAGTAACTACTTCTAAATAGGAATTGTCACAGCTCCCTGAAATTACCTGCTTCCATGTGATTGGGATTGTGACGTAGATCAATTTTCTCTAGCATACTCATGCTTGTCCAGCATGCATAAGACACGTATGAGGACATGGAAATAGAAACAAATTTGGACCATATGCTTATAAAAATTTCTACAGATATATATAGCTTTTTGTCATAAAAGAAGTGGAGCCATATTGAATGGACCTTAGAGGACATCTAATGCAACCTCTTCATTCTGCAGATGAGGAGACTGAACGTCAGAACAAAAGTGATTTGACCAAGGTTACATGGCTGCTGAATGTCTGACATAGGTTTTGACTCAGCTTCCTAACTTGACTTTGGACAGGATTCCCAACTCTTCATAGTAGTGTTCATTTACATTCTGGTGACTTCTGAATGTGCACATCTATAACTTCACCTTTTTTATTGATTCGTTGTTTTTATTACTTCATGCCCTGAACTGCCTTTAAAACTAAGATCAAAAATTTGGTTTAAATGTGATGCCCTTCAGTAAAAGGCTTTACTGCTTCAGGAAGCAGTTTGTATGAGAGGCAGGTTGTAAAAGCTGAAACTTCTTGCTGAGAGCCATTTCAGCTTCTAAGAAGACTGCAGTCCAATTCAATCCAAGTATTTACAAAACACCTACTATACACAAGGCATTGTGGTAAAGGCAAAGAGAGTAGAGAAAACAGTTTCTGTCCTCAAGTAATTTGAGTTCTCTCAACTAAATACATACACGACTATCAAAGAAGGGGGGAAAAAAACAGTAACAACTTAGAGTATAGAAAGAAAGAAAAAAACATTTTTAATGTCTGGAGTCAGGAAGATTCATTTTCCTAAGTTCAAGTCTTGTCTCAGATACTTAACTAGTTGTGTGACCCTAGACACATTACTTACCCTGTTTACCTCAGTTTTCTCATCTGTAAAATGAACTGGAAAAGGAAATGGCAAACTACTGCAGTATCTTTGCCAAGAAAATCCCAAATGGATCACAAAGAGTTAGACCCTACTGAACAACAACATTTAATTGAATTAACTAGTTTGTGATCTACACCAATAGAAACTCTATATCAGTGAAGTCCTATCTGCCCTGAAGCATCTAAATATATTTAAAATACTTTACAGGGCAGAGGTATAGTGGGAGAAATAACAAAAACTAAGAAAGTGTCAGTGGAAGAAGAGAAGAACTTGTCTTAAAACTGTTTTCTCTCATTAAAAAAAGCAAAATAATTAACTTGAGTGTTCTCCCGTATCTTCTTTCAGTAACTGTGATGCCTCTTGGTGACTGATATCAACAGATTATAGGATGGGGACATTTTCTCTCTTTGGATAACAACTTTGGCTCTTAAGATGACTATAATGAGTTTTTGTATCCACCAGAGAATAATGCAGCAGAGATCCATAAAATCAAGTTTAGGGGATATATGATCTCACTAATCAGTTACACCAAAATAAGCAGAACCATTTTTATTAGGATTACTGTCAGTATAAATTAGAGAGGAAAGTTCCCAGTCTATCAGGTGGACTTCCTATGGCAAACAGATGAAGAGGCCTGGGTGAAGGCCGTACAGGACAGGCAGGCACAGATGGGCTGTGATCTATGTCACTGGAGGGAACTTTCAAACTTAGGAAATCACAGATGCATTTGAATACTTGAGTACTATATGCATGCATGGCTTTGTTTCAGAGAAATCTTTGGCTTCATACAGGAGCTGTTAGCATCCCAGTTCTTGAGAACTTGACTGGAAGCATCATTTTAAATGCATGAGCACACTGAACCAGGAAATACACTGTTCTGTTTTCCTCCTCCCCCACCCCACCCCTTCCCCAACTTGATCAGGAAACACAGGAGCTCTTCCAGATGGGACCAAGGGTGGCTCCTACTATACAATATTTCTGGGAAAGGTGATGGATTTGCCTCAGGTTGTAACAATCAGCTTCTTTAAATATCTGTAGAATTAAAGCTGGAATTCTCTTCCACTTCCCTCCCCCTTCTTCCAACATTCAAACTAATCACCTAACTAGCTCTTATGATAATCTTTCTAAAGCACAGGTCTGATTTGCTTGAAAACTTTTAGCGACTCTTTATTGCCTATGGGAGAAGAATACAAACACCTCTGTAATTTGGGTTCAGCTTGCTTCTCCAGTCTTATTGTAAGTGACTCCCCTTCATGTACTCTCTTTTCCAAACAAACTGGATTTCTAGCTGACCTCTGATTTCTTTGTTCCAGCATCCAACATCTGGATCCTCGCACAAACTGTTTCCCCAGCTTGAAGTGCATTCCTTCATCATTTCTGCTTCTCAGAATGCTAATTATCCTTCATATTTCACTTCAAATGCCATCTTTTCAATGTAACTTTTCCCTGATCTTTCCATTTGTTAGTTTTCTCTTTCTGTCCCTCCTACCCCCTCTCTTTCCCTTCCTCCTTCTCCTCTCCTCTCCTCTCCTCTTCCCTTCCCTCCCCTCCACTCCCCTCCTCTCCCTTTCCCTTTCCATCTCCTTCCCTTCCCTCCTTTCCCTTCCCTTTCTTTCCATTCTCTCATCTTCCTTTTCCTTCTTTCCTCTTCTCTTCTTTCTCCCTCCCCTTCTTCCCTCTGTCTCTCTGTCTTTGTCTCTTTGTGTGTCTTTCTGCTTCTGTCTCTCTCCTTCAGTTCCTCCCTTCTGTCTCTCTCTGTCTCCATCTGTTTGTCTGTCATCCCCTCTCTCTTTGTTTCCCTGTTTCTCTCTATCTCCCTCCTCTTCCCTTCCCTCCCCTTCCCTTCTCTTTACCTGTCATCTCTCTGTTTCTTTTTTCCTTTTGCTTTCTCAGAGACACAGTCCTCTTCCCTTTTTTTCAAACATTTACCTACTAGGGTTGATGGTGCAGTAGCTATAGCATTGGGCTTGGAGTCAAGAAGACCTGAGTTCAAATCTAGCCTCAGATACTTACTATCTATGAGATCTTGGGCAAGTCACTTAACCTTTATCTGCCTCAATTTCCTCAACTGTAAAATGAGGGCAATAATATCAAATGCCTTCCAGGGATCAAATGATGTATTTGTAAAGCACTTAGCATAGTACATGGTATATATCGTAATTGTTCAGTCATTTCACTGGTGTACAACTCTTTGTGACCATATTTTGGATTTTCCTGGCAAAGGTACTGAAGCAGTTTGCCATTGCCTTCTTCCCATTGTACAGATGAGGAAGCTGAGGCAAATAGGATTAAGTGACTTGCCCAGGGTCACGTAGTTAGTAAGTGTCTGAGTCTGGATTGGAACACATGAAAATGAGTCTTCCTGACTACAGACCTGGCACTCTATCCACTGCTCCAATTCAATGAGCATTTATTAAATACCAGCAATGTACTAGGCACTGTGTTCGGTGCTAAGGATACAAAAGGAAAAAAAGGAAACAGTCCTTACCCTGAGAAAAATTATGTTACTTTGGAAGGAAAGACTATGCACATGAAAAATTAAATAGAAATGAAACTTTTTCTCCACATCCTCCCTTAAATCCTCCGTGGTGGTGGTGGGTCCTTTCTCTGTCTTCTCACATCATATGGATAACCACAGAGCTTGCAGGTAATCTGGCAATAACCCTCTATCTCACTACATGACTAGTTCATTTATATACATACATGTATGTATACATAATACACACATGTATATATATGTACACACACATATATGTATATATATAAATCCTTAAAATTTTTCCAGTTTATTCATTAGCAATATATTGCAATGTACTCATGCATACTATGATATACCTCTCCATTGCTTCTTGAGTGACCTGTAAGTTCTTCAGAGATTGTGGTATTCCATGACTCACAGCCATAACAGAATTATGGAAAGAATCAGGGAGGATCCTGAGGGGGTGAAAGGTACTTCCAAAATTCCCAAGGACAAGCTCACCAGTGTCTTTGGTTAAATTTTGTATCCAACTCACTGTTCATTCAAGATGTCCAGTAAAGAAACATGGACCAATCAACCACTTCTATGGGCTGGCCATCCAATTGCCTATCATGGTCAGGAAAAAGTCTTCTTCATCTATATCATTTGTCTTACGTTGATAATTAAGATATGTGTCCAAATGGAATAAGTTTTCTGTCAAAGCATCCTTGGTATAGTTCTTAGGGCAGCTGTGTCTTTCATCATATCAGTTTTTTAAATCAAAAAGTCAGACAAATCCATCAACAAGCATTTATTAAGGACTGTGCTAAGCACTGAGGATTCAAAGACAAAAAGTTTCTGCCCTGAAGGAAATTCTGTTCTATTGGAAGAGATAATGTGGCCATATATGTTTGTATATGTATTTTTGTATATGTACATACATGTTCATATTCTGTATATACATATATGCATACAAAATATATGCAAAATGAATATAAATTTTAGGAGACAGTGGATTAGCAACTGCAAGAATTAGGAAAGGCTTCACATGGAAAGTGGTGCTTAAGATGAGTCTTGAAAGGAAACCAAATATTCCAAGAGGTAAGTAAGGAAAGAGTGCCTTCTAGGCATGAAGGTCAGAGAGTGCAAAGGCACAAAGATGGCAGAGGGAGCACCTTATGCCTACAACAAGTAGACCAATAAGACTATATATATTTCAGAGCATATCGAGTAGAGAAATGTATGAGAAGACTACGAAGCAAAGAAGGAGCTAGGCTGTAAATACACTTGCATGTCAAATAGAAGAACTGATATTTAATTCTAGAGATGATAGGGAGGCATTGAAGTTTATTGAGTAGAAAAGTACCCTGTGCTTTGCCAAAATCATACTGGTGGAAAATCACTCCACGGTATTGGTAATGAATTAGAATAGGGACATGAAGAAAGGAGACTCAAATGGAGATTATTTCAATATCCCAGGTGAAAAGTGATGAGGATCTGCTCAAGTGTGATGGTAGCTACACGAGTGGAGATGAGAGGATGTGAATTCAACCCCTATTCCAAAGCTCTTTGGTATGACTTACACCTTATTAGTAGAGATGAAGGCTCTGCTCTGCTTGAGGGGTGGAGCAGAGATAGCAAATGCCAAGAAGATCAGTCCTCAGCCAGTCCTCCTTTAGGGACTTTTCAATCAGGAGTTTTCATCAAACATTAATTTGCCTCTTACCAATGGACTTTGGGGGAGGGCTTGCTTAATGGGGAAAAGAGGCTAAAATAACAATGAGAGGTAGAAAAGGCATCAAATTTGGAAGTTAGGAGACTTGGGTACTTGAGTGGGATTCAAAAGCTTTCGACCCAGAGATTTCCCTTAAAGGTATCCAAACCAAGTACCTCATTTTACAGAAGGGTAAACTGAGAACCAGAAACTGGAAGTGATTTGATTACATCATATAGAAAGAAGTAGCAGAAGCAGGATTCAAACCCAGGTTGTCTAACTCCAAACCCAGCACCCACTCTTTTATTTTATCATCAGTTGTCTGAGGATCTTGGATGGCTCAACCTCTCTGGGCTTTAATGCCCTCATCTGGAGAATATCATTGATCAGGATCTATTTCCTCTGAGATCCATTCCAGTTCTAAATTTCTTATCCTAATTTCTGACTTTCCTTAACTAACTGATTTTAATATTATTAATGTATTTTAACTTCATTTCTTCTATCAGATCTTTGTAGCTACTTCTCCCATGTTAAAAACTAAGCACTTCCAGGGTAGTTTTATTGGTTGGTCAGTTGGTTGGTTGGTATATTGGGAAATCATACCATATCCCTGTTCAGCAGTTAAGAAGAGTTATGGATTATGTTGGCTAGATTAGGTGGAAACAAGGGAAAGCTGAGCAGAGGAACTTGGACTTGAGGTTTTATGAATTAGGGAACAAATCTAGTTTAAGAACAGAGAAGTAATAAAATCTAAGCAGGTAAATTCTAAGTAGCAATTGAGGTAGATTAATATGCATATTCAAGACAGTTGAGAAGCATCATGATAGAGTGGCAAGAACCAATCCTGTACATAGAGTCAGAAGATCTGGCTCTGATGCATGACCCTGACACTTTAGCAACTGAGTGTTTGTGGGACTCTCTGAGCCTCCATTTCCAAGTCTTTAAAATGAGGATAACTAGAATCTTCCCTGTTGTATTCTCTTAGCATTTTCAAGATCAGGATGCTGGAGATGAATGTCTGCTGGCCTAGGTAAAAATCACCCCAATGTTTCTCCCTTCAACCTCAAAGATTTTGCTTTGGCAAGGGACAAAAATCCTCTTTGATGCTTCCCCTTCCCTCAAGTGCTCTCCTAGGGCACCAAGGTGTGGCAATTCAAAAGGTTCCAGAGATATAGTTTCTGGTAATTTAATCATTTTATTAATAAGGCCAGCCCATTTATTAGCAAAAGGATGGTCATTTAACCATCTCTCTTAGTCCAAAGATAATCAGGGTGGCAGGCTCACAGTTGACACACCCTTTGAAGAGTGGGTATTCCCTAGGGTAGGAATCAGTCTTGATGGGTTGACAATTAATGAGAGAATGGATATTACAGTGAGGGACTAAGATTGACATCCTGTCACCACCCCCAGCCTTGGGCAATTTAGACAAAAGGGGCTGTCTCCACCCTAGCTTGACTGAATGGAATTCACCTTAGACTAGAGAGTCCTTGTAAGATTGGGTGAAGTTAGATACAGGAGATTAATTCAACCATCAAAGACTGAAGTTTTGAAAATAGAAAAAGGGGAAGTTCTGAATCTCCCCAAATCATTGGTTATTAATAATCATTTCTCTCAAAGAGATCACTGCATCATCTCAAAACACCAAATCCTTTAGCACTAAGCATATGTGTCTCTGGGAGAAACCAGGGAAGTTCAGATCAATTGCATGAATATCCTGTGGATATCCCCAGCAGGCCCTCCTCATACCCCTTAATGGGGTATACTCCATTTCCCAAATCCCTCCTAAGTACTATCTTCTTACAGGACTATGGTGAAGAAAGTACTTTGTAAAACTTAACACTCCTCATCACTCTGAGCTATTTTACATAAATATATAAAGACAGACATCAACACACATACATATATGCAGAAAAAAATTGAAGAATAATCTAACTTCTAGGAGACTCTTGTGGTGTTTGATTTATAAAGTCAGTGTGGTCTAGGACTAGGAAGGGGGCAATGGGGATGATGAAGAGATAAATCTTAAAGATAGGACAGAACTTGCGAACAGTTTGGATGTAGGTAAAAAAAGTTCTGAGAGATAAGAATTTAAAAAATGACCACAAATCATGTTGGACTGTCTTTTTACATATACTTACCTCTTCTAAATATTTTAAAGAGCTAAATCCTCAAAAACCCCTTTGCCTTATGACTTTAAATAGAAGTTTTAAAGCACCCATTTCTGCATTGTTTCTTTATGAAACCCTGTCAAACATGAAGGCTTTTTAATACAGAAAGAGAGAGAATAATAGCTATGATGCTGAATTGAGAGCTATGGCTTTTTTCCCCACCATATGAATTACTTTCTCAAACCTATCAGGAAGTCATCAATTTCCACTGGATTTTAAAAGGATCTGAAAATAACCCACAGTGCTTTAAAATATCAAGCAAGCTAAGCTAGGCTTGTCAGATTTGTTTTTCTCACTTTCTCCCTCTCTTCACCCTTGTCTTGTTTCTACTCTTTCTCTTTCTTTGTCATTCACTTCTCTCTCTTGCCTCTTCCCCTATCCTTTCTAGTCTCTCTTTCACACCATATCCCCAGAATGTAATATAATTTGGTGATGAAAAAGAAGTCCCTTTCTACCCTCCCCACCCCCCATATTCCTTCTCATTCTCCAAGGATTTTTGTCAAAGGATAGTGCTAGTAATTCAAACTCTGAATGAATGGATTTTCTGAATATATTGAAAACAATTAGGTACTATACATGATTGTAAATCAGCTCTGATACTTACTAACTGTGTGACTTTGGGCAGGTCATTTGATCTCTCTGTGCTGGTTCATTTATCTATTAAATACTTACATAATTATACTTGAACTATTTCTCTCAAAGGATATATAGAACCTGAGGAAAATACTTTGTAAATCATCAAGGACATTTTGAAATGTGAACTATATTTACTATTCAAGTTCCTGGCTCATAGGAAAAGAATAACCCTTTTCCAAAGGCAATCTATATTCAGCATATCCCAAGAAGCACACAGAATATTCAAATCTATCCTTCCAGATAGCAACTTTATTCTAGTAATAGCCTTATTGGTGCTATACACAAGTGTTCATAGAATCTTAGAATTGGAAGGTACATCAGAAATCACCTACTCCAGCCCCCTGCAATGTATGATTCCTTTCTACAGCATCCCCCCAAAAAGATCACTCGTCTTCAACTTGGAGACCTCTGATTACAGGGAACTCACTATCCTCTGGAATGGCCCATTCTATTTTTGCACAGTTCCAATTTTTAGTAAGTTTTTTTTTCCCCTTATATTAAGTTGAAATCTATTTCCCTCTAACTTCTACCTGTGGGTCCTATTTCTACCCTCTGGAGCCAAGTAGAATAAGTTAAATCCCTCTTCCAACATGACACCCTAAAATAGTTGAAAGTGATAGCCATGCCCAATTGTAATAGTAATGGAAATGTGAAGATCTTCCCCGCCTCTTAATAGGTCTAAGGGAATTTGAAGATCTTTCCTGTCCTCTAATAGGCTGAATGTAATCATTATATGAAGCCTATGGTGGGAGAAGTTTCCTGAAGGGTGGAGTATAGCCCAGAGGAAGCTGGGAGTCAGAGCAGTTAGTGTGGTGGGAGAGAGAGGACACAGGCAAGGAGACAGCTAGGTTTGTGAGTGTTTATTTGTGGGAAGGCTAAAGTTATGGTGTTGCTCTTTGTGATAATAAGGTGTATTAACTTCTTTGTTGCTATGATAGATTTGACTTTCTGGTGTTGGAATTCAGCTTTCTGGTATCTGAATAAATGTTTTGTTTCTGTCTTCTATGAGGAAAATCTGTTATATTTTGCAATTCAGAACTATGCCGGCATATTCATAGTCACTGTTAGGGCTGTGAATATTGTACTGGCACTACATCAATCTCCATTTGTCTTCTCTAGTCTAAATACCCCTCAGTCCCTTCAACAAAGTTTCATTTAGTTGGTTAAAATCTTATTGTTGTTTTGGTTGCTTTCCTCTGCTTGCACACCAATTTGTCAATATCCTTAGAAGACAACATAAGTGTACTAGAGTCAGGAAATCCATATTTAAATCCCACCTGAAATACTTCCTGGTAATGTGACAATGATCAGTTCATCTCTTTGCACCTCACTTGAATAACCTGTAAAGTGGAGTTATTAACATTTGCCCTACTTACTCCATAGAGTTTAACTGTGGGGAAAATGTTTTGCCAACCTTAAGATACTTTTTGGTTCCCCCAAAGTAGACACAGTATATCATATGTGATCTGACCAGGACTCTGTATGACTACACAAGTTCAGTTTCAGTTAAATGAAGAGGAAAGATAGTAGAGCAAGAAAACCCTTTCCCTAGTGGCCCAGTGGTTTTTCTGAACCCTTTTGCAGAATAGCTTAGTGAATTTAAAAGTTGGTGTTCAACAACTTCACTCTTGAAAATGGAACATAGTAAGCACTTAAGTGTTCGTTGGTGATGATGAGATTTTGTCTCCGGAAAATGTGTGTGCAGGGGATTGGGCTTCTTTCCTGGATCTCTTTGTTGAAAGTAGCTGCCATTAGCCTAATAAGAAGGATATTAGGTTGGATATTAGAGTAGGAGGCCTTGTAGCAATATTCAGAGGTGAAGAGTCTCCCAGGAGAACTAATCAAAGCATCACCATTGCAAATTTTCCAGAATAGATGTGATAAAGAGTGTTATAAAGAGAAATTAGAAATCCCAATAAAAAGTTCATTTAGCTTTGGGCTCCATCTCTAGATGTCAGAGTTGATCAGCTGTATGTATAATATTGTGAGAAGTCTAAATTAGGCATTTTGCATTCCTCTTAGTTATGAGGAAGGTGGAACTAGCTGTACAAGCCTAGCATTTCCTTAAAAATGCTTATGATTTTAAAATGCGTAAAATGATTTCTAATAATAAACTGCATATATATACAGAAATTTTCTGTAAGGAACTCAGAGAGCCCATGAGACATCTTATCTGCTCTATTATCAACATTTTGCAAAAGGAATAGAGCAGGTTTTTATTGTCATTCCTGCACACCTGACAGGGAAGATGATATAGAGGAACTTGCCTACCTTAGTGTAACTAGCCAGTGAGAGATCTCCTCCTTCTCTCTCCTGTGCTTATATTCTATTAATTGGGCCATGAACCTGCTACTTTACCTGAAAGTTCAAGTTTAACCATGTCCCTCTTATGCTCCAAGAGCTACAATGGTTCCCTATTACCTCCAAGATCAAATGTAAAGTTATCTATTTGGTTTTTAAAGCCCTTCATCTTTTAAAGCTCCTTCCTACCTTTCCAGTCTTTTTACACTTTATTTCCCTTAATTACCTCTATAATCTAGCTACATTAACCTACTGGGTATAACTTACATCGGACACTACATCTCCTAACATCATGCTTCTTCACTGACTGTTTCCAGTGCCTGGAATGCTCGCCCTCCTCACCTCTACCTCCTGGCTTTCCTGGCTTCCTTCAAGACAGCTCCAGTTCCTCCTTCTACAAGAAGTCTTTCCTGGTCCCTCTCACTAGTGCCATCTCTTTAGGAACACTTTCATGTACAACCATTTTAGATATCTTGCGTATGCATACTAATTTGCATGCTGTCTCTCCTATCAGAAGGTGAGCTTGTTAAGGGCACAGACTGTGTTTTTGTCCTTTCTATGCATCACATACAATGCCTGTCACATAGTAAGCACTTGTTGACCACCAGATGCTTACTGAATCCAAAGAGGCTAGAATGGAAAAATTAGTAAATCCGTGGTTTCATCTAAATAGTTTTTGAGTCCCTGATCATACTCCTTATTTTTCTAGAGAAGAGGTTCTTAACCTTTTTGTGTGTTATCAGCTTTTTTGGCAGTTTGGTGAAACCTATGGAATACTTAGAAAAATGCTTTTAAATGCATAAAAAAAAATACAGAGAATTACAAGAAAACAAATTATACTGAAATACATTTACCAAAGAGCAGCTGCGTGGTTCAGTAGATAGAACACCAGGTTTAGAATCAAGAAAATTCATCTTCATGAGTTCAAATCTGGCCTCAGACACTTACTAACCAGGCAAATTATTTAACCCTGTTTGTCTCAGTTCCTCATCTGTAAAATGACCTAGAGAAGGAAATGACAAACCACCTCCAGATCTTTACCAAGATCTTTGTTGTGCTCAAATAGGGTCATGAAAAGGTGGGCACTACGGATAACAGTAGCACAATGACAAGAGTTAACAATTTAAAAAAATATCAAGGATCCCACATTAAGAACCCCTTCTCTAGAACCTTCCCTGAAGAACAAGGCCAGAACCAGATGTTGATCCAGCAGTTTGAGGAAGTCTGTCCTAATGTGACTACCAATAAATATCTTAAGGAATCTCTTAATTACACAAATGCAAGGGTTCTTTGCTGTTTGGATAGAGGGAAAAGGCAGGAGGCATGGCCCTGGAGTTTCTGTAGCTGATTAAAACCTATCTCCCAAAGTGGATTATTTTGAATGTCTAAAAGATTAGGGGGGCAAACGCAAATCTGTTTTAAACTAGGTTCCATTTGAAGACTAAACAAAAAATCTAGTCTCCAGAGAAGCAGTAATTATCTTATCTAATTCAAATAAAGTCAAGATTCATTAAATGTTCACTACAAGCAAGGTACTGGACTTGGTATTAAGCATATCAGGTTGAAAATATGCATAGTGCCTGGCTGCAAGGATCTTGAAGCATAAGTATCTTACATTTCATAAACCCTCCACTCCTTACAGGTTAATCACCTTACTATTCTCTAAACACACCATTCTCATGTCAGAGTCAAATTCTAGTCTTTGCCCTCTGCTTGTTTTCCTGTCTGGCCCATATTTCCTGCCCTTTGTCTACCCACCTTTAAACCATACCTTTTCTTTAGATTTCAGTTCAAGCCTCATATTTTTCCAAGAATTTAAAAGGAACAATACCTATATATTGGTAAGTTTTCTGTGTCTCACTAAGTCAATTGGAATACAATACAAATTCTTGGACTTTACTTCATATTTCAAAGGATCTTTTATCTCATTAATGTGGGTATTCCTTCCTATATCGCAAAACACTCATTCCTTCTCATCCTGGGCAATTCTTGTCCAGGACCTTCCATAAATTGCTCATTGAGGGTCCACCCAACATTCTAGGACTGTCCTTCAAAGTCTCTGAATGTGCCATGAGATCTAGTATGAAACTGCGACTATCCACCTGTTGTTCTTCACTCTAAATATATGATCAATTCACTATTTATGAAAAAGGCTCTGATTTTCAGTGCCTTTTTCACTGGTAGAGGGCACATCCTCACTGGGAGTTCTCTAGACCAATGAAATTTGAGGTCCAAATTCCTCTCTTCCCCTCATCCCTGCCACCCCAAACATCTTTTATGTCAACTCTTGTATGCAAATCATCACTGACATTCCAAAATTTGCAACCATTTAGTAGTAATGGGAGAATATTAGTTATGCAAGGTTGCATGTGTTTGCCAGGGACCAGTTTGGAATCATTTGAAACACTGCAAAATTTCTGCAATGTAGTTGCTTTCCTATCCTATTAAAATCTGGACCTAATTCATTGCCCATATGGAAAAGCTTTGCAAAGTAATGAAGGACTGTGTCGATGGACTGCCCAACTAACTGTATCATAATCTATGTTATAGGCAGTAATCATTCATTTAGTTTTTCTTGTAAAGATTTTTTATTCACTTTTTTTGGAGTGGCTTGTGGATACCATTGGGTGCCTGAAATATTCTGGGCCTTAATGCAATCAGTTCAATATCATCTGCAAACAAGAGCTTCTGGAGAGCCTCATCATCTCTCTAAGGATGAATATATATGGCCCACATAGTATAATCCTGTTGCTATCATGTTAAATGTCCTCTACTACTGCTAGCCAACCATTTTACAAAAATCTGCCATCACTCACAAATAGACCTGGGGAAGAGTATGGAGAAACATCACTGAATCAGAATGTCAGTATTGGAAGGGATATTTGAGATAATATCATACAAGCTGTCACTGCATAGGTGAAAAAACTGAGACCCAGATACCTAAATAGCCAAAGTCCCAAAACTGATTAGTGGTAAAATAGAGACTAAAATCCATATCTCCTGGCTCCCATTTCAGTTCTTTTTCTACACTGAGAACCATCACAGAGACAGAAAACATGCCTCCTCTTGGATTTGCACACTTAGTGCAAATGAACAGATAAAGTTTCATCACAATCATAGTAGGAGCACATGTGAAAGGAAACAGAATTCACATTGCAAGTGCACTGTAGATTTCATAATCAGTGGTTCATGGAAGGAAGCTATTAGCCACAACAATAAAAATGAAACTTCCCTATTGACTTTATTGAATTATAGGACCATAGAAAACCTAGTTAGTCGCAATAGTTTTGAAATGTGTTTTTTAAAATGCTTACAATATCTCCAATTTGAAATCATGTAAATCTAATCAAGAGGGACTGTTGTCTAATTTGAACCTGAAACAGCTCCAATTTGCATCAGATTGTCCTTCTGATAAAGATTCTGCTTTGCCTTACTATATTTCTTGTAGTGGGAAGTCATTATCTTTGACAATGTTCTTTTCTACCTTCTTATCTCTTAATTAAGCAACCCTTATTTCAATTGCCTCAGGGTTTCTAACACCTTTTTTTTAAATAAAGGGATATTCTTTAGAAATTGTTGGTATTGTCTTGACAATCTGCTTCAGGTTTCTAACACATAAAGCAAATCTTGACTTGATTATTTATAGGACCAGAATGGACAAGTTTCAGCTCATAAAGATGAATTAAGATATAATTCTGTTGTAGATCCTTTCATGAAATAATTATTGTGATAAAAAGAATAAAAGATACATCCTGAATTAATAATGGGAAAATGTACTTGAGGAAGAAAAAATTTGTGCAAATTTCTGCCTTTAAAAGTCAATTGAATCGTTTCCCAGAATATAAAAATGGCTTACTTGCATTCATTCTGGCCTGGCAAAGTCAGTTTTATTTTGTTTTGTTGTTTTGTTTTATTTTGTTTACTAGAATAGCGTTTGGAACCTAGTTCTACCATGTGACATATATTTCACATAAGCAGCGCATAACTATCTGGGCAATGCTAGCATTTTGTCAGACTGTTTTTTTGGAAATCATATCGTTCAGTGGATTGTTGTAAATTGGCTCATAGTCTCCCAAAGGAACAATGCTACAATTTGATGTTCCTGAACAAGAGTTGGCCATGAAATAAATTTTATATATGGCCAATAATATGTCAGCAAAGTAAAGATACAACTATAAATCTCTACAACCATTTCAAAGAGTGTAATCATCCTCCAAGTCCTATAAAATGAACACAACTATATTATACAGTTGATTATTTGGGGATCTCAGACCTATATATAGCACATAACGAAAGATAGCAGGTATATCATAAATTTGATCTGTCTAAAGCTGATATAATTCCATTAAAAATTACTTATTAAAATAAAAAAATCTAATTTAGAAACAATGCAGTGTATTGAACCTAGCAGGTACTTAAAAATTATTTGTTGAATAAAATTGATTTGGTTATGTAAAGGCAAGAATGATATATAAGTACAAAGACTTTAGAGTCAGAAGGCATGGGTTCAAATTTCAGTCCTGATGATTACTACCTGTATGACCTTAGTCATGCCATGTGAGTTCTCTAAAGTCCTTTCCAAATCAAATCTATGATTCTATTATCCTTTATATCTCTGAATCTCTGACCCTTTAACCTTAAGTACTGTAGGTTTGTTATGGACAATGATTGCAATGGTAGCATGGAACAGTGGAAAGCATAGAGATTTGGAGAGAACATGAGTTTCAATCCTATCTTCTTACCAAGCATACTGTGTGACACTTGACAGCTTGCTTAATCTCTCTGAGTCTCAGTTTCCTCAATTATAAAATGATTGAGTTAGATTAATGACTTTCCAGGTTTTTAATCCATGATCCTATGACTTCAGCAACAAGATTTATTATAACTGGGATTGCCAGGATAGCATCAGTGGCACAGGTAGAGTTTGAGCTGGCTTTTAAATGATTGGATGAATGTTGATGAGTGGAGAGAATGGAGAGAGTATTGAAGTCAGGGGAAACAGTATGAGCAAAGGCCCAAAAATGGAATCTCATAAGCCTTCTTAGGTAATAGTGAGGAAACCAGTCTGGCCACCATGGCTGGAGACGTCTAAACAACAACAACAAAAAGCTACAGGAAAGACTTAGAAAAGAGACTTGATTGCTGTCTTTAAGAATTCCAAGGGCTGTCACATAAAAGGATTGCACTTACCCATTTGGCCCCAGAAGGCAAAACTAGGAGCATTTAGTGGAAATTATAGAATTAAATTCAGAACTGAAAGTCAGGGAAAATTTCCTAATAATTACATCTATGCCCAAGTGAAATGAACAGCCTTGGAAGGTAGTGGTATTTGCCCCAATGGTGGTCTTCATACAAAATTTGCATGGGTCACTTATGGGTCAAATATGTTTATATGACAATCTTTTTCAGGTATGGGTTAGTCAATAGAACTACTAAGATATCTTACAACTCTGAAATTCTTCAAAATTAATAAAGGTATATCATATATGAGAGAGATTAGTCTTCTTTTATGTGACCCTCCTTCCCCCAGAGCGAGTTGATAGAAATTTGAGGGAAGCAGGTCTGTACTCAGTAATTGTCTGTCTCACTAGAAGTCCTAGAATTAGTAACTGGACAGGCTTGGACTTGAAGAAGAATCTTCTGATTTCAAATCTGGGACTTATTTTTTCTCACTATGCTATTGCTGTTCATTATGAACCCATAAAAAAAGTCATTAATTAAGGATGTCTTAGGAGAGGAGCTAGGTAGTACAGTGGATTGAGTGCTAGGCCTGGAATCAGGAAGACGAGTTCAAATATATCCTGGACAAGTCATTTAACCCAATTTGTCTCAGTTTCCTTAATTATAAAATGAGCTGGAGAAGGACATTGCAAACCACTTCAGTATTTTTGTCAGGAAAACCCCAAAGGAGGATCACAAAGAGTCAGACAGGATTGAAAAATGACTAAAGAATAAAAGCAGGAAGATTTGTTTCTACCTCTCCAGGATGGTTCATTTTTTTTTCCTAATTCCCATCTCTTTGTATTGAAATGCCTCCTCCTTAAAAAAGGAGATTGTAACATTTGCAAAATATGCTCCAAACTGGACAGGAGGTCCCCTGTATTCAATGGCAAATGTGGAATCTTAGTAGTTTCAAAATGTAATGGTAGTCTATACCAGTAACTTTGAAAATGTTGATGTACATTAGGTAAATATGAGGAAGACATTGTAATGAAATGTGGAGATGTAAGCTCCTTGAGGGCAGGGGCTATTTCATTTTTGTCTTCATATTTCCAGGGTCTAGCACATCGTACGCACTTGAAAAATGTTTCCTGCTAGCCAATTGCTTTGATACAAAGTGCCTGGAACATAGTAACAGATAAATATACGCTTATTGACCAACCAGGGTGAATCATTGGCTAGACAGAGGTGATGATCAGCATATTAGAGCGGTAGGCAATTGAGAAACAAGGAAAAAAGTAGGGTGGAAGGGGAAATGAAAAAGACTGGATGAGGGCGAATGTTGATGCTAAAATGACAAGACTGGAGCATAGAAACAGAGAACAGAGCCTGCTACAGTAGCCAAAGAATGGCAAAAAACAGAAAAAAAGAACAAAAATACAGAGTGTTGTGATGGAGGACAGCTATGATTTATCAGATCAGGATAATAGTAAAGAGAGAAAAAGAAGAAAGAAAAGATGTCCTGGGGTCAGAGCAGAAGATGCAGCAGAAATACAGTTACAATGTCAAAAACATTTTTTACATAATATTGTGATTTCCAGTATTTCATATTCTCTCTCTCTGTCCCTCCCTCATTCCCTCCCTCCCTCCCTCCTTCTCTCTCTCTCTCTCTCTCTCTCTCTCTCTCTCTCTCTGGGTCTCTCCATCTATCTCTCTATCTATCTATCAATATACATATTTATTTGTGTGTGTGTGTGTGTGTGTGTGTGTGTGTGTGTGTATACTGTCTTTCTTTTCATATCTATCCACTCAAGCACAAGGTGATTTCTTCTGCTTCTTTTAATGTACCAATGTTACACACAATAGCACTTAGGCTCACCATTTTTGTCTGGCTGACCCATCGTCTCCATTGTTGATCAAACATGTCCCTAATGTCTTTATGCCACTTCTTCTGGGAAGACTATTTAGGGTAATATGCAATAGCTACTGATTCCCATAGCCTTTTGAGCTACCCATCACTTCAGTTCTTTAGAGATGGTGTTGTACCATGATTCACAGTCACAAGGTGTCTCCAGGAGAACTCTGGTATTCTTTTGGCTCCGTATTGTTTTTCAGCATCAAGCAGGTAGGATAACTTAAAATAATGGTGGGAGGATGGATGAGGGAGAATCACTAGAACACAACTAGAAGGAAATGGACACCTTTGTGTGTGTGTGTTTGTTTCTTGAAAGTTTTACAGGTTTTCTTAATGAGCGGTTGCCATTTATCCTAAGGTCCTTGACTTAGTAATCATAGAACTCTATGTAACTATTGGTTAGGTGAAAAAAATTCTTAAGTTATATTTGTCTTACATCATTTTCCCTAGATCTCATGCTATATAGGTATCAATCATGTTATGTGCCACCAGACCATTTACAAATTATTTCACATTCTCTGACTTACCTTTTGGTATCTGTTCTAAGAAACTACCTCATTCACTTCCAGGTAAAGGGAAGATAAAAATGTCAAGGATGTCATTGCTCAAAATCCACTTTAATGCTAAATGTTCCTTCAACTTAGTGCCGGCTTAGAGTATCTTCATGTATAGCATAATGGGCATTTTCCCATAAGGGTTTTCATTTCAGATTCATCTTGAGAAAATCTAATGTACAAAGATTATTATCATATATATGGCTTTTGTGTACTGTTCACTAAAAAATATCACAGAAGAAAGATGAATACCAAGGTTAATGCGTCTTTTTAGCTTGCCACTGGCATGTCTGCATGCCAAATCTTTTCTGTTTATTAAGTTCCCTTCTGCCTGCCTGCCACAGGATTATGTCCATGCATAATGGCAGTTCATGTTGTCTTGCTCCTTTTAAGAGGCAGTTTATCTAGTTCCAGGATATTCTTGCAAGACAGCATTGCTTTAGTTTCTGCAAAAATGACTTTTGCTTCCTCATGACATCTCTCTACTTTTGCTTCATGATATTACACCTGCCATTGTAGCCAATTAATTGTCTACAAACTTTACATAGCCATTACAATTTGTTGTGCTCTTTCTTACTTCCCATTTGATACAAAGACAACTCCTTTGCTGCAATGTAATCCTGCATCTATGCCTGAGCAATAGGACAAGGAGAATTATGGGCACGGTAAGGCAGTCTATGTTTCCCAAACTCTATGGCCAGCTTTGGGGTAAGGAGGTGTACTTGCGATGAGGATTTTGGAATCTCGTAGAGTTGATCAGCATGTTATTTTTGGCATCCCATTGAGCAAAACCTTGGGAATAATGATCTTTGCTATGTGTTAAACACTTAAATTGTAAACAGAGTAGATATCTGTATATATAATACATGTACATGCACATATATATGCATGCACACACATATTTTCATGTATACATGTGTGTGCATATGTGGACTGTGAGTTCTGCAATATACATTCAAACATGTGTGGATTCTGCATGCATGGATGAATGGATGGGGGTATATATATATAT
>CM053580.1:447175409-447202778 GCA_028627135.1 Pseudochirops cupreus
ATATATATATATATATATATATATGCATATGTATTATAAGTATCTGTTGATCTATGATTAGTTTAATATATATGATTTATCCTGAGGAAATGAGGGAACTTTTTTTAAAAGTTTCAATGGAAAAATCTAATGAGGATGTTCCCAATATTCTCAAGGAAACCAGAGCTCACAATTTAGATAAGAACCTTGATGTGGAATCAGAGGTCCTGGGTTCACATCTTAATTGTGTCATTCATTTCTAGTTTGATCTTGGGCAAATTGCTCTCTGGTCCTCAGTTTCCTCAACTTAGGGGTTTGGACTAAATGACGTCTAAAGTTCCATCTAGCTCTGGATCATGGCCCTCTGATAATAAAATAAAATAATAATATACTCAGAAGTATTTCTTCATTCTCATTGAAAGAATCAGTGGCTGAAAGTCTTCTCTGCTGAAGTCTTCTCTGCTTTTTGACTCCCTAATCATCTTAGCTCTTACTGATGGACAGCTAGGGACACAGTGGAATAGAGCACTGATCCTGGAATCAGAGAGAGTCATCTTCCTGAGTTCAAATCTGGCCTCAGACACTTACTACCTGTGTGACCCTGGGTAAGTCACTTAACCCTGTTTGCCTCAGTTTTGTCATCTGTAAAATGAGCTAGAGAAGCAAATGGCAAACAACTCTAGTATTTTTTCCATGAAAACCCCAAATGGGGTCAGGAAGACTGAAACAATTAAACAATAGCTCCTGCAGAGTTAGGAAAGACTTTTTGAAAAATAAGGGAAGAGAAGAAAACACTTACTGTATTCCTTTCTGCCTACCTTCCTTGCTTCCATTACAACTTGGATTATAGAACAATAAAATACATGATATTTTCCATGCTCCACAAGTATTCCTACAAATCAGTGACACTTCTCTGTGGAGGAAGGAAAGGAGAACATGCCACACATGATTTCATTGGCAAATAGCTGCATTATGATGTAACCTAATGCAAAACACTCAAGAATAAAAAAGCCTCGTGTCCCAAGAGCAATAATTTTTCCCTGAGGATTAAGTCTAATCAGGTTCCATCCATTCTTTGCCTTAAAATGGCTTATGAACTCAGAGCCAAATTACATCTGCGTAGACAATAAGGCCAAATTCTACCTTGTAGCAAGTTGAGAAGGGACAAAAGAGTGAGAAAAAATCCATTCTTGGGAGTCCATAAAGAAAAGATGTTTCCTTTCAGACTACTAAGGCATCATTTGTGCATCTAAGCATTAAATTAATACACTCCTTGGTACATTCGAGGGGACAGCTAGAAGGTACAGTAGATAGAGGGCAGGATCTGGAGTCGAAAAGACTCATCTTCCTGAATTCAAATCTGGTCTCACAAGTTGTGTGACCCTGGGCAAGTCACTTAACCCTGTTTGCCTCAGTTTCCTTATCTATAAAATGAGCCAGAGAAGGAAACGGTGAACCACTCCAGTATCTTTGCCAAAAAACCCAAATGGGGTCACAAAAAGTTGGACATGACTGAAAAATTACTGAACCACAACAACCAGGACATCTTAGAGAGAATTTGTGCACCTTCACATTATTGATCTCAGTTTTTAATTTATACTGACACAGGATTATTCAAAATGCCCTTGCTGAAAACTGACAAAATAACCATGTGCAATCTTTTGTGTGTCAGGAAATAACCCTCACTTCAGTAGGCCAAGCCTTTTGAGTTATTTGTACTATAGTGCAGATGAAATGACTGAGGCATCAGTACTCTCTTGCTTTTTTTTTTTCTTCTTAAGTTTGGAAGTTTAATCTCCGTATCCACTGGTGACTTCCTAGGCAAAGAAATACCCCTTGTTTCTTCTAGAGACCGACCTAAAGAAAAAAGGATGAAAAAGAATAACGTAGAAGAGTTGAAAAAAGAAAGGCAGTAGAAAGGATAAGAAGGTTGTTTAAAACCTAACAGCTTTACCTAGGGATCCCAGTATTCATGCTGTTATGGAGTGGTCAGAAATGAAGGCCCACCTGACTCTGAGTCCATTACACTAACCACTATACCACACTGCTACCCTGAGACACTCCTTTAAAGCCTCATAGCCAATGTCCAAGTGTAGCAAGAATAAACATTAGGAATTTTACTACAGCTGTGCATTTGCATTTGCTGAATTATAATTCAAGACAAAGCTATTAGAAAAGACTCATTTAGCATTAGCTTTAATTGGCTGCACCATAGACTAGATCATTAAGGTGACTGTTTGCACCATGATGGATGAACACAAAGCACTGGAGCTCAAAATGGAGTTTTTTGTTTTGGAGTAAATTAGTTTGAAACTGTGTTAAAGTCAAATGAGATGGACCAAAGCACGAGGAAAAAAAATTTAATAATGTCTCATAACAGACAACACACTTTGAGATTTTGGCTGGATCCTACATTTATGGCAATTTGAAATCATTAATGGAAGGGAATTTGTGGGCAAGGAAACAGCACATTTAAAAAAGCTTTTTTTTCAGGGATACTCTGAATACTAATCCTATTAACAAATCTTTTCTCATTCTGGTATAAACATCTGGCAAGGGCTTCTAAGAGGAGAACATATGAACAGGAAGGGACCTTTGAACTTATTTAAGTCAGATTTTCACTCACTTTTCCTATTGTACAGATAAGGCAACTGAGGCCCAAGGAGGTTAAATATATAGCCCAATGTCACAGGAAGACAGAGTAGGGAATTGAACCCTGGGCTTCAGATTTTTTCCCCATTACATAATGAACTCTTATTAGAGTCAGCCAATAAACATTTATTAAACACCTGGTATGTGCCAGTTAATTTTCTTGGCTTCCACAACTTGACTTCCTTCCACCTTCAGGAATTTGAAAATCATAATCAGTGTAATGCAGTATAGCGGAGAGTCAAAGTCTTAGAGACAGGAAGACCGCGATTCCAAACTGATATCTGATATATACTGGTCTGTTCCCCTAAACCCCAAATGCTAATGGAGTGCCCTCCACTGCCTGTAGGACATTGGTGATATCAGAGTCTGTGACCTTTTTAGTGATACCTGCAGAGGCTGTATGATCAGAGTAGGGTATGAAGAGATACCTGGCCAGCAACATTGTGAAAAAAGTGAGGCTACAGTAATGTGAGGGTACAGTAATGTCAGGGTAAAAATATTAAAGGTAAAATATAGTTAAATATTATATATGGTATGGAATTGCTTGTCTTCTCAATGAGAGAGAGTAGGAAGAGAGTTTTAAAAACGTTTTAACAATGAATGTTAAAATTTTTTTGTGTAACTGGGAAAAAATAACATACTAAATAATTTTTAAAAAAATATTGTATGTGGGCAGTGAACTAAACATAAGTCATGAAGGAAATGCCTTGCCACTCTCTCAATGCAGTGAACTGGCAGTTAGGAGATCTGAACTCTATAACCAAGTAACTGAGAAATCTCTGACTTTGGTTAAGATAGTTTCTATCTCAGGGTCTTGGTTTCTTTTTCTGGAAAAGCAAGCTGGGAGGGAATGGTTAATAAAGTCCCAAAATATTAGTAGAGAAAAGAAGGTTTTGGCCTCAATGACTGGCCTCTCAAAGTTCTAGGATTTCTCAACTTCATGAATCTCTAAGCAAGACAGTTTATAGACTGGGGAAATACACACACCATATTCACATATTTTACTTTTTTGAACTGATTTGTATATAGTCGTCAAAATATTCTCATATTTTTAGTAAAGTAGTTTTTGTAGCCCAAGAGAGTGTTCCTGTGTATAACATGGTAGTATAGGAAATGAAAGAAGAGCTAGCTACAGCTACATGGTGGTAGGAGTGGGGAGGGAAGTCCCCAAGTTTAGATGGGGCCAGTGAAATCTGCCAGGTTAGGGAACTTGATTATGGGGGTGGGGAGGAAGCCTCAGGCAACTCATACATAGTGCATAGTACTATATAACCCCTCATTAAATTGTAGCTGTACTTAGCACTTAGCCTAGTTCCTGGCTTAATAAAAATTTGTATTAAATATATTAAATTAATTAAATAATTTAAATAATATCAATATTAATGTAAGTTCTTTGAAGCAAGGAGTTTCCATTTTATTTTTGTATACTCACACAATCACACGATAGGAGCTATATAATTTCTTACTGAATTGAATTGAATATAGTCTCTACCCCAGATACTCTAAGAATCTCTATAAAGAACTAGACTAAGACTTTTCCCCAAACCCCACCTAGAAGGTTTGTCAGAATCAAGATCCAGAACAATGTGTAATTATACTTAAAAAAAAAACCTCATTACATTGTACTTACCCTTTGACCCAACGATATTAGGCACTCTTTATATAATAGCCAAGAACTGAAAGGAAACTGAGTGCCTATCATTTGGGGAAAGTGGAACAAACTGGGCTATATGAATATAATAGAATATTATTGTGCCAGGAGAAACAGAAAAATTAATGAGAAATTTAGAGAGTCTTGGGAAGACCCATGTGAACTATTGAAAAACCAAATACCAGGAAAACAATGTACTCTATAGCCCCAGTAACAAAAAGTAAAACAACATTGAAAGACTTCAGATTTCTGACCAATGAGGAGACAAATCGTGGTTTCAGAGAATGACATCACCCTCTTAATGTCATTGGTCCTTTTTGAGAATGAAGGACAAGGATGAACAACAATCTGTGGTGAATCACAGCTCCTTCCTATAGGCAAAGTGGTGGTGGACAACAGGTATAGAATTAGACATACATTTTCAGATGTGGTAAATATGTTGATTTGTTTTTGTCTGTATTTTGTATTGTTACGAAAGAAGGTTCTATGTGGGGGAGAGGAGAAGGGAGAGAAGTTGTGGGGAAGGTGATTGTCATTAGGAAGTTAAAAAAAAAAAGAAAAATACATAATTTTTAAAAAAGTAGGAATCCAGAAACAACTAGTGAGAGGTAACTTACATTTATAAAATTTAAAATGAACATCTTGAGTTAGCAATTTGTAAATATTTAAATATCCATTTAATACATAATCAAGTCTCTGTGTTCCATCTCATTTTACATTCTTAATGCCCATGCTCCAGAAAGGTATTTTTTTTTAAAAAAAAAACTACTATCTAGTTGGCAAGACTTCACTACCAATTAGAGAAATAAATAGGCTTAATAAATTAATTATTAAAATTCATTTCTGCTGCTGTTCCTTCAGTAATACTCATGCATATTCAAAACACTTCCTCTCATCAATAGTTTAAACAAAGCTTGGAAGAGGCCTACCTTTCCTGCTGTAAATCTAGCTTGCTCTAAGCATGGATTATCGCCATTTTGTGCAGTTCAATTGTTTTAGGCTCCCATTCAATGGGAAGCTAACTTCTCCCTAGAAGTCCCATATAAATTGTGACAAGACTTGGAGCAGTTAATCTAAACAGTAACATGTTGCCTTGAAAAGAGGGAGGGTTGCTTGAGGAAATGCCTGTTAATCTGCTGTAGTCTGATTTTGGGGGGGACGTGCTGACCATTCCCTCACTGTGGAGCTAATGGATGAAGTCACAGAATCAGAGTCATTGCACTGGGGACAAGTGGAGCAGTGAGCATTCAATGTCTCTGTCAAGCTCCGTTATATACCCAGTCCTGTGCTTGATGCAGTGGGAATACAAAGGACCTATGAGGCACTGTTCTAGTCTGTGAGGATTTTTACAACTTAGTTAAGAAAACCAACACCAAAAGTATTAGCTAATGGGCCATAATGGGGCTAGACATAGCAATGGAGCGGTTGAGACAGTAACTCATTCATCTTAGGACAGTGATTTCAGGGGAGGCTCCTAGTGTCAGAGCATGATAGATCTAGAAGGGACCACAAAAGCTTTTGAGTCCAACCTTCTCATTTTGTAGAAGAAGAAGTTGAGGCCCAGGGAGCTAAGTAACTTGCCCAAAGTCACAGAAACAGCACACATCAGGGGTAGGGTATGGACCAAGGTCTTATGATTCTGTTGGTGTTTCTTCATGACTCCATTTGGGGTTTTCTTTGCAAAGATACTGGAGGTTTTTTTTTTAATTGCCTTCTTCAGCTCATTTTACAGATGAGGAAAGTGAGCTAAACAGGATTAAATGACTTGCCCAGGGTCACACAGCTAGTAAGTGTCTGGATCCAGATTTGAACTCAGGTCTTCCTGATTCCAGGGCAGGCATTCTATCCACTGTGGCACCTAGCTGTCCCCTATGATTTCTTTCCACTATGCCATACATTCATGAAGGTGCTCTATGTAAACTGGACCTAGGAGTATGGGAAAAGATACAAGTAGGGATGAGGAAAAGGAAGGACATTTCAGGAGGGAGGTGAGGAATAAGCAAAACCATGGAGGAGAGAGAGACGCCAATTCTCTGTACAGAACCTTTCTGTGACCCTTTGTTGCTTAATGAGTGAAATTCAAACTTTCCTATCTGGGGTGTGCTCTCCTTGCCTCTCTGGCATGAATTATTGCCACAACCTCTAATCGGTTCCCCTGCTTCAGTTTTCTTCTCTCCAACTCATCCTCCCCACAAGTGCTGTGGTAATCATCCTGACATGGTCTGATTTTGTCAATGACCTGCTTAAAACACTTTCAGTGGCTCCCTATAGTCTCTAGAACAAAGCACAAGCTCCTTGGCTTGATCTTGGAAGCCCTTTACATTCGACTCAGCCTATCTTTCTAGACTTCTTTTGCATTTCTCTTCTCAGATTCTATGTCTTCTTCCCAGGTACTTCTTCAGGGGGCCTTCATCAGCCCCAATCTAGTCTGACTGCTTCTTTGGCTCTGTCTTTTGCTCAGTATCCTTCCCAGTGTTCCAGAGGCTGCCCTGGACCAGATTCACCTCCACCTACCATCTCTTATCTTCTCTCCTCCTATTTCTTCACTTCCTCCACACACTTCCTGCTCCTGTCTATTGTGCAGGTACATTATGTCACTACAGCTCTATGATGGACCCTAAGAGAGAGCCCTGATTTAATTATTTGCCTCTCTCAATCAATTTCTTCAGTCATTGATATTCTGCCTAGACTCATTCCTCAATGGTAAGGATGTTCCCACCTCCTTATACTATCCCCATCCAGTGATTCTTGAACCCTGTCCACTGTACAAATCACATTCCCTATCCCCCAATGCTGCTTATTTACTGCCATGTCCCTTAACTCTACCCCATAGTGCCTTACTCCATATCTATCTGTCCCTTCCATGCTCTCTGGAATGCCTGTTCCATAACTAGGAAATAATGCTTCTTCCTATATCTCTTCCTTTCTCCCTCTCTCTATCTTCTGGCTTTTACTGAGACCTCTTTCCCTCCTGTTGACACTGCATAACTGACCACTCTTTCAAATGCTAGCTGTACTTTCATTCATTCCCCACCCACTCCCACTCCCATTCTGGTCATGAAAGGAGAATTATAATATTCCTTGCTCCCACTGCCACTTCAGATTCTCTGTCACTGTCACTCAGCCACTTCACTCTTTTGAGATTCATTTAATTCAGATTTATCAACCAATCAAGATTCTGGGAGCAGTTATCTCCCATCCATCACGACACTCTTCTTCCTTAAGGTTCTCAGCACCTGGCTCACAATCTTTCTCTATACCCCAACTCCTGCACTCATGCTAGTAAATTCCAACATATCAATCAGGAAGGACTTGAACCAAGATTTTGCCAATTCCAAGCACAACACACAATCCCCTATACCAAGCTGCTTTTGTTGCATATAATATTGCTGTTAATTTTCAACCTATAAATTGGACCATTTTTGGATCATGATGTAAGAGTCATTCACTTTACCCTTGCAAAATGATTAGCTTTTCCATAGTTTTCTCCCACATATTCTTAAAATATTGAGCTTGATATGTGGAGTCCTGACCCAAACTAATGAGTCAAGGTGCTCGTGACAAGCAGGTTACTTCTCCATTAAGTCTTTATATTTAAAGAAAGAATTTTGCTGCCCACGGAGTTCCAAATATGGCACTAATGTGATTTCAGTATAATCACACATGCAGAGAGCATACTAATTGCTGATCTATACAACAGATTTTTATTACCAGCCTCTTAAATTTTAGTGCTATTCTTTTGACAGATCTAATGTATTTTTACAAAATTACAAAATTACCATAGGTAATCCATCTAGGATTTATAGTCCTAGTCCTAAAAGGGAAAGTGAAGAGCCTGATGGAAAAAAGGGTCAAGACTGCATGTTCAGATGCCAGGAGGCTCATCTAGACCTTCGTCTTAAGTGGGGCAAATGTGACACTGTGGAAATAAGAGATGCTGATAACAGCGAAATCAATTACAAAGCTATTATGATAATTCAGGAGCGAGCTCCTGAAGGTTTGAACTAAGAAAGTAGCCAAATAAATAGAGAAAAGGGTACAGATGTAAAAGTTATTTTGGAGGTAGAATCTCCTATGATTTTGGCTATTGATTGGACGAATATGGGGGGAAAGGAAGAGTCAAGGGTGATTCCAAGATTTCAAACCTAGTCCCCTCAATTTCAATAGGAAAGTTTAAACCATAGATAGGTTCAGGTCTCCTTCCCCCATCCCCCTCAATTTAACAGATGAAGAAATTAAGGCACAGACAACTTAAGTGACTCAGTCAGGGTCAACAGCTACTACGAGAACTCAGTTTTCCGCAGCCAATTTTACACACTTGCCATTTTAAAAATCGTCTACAGTTTGAAAGTCAGATGGCTTATAGAGAAAGAGGCATCAGAAGAAAAAAGTCTGATAAAAATACCTAGGGAGTGCCCTATAACTGATTGCCATGGGAATACTGTTTTATTGCCAACTTTTCTTCCCATCAATTCTCTGAGTAAGCTGCATGATGCTCCAATTTTAGGTAGCCTTCAAAATGTCATAGACATGAAGTCATCTCCTGCAGAGCAATATGGAAAGTTTCCCTGAGCAATTATTACTAGTCATTTATTGCTAGTGATCACCATGGCTGTTACTATTTCCTGTTTTGTGATATTTTCTCTTGTTCCTGATGTGGATTTCTTCCCCCTAAGAAGAGGAGAGATACTTTTCCCTATCAAATTTTGATCTCCTGGAGATTGATATAAATATGTTCTCTCAATTATAAGGGCTTGAAAGAGACTAACTCTCAGAATTCAAAGGATTCGTTTTGTTTGCTGTCATCAGGTTTAACCAGAATAATTCAATAACAAGAGGAATGTGGGAAGGAGCACCTAACATCGCTTCTCTTGTTTGTATTTGCCCTGCTCATAGATTACTTGAGACATTTTTAGAAATTCTTTACTTTGTATGCATAAGGAATGAATGAAAAAATGAATGAGTAAATGAGTAAAAAAGTATTTTTTAAGTGCTGTGCATGGCAAGCAAGATATTTTGATGAATGGCTTATGAGATTTCAACTGGAACAATAAACAATTGAACTCCAAAAATAATTGAAAAATTTGGTAAATATAAAGTTACTTTGATGCATTAGAGGAAATGCAAGGTTGGTTTTATGGTGGAACTTCTCAGTGTATAAAGGCTCTCTATTCCTAAGCTAAGGATATATAATCATTTAACTTGTATTTAAATAAGGGCATTGCTTTGCATATAGAAGGCAGTGAATAAATGCTTATTGAATTGGATTGGATATGTAGGTTTGTTTTCCTGTTTCCAAAGCTCAAAACCTTTGATAGCCAGAATACCCCTTTCCTATCCTTTCTTCATTTTTAGGATCATAAATTTCAAGATGGAAGAGATCTTGTAGGTTGTCTTGTACCATATCTTCATTTTACAAATGAGGGAAGTGAGACCCAAAGATATTAAAGGTATAGCTGAGGTGGAATTATGTTGTGCTTGGAATTGGTAAAATCTTGGTTCAAGTCCTGGTTTTGACAGATGGAGCCAAATGTGGGACTTTGGATAAGTCACTTAAACTCTCAACATCCTAGGCAACTCTCTAAGACTATAAATTTCAGAATGATTGTTCACCTGCATTAACAAAAAGAGTTTCCACACTGCAATATCCTTATTACAATGTAATCAAATTAAAAAAAAGAGAGAGAGAAAAGAAGGAAAAAAATCTCTAATTTGTGAAGAATATGAAAAGTATTTTTAAGCAACTGGTTTTCTTCATGTATCTCATATCGAATACCTACACTGTGAAAGGCACTGTGCTAACTATCACCTACTCCACACTGTCATCTCTTTCTTGGCATGAGCTCCCCATTATCCTTCCAGGAAATAAAATATATGCTCAGTATTGTTTGATAGAATGCACTCCCACAACCCTTCACTGTGACTTCTTCTTCTTTGCTGGTGGCTCTGTACTCCAAGGGGTCCTTAAAAATAGAAAGGATACTTCTTAGTTGGAACAGAGCAAGAGTTGCCATAGTCCACCTCATACTGCTGTGTGCTCAAATACTATTTCTAGACAATTTAAGAAAAGACTAACAAGGTAGTCTGTTGGAGACTGGAAAAGATTGGAAACTAAAGGGCAAATAAAATGCTCTCATGGGATCTAAAGCCTGGACAAGACCTCAAGACTCATTTAATATAATTCCTTTATTTGCCAGTTGAGGATAGTGGAACACAGAGAAAGTCAGCAATTTGTTCAAAATCACAGCCTGAGCAAATGGAAGATCTGGCTTCTGGTTCGGTCCTCTTCCTACCATAGTACCCTTTTCCTGTGGTTGCCCCTCTTCCAAGATTATGTTATTAAAATGAAACCAAAGAATTTAAATTTGAGGTTACTCAAATTTTCCTCAGTTATTTAAAAAATGCATACCACCAGCTCCATATTAATGGAATAATCACATAACACAAAATGAGTTTTTAAAAAAATGACACAGTTAAAATTATCATCTTGCAAAATTAGAATCTTCATGTTTTAAGAAAACATTTGTTTGCCAAAATGTTGGAGCTTTAGAGGATGAACTACAAATGTTTTTGTTCTTAACTACATCTGTTACAAAAAAAAATAATAAAAAATTATTTTGTATGGAATACACTTTGTTCAACTTGTCATTTGTTGGATTAAGGATAGTAATTCTGTAATTATATTTATACTATAACCTGAATATTTCTCTCTCTTTCTCTCTCTCTCTCTCTCTCTCTCTCCCTCTTTCTCTGTTCTGCATCGTATGCTTATGAAGAAAATTGATATACCAGTGGTCATAAGATTGAATCTTATTCCAGATCTAGCTTATAATTAGGCTTGCTGTCATAATTGGTCAGCAGTCATGATGTGGCCCCAAAGTACTGCAACATTGCATCATTAGTTTGGGTAATACCCTGCACAGTGTGGTTTCCAAGAAAGGTTTTAGGAAAAGCAGAAATCCATAAATGTTTTCATAATCTATAAAATGGACATTTCAAAGACACATTTACAAAGTTTAATTCCATGTTTTCTAGGCTCTAAAAGTCCCATTTCTACTACATAAAAGGCATGTCAACCTCTTTTGTATCACTGTGTATTCATTAAGTAGAACCAAATCATCCAAGGCCCAGTGCCACCATTTAATTCTTAAGTGACTTGAGTTGGATTGGAGCCTGGGTATGCTCCTAATGAACTGAATATTATAAAACAGAGGCCTATATTAGGCAACTCAGCAAAAAAGCAGTTAAGAAATGCCCTTCGTCTACTTGCTAATAAAATAAAAAAGATATCTCTTGCCTAGTTCTATTCATAACCAGTTGAAGAAATGACATAAAGGTGAAATGTTCTACAATTTATAGTTGCAGGATAGAATACATAGAGATGACTTCTACTAATATATTATTGGACACAGAAAAAAGAGATGAAGGAAAATGTAATTAAATTAAATTAAAGTTGTTTCAGTCATGTCTGAATGTTTGTGACCCTATTGGGAATTTTCTTGGTAAAGATACTGGAGTGATCTGCCATTTCCTTCCCAATCTACAATAAAGCAACTGAGGCAAACAGGGTTAAGTGACTTGCCCGAAGTCACACAGCTAGTTAAGTGTCTGAGGCCAGATTTGAACTCAGGTGGGTGAGTCTTCCAGATTCCAGACCTGGCACCCTCAGTTGTCTTTCAAATGCCTATTCCATAGATCTATTTTTTTAGTACTGAAGAGACCAGACCCATATCTCCTTTAAAGTTTGTCATGCTTTCTATTAAACACACAAATCTGGGATCCCAGGGTTGTCACAGACTTCCTACGTCCTCTACTTCAATCCACACTTGAAAAGGAACCCAGTCTTCTAGACATTATCTCACATCTGCCTGAAGACCTCCAATGATGGGGAAACACACAAACTCCCAAAGCAGCCTGTTCTCTGGAAAAGCAGCATATTTTAGGGAGGCTATTCCTTAACTCCAGCTGAAATCCTAGCCTTTGCAAGTCCCACAGACTGTTCCTCATTCTGGGTCCCAGAAAAAATAATTAAAATATAAAAATACTATAATAACATAAATAATAAGGGAAGAAAGGAAGAAAGAATAAATCCAATTCCTATTCTAGATTCCAGCAGCCTCTTCATCCTGGAAGATTTGTAAAGTACTTAGCACGGTACCTGGCACATAGCAGGAATTTAATAAATGCTTATTTCATGCTCTCCTTCCTCTGGGCCTGGCTCCTGACTCTCCATACTTTTTTCTTCATCATGGCCCAAGAACCCATTCGTTCTGGAACATCTCTCCTCCCCTGAAGCCTTCTCACCCTGGGAGATCTCTCTCCTCAATGTGATCCATTCATCTGATTTTAGTCATTTCCTTCTAGAACCTCCATTTTATTTATTCTTTAATAACATTTGATTTTTTTCCAACTACATGTAAAGATAATTGTCAACATTCAGTTTTGGAAAGATTTTGGGTTCCACATTTTTCTCCCTCACTCCCTCTCTTCTCCCTTCCCAAGGAGGTAAGCAATCTTATGTACATGTACAATCACGTAAAATATTTCCACATTGGTTAAGCTGTGAAAGGAGAAATAGAATAAAAGAAAAAAACCACAAAAAAGTAAAAGTAATATGTTTCAATTTGCATTCAGACTCCGTCAGCTCTTTCTCTGGATGCAGACAGAATTTTCTATCATGAGTCTTTTGGAATTGTCTTGGATAGTGGTGGGGAACTTGCTACTTCTAGGTCACATGTGGCCCTCTAGGTCCTCAAGTGACACCCTTCGACTGAATCCAAACTTCACAGAACAAATCTCCTTAATGAAAGGATTTGTTCTGTAAAACTCGGACTCAGTCAAAAGGCTTCACCCAAGGACCTAGAAGGCCACATGCCTTGAGGCCACAGTTCTAAAGAGCTAACATTGCACAGTATTACTGTCACTGTGCACAATGTTCTGGCAGAATCTCCATTTTATAGCAACATGCCTAGCTGGCCAGGTTCCCTCTTATACTACTCCAGGACCGGATCCCGACTTTGAACACTTAATCTCTTGTCTCCCATTCCTTTCTCAGCTTCTTTTTTATATGTTGTTTTTCTCTTTTTAGAATGTAATCTACTAGAAGGCAGGGAGTGCCTTTTAAAAATTATTCTGTTTGTATTCCTGGTGCTTAGTACAGTGTCTGGCATGTAGTAACTACTTAATATATGCTTCTTGACTTTTCCATCTGGTGGCCTTTGAAATAACTGGAGCTATTACTCACCACTACCATCCCCTAGCACTCTAAAAAAACCGTTTTCTTCCCAACACTAATCTCCTCTTGTTCTGTGTATGGTATGTCTTCAAAATAAAAGGTCATCAGCTCAGTATTCAGTGTTGGAGGGGCTAGGGAAAGATAGGCACTCTAATGAGTTTTTGGTGGAGTTATGTTTTAGTACAGCCATCTTAGAAAGCAACTTGGAATTATGCAAATAAAGTGACTAAACTGTCCACATCCTTTGTTCCAGAGATTCCTATACTAGGCACATATCACAAGAAATTCGTTGATAAAAAGAAAGTTCCTATATGCACCAAAATATTTATAGTAGCACTGTTTTGTGGTAGCAAAGAACTTGAAACAAAGTAGAAGTCCATTGATTGTACAATGCTAAAAAAAAAATTGTATATGAATGTAATGGAATATTACCGTGCTGTAAGAAAGAATAAACATAGAGAAGAATGGAAATATTTAAACGAACCCATGCAAAGTGAAGCAAGCAGAGCCAAAAAAGCAATATACATAATGACTGTGACAATGGAAGTGGAAAGAAAAGCAATCACAAAACAATTGAAAACAAACGTTGAAAAATTACAACTAACAAGAATGGACCCAAAGAATAGATGTGACTGGGCACTCTTTCCCCACTCCTACTATTTTGCATAGGTGGGAGGTCTATAGATGTACAACATTTAAATTATTTTAAAATGCTTTTTAGTACATTAATCAGTTGTGTTGATAGTTTTTCTTTTCTTGCTCTTCTTTAAAAAATTCTTTGTTATGTTAGGTGGCTTTCTGAGAGTGAGGGAAAGGAGGTTTATAGGGGAAATTTAGGCAACATAAAAACAAAAGGTATTAATAATTTTTTTTAACTCAAGTGACCTTCAAAGCCATCTAGCCCATTTTATAGATAAGGAAACTGAGGTCTAGGGAGATAAAGGAATATGCCCAAAGGCATTCAGCTAGGAAATGGAAGAGCTGGCATTTGAGCAAGAGTCCTTTCACTCTAAATCAGGACAATGTATCTGACCAATATAATACATGTAACAATGATCAATTTTTTTTAAATGAGCAAACAGTTCTTTTTGAGATGATGAGGTTTCTATTGTACCGTGACCATATACTGTATGGTAAATAATACCACACCATAGCATAGAATATTCCTCCATTGGGCAGGGGTGGAGAACCTGTGGCCTCGAGGCCACATATGGCCCTCTAGGTCCTCATGCCAAACTGTATTCAATCAAAAGGCTCTACCTGAGGACCTAGAGGGCCATAAGTAGCCTTGAGCATATAAGATTCCCCACCCGTGGTAAAGTGTATATACAAATCTATAAGATATACAGTACTATCCTGTATCATATAGTAACATAATACCCTTCCCCAATCCAGGACAATATGGAATTCAACAAAAGTGTAGTTTTAAATGTCTTTGCAGAAAAGGAAGCACCTCCATCAAATTTCCATTTTTAATTAGCAAAACATCTGTAGACTTGTTAGAAAGTACATCAATGGAGGAGATGTTTTGCAACAGACTGGTGGTACAATCTTTGAAATTTATGGGATCCATTAGTAAAAAAGCATGAACTACTCTGAAAAAGCATATGTTTGGGCAAATTCAGATGTACTGTCTTTAATACTGAAAGCAGGTTCAGAGCTAGTTGCTTGACTTCTTGACCTGGGAGAATTTCACTCTTTGCTTCCAGAAAGCCCTTTGGGGGAAACTGCTGGAGAGAAGGCAATAAGCATTTCACAGGCTTCACAGGAAACCAAGCCCATTTTGAAAACATAATTCCCCATCTTTGTGACACAACTATGCAGAAGAACTTGTTCATTTTGAGATCAGACAGACACAATCTTCTGAAGCACATACCATCGTTAACAGACAGACTCTTCTCACAATTGAAACATCATGCTAGAATAAAGGGAGGATTTGTTTTATTGGAAGAAATAAGTCACTTGGCCAACTTTCAAGCCCTATATCATCCTCAGGGCTCCCCCTCTTCCAGATGCTTGTCAATTAGATCAGACAGGAATCAGCGAAGGTTTTATGATGGCCCCCTTAGAAAGTAATAATTTGGAAGCCTCTGGGGCAGACTCAGCCTTGCAATGTGCCTATTAGCTTTGTGGCACAAACAATTTCTATGTAATCACTGGAACTAACCCAAACTCTTAACTGACAAGATCTTGCTTAAAATGGCATTGCATTATATATTTATAGGAACACAACTTTTGAATAATTAATGGTATTCCCCAATTCCTTCTACTTCCTCTTAGCTCCTTCCAATACTTTACCTCTCAAAGCAGATAACAACAAGAACAACAAAATGATAGTTCCTATCTACATGAGCACTTAAAAGTTTACTATTTTTTTTCTCTCATTAATTTTAGTACAAATGTTATCCCATTTAGCAGATACAGGAAATGAGGGTAAGAAAAGCTAAATGATTTGCCCAAGGTGCTGGCGCTGAGATTTCAGGCTGGGTTATATATGTAAAAGAGAGATGACATGGTGTAACTAGCTAGTGGATCTATGTCATAACAGCCATTGGCAAACCAGATAATTTAGGATGAATACACAAATGTTTATATGTATGCACACATTAAACCATGGGATTGTACTGAGAATTAGTTTGCAAATAAATTCTATAGCACGTTTAGAAATTTGAAATGTAGCATTTTCTGTAATGATAGAAACTTACATTTTAGTACTTTAAAATTTACAAAGCTTTACAAATGTTTAAGGGACCATGCCAGGGACTGGTACGCAATACAAAAAGTTCTCTGAAGCACTTCGGAATCACTTGTGAGACATGGGAGACATTGGCAAAAGGACTGCCCACCATGGCTTGCTCACATCAAAGAAGGTCCTGTGCTCTCTGAATGAAGCAGAACTGCAGTAGCTCAAAAGAAACATAAGATGCTCAAATTTGGAGACAACTTTATTCTTAATGTCCATATGGACTATTTGTGCCCGACCTGTGATAGAGACTTCTGAGCTCATTGGTCTGATCAGCCACAGTTAGACACACTATACCTTGATCCCAACATAGTGACATCATTTTGGTCCTCTTTCAGAAGGACAACAACCAACAACCAACAAAAAATGAAAACAATCCCTACTTTCAAGTACTTTACATTCGAATAGGGGAGACAAGGAGTACTTATGCAAGTGTATACTGTATAAGTGTACATTATACAGAAAAACATAAAGAAAATGAGTACAGAGCCATTATGCAGTAGCTAAGGAGAATCATCACTAGTGGCTGGGGAATAAGGAAAGATCAATGCAGAAGGTGCTTCTGAAAGGTAGAGAAGATTTCTCTGAGATAGAGATGAAGAGGAAGTACATTCCAAGCACTGAGAGAGAAGATGTGTATGGCACAAATTAGAAGACAAGCTCTTCTGAGATGGGCTATGATTTGCATATGGTCATACAAACAGTAAATACTGGTGGCAGGATTCAAACCAACTCTAAGTCCAGCACCATATCCATGATACCATATTGTTTTATAGTAGCCTGGAGAAGTAACTTTTTTTAAGAGTTAGAATTTCTAATAACTAAGATGCTAACAATGTTTTTTTTTTAACTTTTTTTTTAAATGTTAAATTAACTGCTAAAGTAGAAAACAAATGTTAGCTCTGTAGTCAGAGAAACTGGGTTCAAATTCTAGCAGGCTTAGTGTGACTTTAGGGAAGTCATTTCAGGACATTTAGAGTCACAAAGATGATCTATAAAATGAGAAGCTTGGGCTAGAAGATATATCAGATAATATTCCTGCCAACTGTCAATCCCATCAACTCGGCAGTCGTCCATAGCATAAGGTAGTTGTCCTAGATCAGAGGTTCTTAACCTGGGGGCCAAGACCCAATTAAAAAAATATTTTGGTAATTGTATTTCTATGTAATTGAATACTATATGTACTTTATGTCTTTAAAAACATGATTTTGAGAAAGATTTCATAGATTTCATAGCCTGCTAGCTGTTCTCTCTGTTTGAAATCTCTTCTTTCTCCAATCCATTCTCCACCCAGGTGCAAAAGTGATATTTCTGAACTAAAGGTCGGATCACATCATTCTCCTTTTCCACACATTTGGCTAGGGTTCTATGACTCCTAGGATCAAAAAGATTTCATTTCAGACTACCAAATGGGGATGTCTATAACATCTAAAAGGATAAGATTAAGAATGCCTGGGCTAATTGATATCTAAGGTTCCTTTCTAGTTCTGAAATTCTATAATTCATATGTAGGTATACTATATTTTAAAACATGCTCTGCGAAACCCAGGAAACCATTCAATTTAACCATCTTGAGCTATAAAGGAGAAAGTGAACCCCAGAGAAGTAAAGTGACTTACTTAGGGTTACACTATGAGTTGGTGCCAAGAGCTATTTCTTTAGGTTACTGATGCTTTCTCTCATCTGAGGATTAATTGTTATGGTGTATATAAAGTACCTGCAAATCTTAAAGAACTATCTAAATGGTCAGTTGCTATTTTCTGTTGTATCATCTCCACAATTTTGACTGTGTGGGAGGTGTTGGGAAGAAAGTCCATGAGCCACAAAATGTTTCATACATAACTACTGCTAGTATAAGATGTCTTTCCAAATTTGGAAACATCTCAGGATTAAAATTTTAAGCCAAAGCTTTTAAAGGCACATTCAGGGAAAATTTTAGGTCTCTTTCACTTTCTGGTACTCACCTGACTTTCCTTCGATTCCTTCTTGCCCTTCCCTACACCCAAGCCCCACAACAGAAGATACAGCATCCTTAGCCATCCTTTTCAGTTGTATCCATGCTCCCTGGGTTGAAGGGGGAAAGGGGTACTATCAGGATACTCTTTTCTGCTCAATGCCTCCAGACCCATCCCCCTCACAATCACTTCTGAAACCTTTGAGGTTCACTCAATCCAGATATCTCCCCCAATATAGATCCTGTTGGTAGTTACTTACCAGTCCCCAAGTCATTCTTTCTCCTTTCTCAAGGAATTTGGCAACAGGCTCACTCAATTCCTTTCTACCCTTAATATCTCTTCTTGTACCAGAAAGCTTCAACATGCAAGCTAATTTTCTTTCAAACACACTAGCCTAACAATTTCTCAATCTCCTCAACTTTAGCTACCTACCTGCTCCTTCACTCTATCACAATGTGGATAGACCACTTTGATGGTGACACCTGTGATCACATCATTGCTCACAAAAGATCCATGATCAAGAATTCTCATTTTTTTATCTGACTATAACATTCTGTCTTTCCACCTCTCTCTATAACTCAATCCTCCTAAAATCATTTTTCACCCTCATTGTGACCTTGCTTCGGTGCCTTCCCAAGCCTCTTCTGGTTTCAATATTTTTCCTTCCCAGTCTTGACCCTATGGTCCTCTGCTCTCAAATCCCTTGTCTCCTTGTCCTAGCCCTACTCATGCCTTACCAAACTCCAATCTCTATTACTTTAAATATCCATCTTCTCTACTCCAGCTCACGTACTTCTAAATAATATTAAAGGAAACCACACGACTGTACTGATTGGGTCTACTTCAAGTTTACATTATCTCCCTATTGGACATTTCAAATTGGTGATTCAGCAGGCATCTCATTACATATGAAACAGAACTTATTGTGTTTTCCCTCACAAACTCCACCTTCTTCCAAGCTTCCCCATTTCTGTTGAGAATGCCTCCATCTCTCCGGTCACCCAGCTTGAGAAACTTAGACTCATGGTTGACTCTTTGCTCTCCCTAACCCCACATATCCAAATAGCTGCCAAGACTTGCTGATTCTACATCCATCTACCTTTCATCTGTCCCCTTCTCTCTGTTCATCCATCTAGTCACCACCCTAGTTTAGGCCCTCATTCCCTCTTGCCAGAATTATTGAAATAGCCTGCTAGCTGTTCTCTCTGTTTGAAATCTCTTCTTTCTCCAATCCATTCTCCACCCAGGTGCAAAAGTGATATTTCTGAACTAAAGGTCGGATCACATCATTCTCCTTTTCCACACATTTGGCTAGGGTTCTATGACTCCTAGGATCACATAGAAGTTCCTCTATTTGGCATTTAAAAGCTTTATAACCTGGCTTCAACATATCTCTGCAGGCTAATGGACATTACTTCCTGTAATGTTAATGGGATGTAAGATCTTCTGAGTCCATTAATAGGCCTCATGTGGAACCATCAAGGGGAGCTTGCTTAGGGGAGGCTTGCTTGTAGGAAGGCTTTCACAATTCTTGTTCATTTCTGATTAGGCACTGAGTCACAAGGATTGCGATGCTTTCTGGCTCTGAGAAGTGTATATATACTCTGACTTGGTATTTTGCTTTGGGAGCTCACTTATAAGAAGGATCTTGTGATTCCCTGATGGAGATTCTGAGTGGCCATATGTTCAGAGCTCCCTGGCTGCTCAGATGTAAAGGCTCTCTTGATCCAGGTATGTATGTAAAGTATAGAGTTGATTCAGGCAGTCAGAGCCCTGTCTGTTGGTCTTTGTTTCTCTGCTTGTACTTTCTCTGAAGTTCAGGGTGCTGACTTTTCCCTTGAACTAGTGAACATAATTTAAAAAGATTGTTGGGCCCTTAGAGAGCTATCTTTCCTAGTAAAGCAGATCTAAGAACCTGAGCCAGTAGCCATCCTGGGTATCCCAGTGTGTTGCCCATATACTTCCCCTTGTGAATTCTTTAGTGCAGCCAAGCAGGATGTTTTGATCTTCCTCATACAAGACGTTCCATTTCCCCTTTCCTTTGTAAATGCTGGCCTTGTGCCTAAAATGTAATCCATTTGCATTTCTGCTTTTAAGAATACCTCATTTCAAAAAAAAAAAGAATACCTCATTTCTTTCAAAGCTCATCTTAAGCACCAACTCCTTTTCTGATTTTCTACCTTTCCTAGTGTCTCTCTGACATAAATGCCTTGTATTAGAGGCAGTTAAGCCACACAAAAGATGTAACACTGGACCTCCAGTAAGGAAGACCTGAGTTAAAATCTAATAGCTGACACTTCTTAGCTTTGGCAAATTATGTAACCTTGGTCTGTCTCAGTTTCCTCATCTATAAAATGGGTTTAATAATAGCACTCGCCACAAGGAGTTGTTGTGAGGATAAAATGAAATAATATTTGTAAAGCACTTTGCAAACCTTAAAATGTTATATAATGCTAAAAATTCTTGTTATTTTTCTTTTTGCTTTTTTGCAGGGCAAGTGGGGTTAAGTGATTTGCCCAAGGTCACATGGCTAGTAAGTGTTAAGTGTCTGAGGTTGGATTTGAACTCAGGTCCTCTTGACTCCAGGGTTGATGCTGTATTCACTGCACTGCCCCAATTATTCTTATTAATGGTATTATTTTTCATTGTGGCACATGTTTTGTATATTCTTTTATATGTAGATACTCTCTCCTTCAAATAGAACATAAGCTCTTCAAGGGCAGGATCTCTTTCATTTTTGTCTTTACATGCCCAGGGCCCAGCACAATGCCAGACATATAGCAGAAGCTCATTGGTTGATGGATTTTACTAAAATAAGATCTTCATGTTGTAGGAGAGTGCCTTAAGGTACTTAAGGCAGAGATGAAACAAGCTTGGCACAGTTTTCTAGTTCTTAACTAGAAGGTTTTCATTTCATTATACTTTTTCTGCATTAGTGAAATAGCTACAAGATATCCTCTATAAATTCTCTCAGTTTCCCTCTTTCTCCTGTTTGCTCCTCTGAAGACAAGGCATTGAGAAAGATGACAAGAGGGGCAGCTAGGTGGCACAGTGAATAGAGCACTGGCCCTGGAGTCAGGAAGACCTGAGTTCAAATACGGTCTCAGACACTTACCACTTACTAGCTGTGTAACCTTGGGCAAGTCACCTAACCCCAATTGCCTTGACTTCCCCCTCCAAAAAAAAAAAGACTTAAAAAAAAAAGGAAGATGAGAAGAGTCTCAGTGAGGGAAGGGGAAAAGGAAAGGGAAGCATTCTAGCTTCTTTTCCCACCCTTATTTCAAACTGAGCTAAGCCCACTTGGCTTAGCTCTAAGTTCTATATCTTATTTGGTGGCATTGCTTACAGACAGTGCTTTAAAACAGGAGAATATACACAGACAAGTGACAAAATAATGAGGTCAAATTAAAGCAGACTCTGGCAGCAGGAAGACAAGAACTCATAGATCCTGTCGTGGGATTACAATTACATTACACAAGTTCTGGGAGAATGAGTCACAGAAACCTGACATTCTGACACTACTTGCACCTTAATTATGTCATAGGAGAAAAAAAAAAGTGACAAACAAATACAAAAGATAGTAATACTTGAGCATAAAGAGTTCGTTTTTGCTGTACTATCATGTAAATTAACTGAATGAGTTTTATTTAATAAAGAAAACAAAAGAAACAAAAGGTGATACAAGCCAGCCTGATTCCCTACTCTATCCTAGCTCTCTATTCAACTAATTTATTTTTTTATTCTCTTTTTCAGGATCATCATCTGTGTCTCATCCCTTCCCCAGCTACTGGCCCTCTCCTCTTCTCTCCTTTCCTTTCTTTTCTTCTTCTCTCCTCTCTTTTCCTCTCCTTACATCCCCTCTCCCCTCTATTGCCCTCCCTTCCTCTCCCCAGTTCTCCTCTCCTCTCCTCCCAACCCATTCTTTCCACTTCCCTTCTCTTCCCTCCACCTCACCACTCTAATCTCATCAGCCTCCATCCATGGACTCAACTCTGTGCCTGAGTTCCAAATCTACAAATCCAATCCTCATCTCTCTCCTCACATATCTGACATATGTCTGACATATCTCGCTGCCTTCTGGGGATGTGTCCACATGGATGTCCTCTGGGTACTTCCAACTTAACATATCCATAAGAGAACTCCTCTTAACTTTTTTTCTCTCAAAGTATACCACCATTCTTCTAGCAGCCCAGGTTGCCAACCCAAGGACCATTTTTGAGTCTTACTTTTAATTACCCCTCATTAGCTGCCAATTTTTGTCAGTTCTACCTCCACTATAGGATCATTCAATTGAATTAATCATTCAATAATCTCTCCACTCATACTACAACTCATTATAGTTAAAGTCTTCTTCCCTCTTACCAGCACTATTACAAGAGCCTACCAAATGGTCTGCCTGTATCTTGCCTCTCCTGATTCCAATACATTCTTTATATAGATGACAGTTGTTATTCCTAAAGCACAAATCTGGACATGTGATTACCTTACTCAATAATTTTTGGTGGCTATCTTTTGCTTATAGAGAAAAAAGAAGGAAAGGAAGGGAGAAAGGGAGGAAGGAAAAGAGGGGTGAGCAAGGAAAAATTTTGCTAGTCAGGGTGTACATTCTTATCTGCCTTACTTAAGATTGGTCATGACTTATTGCAATCCTTTATACTTGAGAGTAGACAAGTCAACCAGGCATTTAGTTACACAAGCATTATCAAGCACTAGCTATATCGGCAGCTGGGTGGTTAAGTGATTTACTTGGTTTGGAATCAGGAAGACTCATCTTCCCAAGTTAAAATTCAGCCTCAGAAGCTTTACTAGCTGTGTGATCCTGGGCAAGTCACTTAACTCTGTTTGCCTCAGTTTCCTCATCTGTAAAATGAGCAGCAGAAAGAAATAACAAACCACTTCAGTGTCTCTGCCAAGAAAACTCCAAAATGGTGCCATGAAGAATTGGACACAACTGAAATATGACCAAACAGCAGCAGCTACATGGTGGGCACAGTGCTATGAACTGGATTTTTGTATGTACCAATCTACTGTCCTGGAGAGCTGGCTGCCTCATGGTTGTTCCTCACCTGCGCCATGACAGGCCCGAAGAGCGGAACTCAAGGTGACTATGTTGCAGATGTACACATATCTTTGCTGCATTCCTTGCACTGATATCAATAAATTATAGTTAGGCCAATTCCCACTAAATGAGCAAAATCATTCTTGCTAGATTCTGAAAACAAACTGTAACATACACTTGGATTTTTGGTACAAACACACTTCCTACTTGAATCATTTTGAAATTTTGTTTATAAATGTAATCATATTCAAAACTAGCTAAACCTGACAGGTTTCAAAGAAACTAATCATTAAATGAAAATGCCACTATTTCTCATCTTTCTTCTATAGTCTTTTAAGTCTGTGCTTGAGTCTTGGTTTACACAGATAGTACAGCTGTTTACATATCAAAAGAATGACAAATTGAGTTTATGTTTACTCTTTTGTTCCTGGGCCTAGTTTACTTTTTGTTTTTGTTTTTGTTTTCTTTTGATGTGCCAATAGGGACTCATAACCCCTGATATTTATTTGTTCAATAAACAGCCAAAGGCTAGGTAAATAGAACAATTCCTCTAGAAATTAGAATGCACTGCCCATCCTCCACATTAGTTAGGCAGTAAGTTTAATTACAACATTCACAAGTGAACATTTAAAACAATTCTCCCATGTTTTAAAGTGTGTGGGCATTTAAGTCTATGGGGTTGTGAGAGATCAAAGCACCAAGCATAAACCTAGTATGTTTTTTGTGTATTTCAAAGATCTTTGCTCACAGATTTGAGGCAGATGAAACACCATGTTGTAACAGAAACATTAGTCTGGGTACCAAGAAGCCTGCGTTCTCATGCCATGAATCATATCTCACATTCATATGAAACTTGAAGGTTCACACAGCAGTTTCCCCACAACAACCCAAGAGAATAGGCAATGTAAGTATTATTATCCCCATTTAGGGTTTAGGTGTTGAAATGACTTAACCAATGCTCACAGAGCTCAACTGAATCCTTGGTCCCATAGATAATTTAATTGTGTGATGGCTCATGGAGAAAGGAAAGTCATTGAGGCCTTCTGGTTCCAGAGTTGTGAGTAGCCTTGACTCCATGTGCTCCTTATGCATGTATCTCAAAATCACTCTATTTTGAGGTTATTTGCATTCTTCTACTTCAATAAACATTGTGTGTATTAGTGGGAGAATATGCTCCAAGTTTGGGGGAGAAATGCTTTGTAACCAGGATGCTTGCTGTGCTATTTGAAGAAATGTCTTTGGGGAAGAGGTGGATCTATTGCATGATTCTTAAGGGGAAGTACATTGATGGGGGCTCTTAAACTATAGGTTAAGAGAAAAACTATCCCCAATGTTACCCTACGACCTTGGAAGTAATAACTGCCCCTATGAGGGATAATTTATAGTGAAGTTTCCCCATTCTGAAAAATCAAATCTAGAATGGCTTCAGTATTCACTAGGCCTAGGGTTAGATCATCTGACCTTCAAGCATTCTGGGTCTTAGAGCAATGGAGACCCTCCCCCAGAGCCAACTCATCAGAAGATATGCCAATTAAGATTAAGACTGCTTTCGTTGGACACCCACATGTTTCCAAGTCCTTTGTCTCAGAGAGATTCCTGCGCTTAGGTTGTGGGACAGCCCCCCTACCAAGAACAGTGAAGGCCAGTTGGGGGGGTTGGGTTTCTGCATTGGAAGATTATATAACCATGGACTGGATTCTACCTGTTGCTCTCTCCCTGCCACCATGGGAGTGACAGGGGCAGAGTCCTCTCTCATGAGAAAGAATAAAGACCTTTTCTGACCTTAGATTCAGACTCGGAACTCTTTCATTCTGGAGGCCCAGTCACAGTGTCAGTGCAAAGTGTGGCATGAATTCAGAGTTAGTGCTACCAGATTTATGGTCTCTTTTGAGTAATAATTCTGGTATTATTGTCCTTTGTTCTTGAAGAGGACCAAAATGACATCACTTATGTTAGGGTCAAGGTACGATGTATCTGACTGTGGCTGATAAGATAGATGTGAGCTTGGACAGCTCTATCACAGATTACACACAAATAGTCCATATGAAATACCTTTTAAAAAAAGTTTTATTCAAGGGCTTTGTTTTTAAAAGGATCTTTTTTTTTCTTTATGGAGCATCTTTTCTCAATTTCCTGAGCTTAATTCAATCTCTTAATCCCAACTAGACTCCTTTGATAATGGTCCTTTAAAGCTCTAAAGTTCTACAATCCTGGGATTCTAATTCCTCCCTCCTTAGTGTTTCCATCCTTGGTTCCTTCTTTACAATTCATTCCTTCCCCTCCTGACACCCATTCCCTGGCACAGTTGTTATTTAGCCAGTGGGGATATTCTGTTCTTTTCGTTTTTCCTCCTATGATTCAGCCCTTTCAATTATTTTTTTGCTACCTTTCTCTGAACTCCATCCAGTTTGCCTGCATTCTTTTTTGATAATGAGATGCCCAGAGCTATATACGTAGCTTGATGGGTAAAGTGCTGCCACAATCTGATCCAGGGGTAGCTCTGAGGTCCCTGACCGTTGCCTGAAAGTGCATGAGTCACTTGGCTGCTCTATGAAATTGCCACCATCTATTGAGTTTGCTATGAATGGCATCTCTCCACCTCCAAACTGACAATCTTGCATTTCTCCAGGACTGAATGGCACTGATAATTCCAAATCTTTTGCATAATGTCTCTCATCTGATTACCATAAAATTCCATTAATGTGACCTGCCCCTTCTTCCAAGTAATTTTGCCAATATAAATAATCAATTTCAGGGTACTAAATATTTCTAAACTTGTAGATATGTAGCCCACCCGCTTTATCTGTTGTCCAAATGACTTTATCACAGATTCATAGGTTAACACCATCCTCTTCCCCTCAACCCCAAAATATCACCGTTACATTCCACCTATTCAGAAACCTTAAGGTATTTCGCTAAAGTATTATACTAAAGGTACTCTTTCCACATTTTTAGGGCATGATGCGTTAATACAGAAACTGGAAGGGGCCTAAGTAGATGACTTGATCCAATACCATTTTTAAGATTACTGTATTCAAACTGAAGTAATCATCTAGATTCATCTACTTCCAAAGCCTAGTTGGGTTTTTTCCCCATAATATATCCCCCAAATGAAAAATAGAACTGTTCTGTCAACATTTAGAAAAGAACAATGGCATATATTCAACAACAGCCTCGATTTATCTGACCCAGGCTGGGGAAAGTGTGTGAGAAATACCAATTGGATAAGGTTGGTCTCTTTTCTCTTACCATGTGTTGCCTACTGAATATTCTTGGCTTGGAACTTATTGATGGTCTGCCCGGATTGAGGGATTTTGCTCTCACACATATGGAATGATAATCCTTGTGTTTAAAAAAAATTATTTCAGTGTTTTGACCTTGTTTATCATCTTAACTGGAAGAAAAACATCTGGCCACAAAGAGGACAGAATCAAAGCTGATTTCATATGCATGTATGTAGTTATGCATATAATTAACATTCATTAAGTGCCTGCCATGCACAAGATCCCATGCTAGGCACTGCCCACTGCATCCATTTTGTCCACTGCCACCATCCTGTGCTGCCTACCAACATCACTTCCAACTTCCTTTATTCTCCCTCATTGGGCATCATGCACTCTCAGGCAGACTGGCCTACTTCTTATTTCATCTCCTACTATTGCACAGTCTGTCCTTCATACCTGACATGTGCTGCCGTGTCATCTAAGTTTCCCAGAAACTCTGACTTTGTTCAAGGTCTTGTTCATTCGCCACCTCCTCCAGGAAGGCTTCCCTGATCTCCTGGTTGTAACATTCTCTTTTCTCAAAGTGTCATGTATATATTTACATGCTTACATATTGTACATGAATGTAAATTCCTGGAGGGCAGGGGCTGTTTTTGCTTTTTTCCTGTTCTCCTCTAGAGCCTAGAATGGTACTTTGCATATAGTAGGTTCTTAATATATGCTTACAGGATCAGATTGGAATGGTTATCTGTGGTGGGGGGAGGGGGAAAAAGAGCTTCTTTAAGAATATAGAATGATTTTTTAAAAATATATAAATGTATATGTGTGTATATCTATCTGTCTAATAGTAACCATCTCTAGGGTGGGGGGA
>CM053580.1:447212562-447232843 GCA_028627135.1 Pseudochirops cupreus
ATATACATATATAAAATATATACACATAGTATACATATATATGTATATAAACACACACACATACACATCTTTTTGTTTGATGGTAGCCATCTCTAGAGTAGAGAGAAGGGAAAAAAATTTATGATAACTTTATTATGTACTTTAAAGGAATAGCAAGTTTTACATAATAGATTTACAGTTTTGTCTGCAATCATCTTTTAAAAAATTTTACCATGTTATGGAAATGTTTGTTTTATTAATAAATAAAAAATGAAATAAAATTTGAAAATAACAAAGGAGGCCAGTTTGACTGAATCACAGAATGAAGGAGGAGGAATAATGTACAATGAGGCTGGCAAGATAAGATTGAAGCCAGGAGTGAAGGGATTTAAAAACCTAAAGAGAGGAGTTTTTATTTTTTCTTAGTGGAATTAGGGAATAAATGGAGTTTATGGAGAAGAAAAGTAAAATAGTCCAGTCAGTGCTTAAGGAAAAATCACTGTGGCAGTTGTGTGGAGAATAGACTGGGCTTGGGAGAGACTCAGAACAAGGAAGTTCAATTAAAGGGCTCTTAGAATAATCTAGGTAAGAGATGAAGAGGATTTGAAATAAAGTTGTGACCCTCTGAAGGGTCAAATATAAGATGACAAAATCTGGCACTTTTATGTGTAAGTTGTGAGAGAGAGTGAAGAGTCTAAGACAAGTCTAAGATTTACTGACAATACAAACTGGAAAATGGTAGTATCTTTGACAGAAATGGAGAAGTTTGGTGTGTTCCGGGTGGAAAAGAATACATTTTGTTTTGGATATGCATGTTGACTTTGTCTCTGGAACATTCAGTTTGAAATGTCCAATGGGTGATGCAGGACTTTAGTTCGGGTCAGAGACTGAAGCTAGATCAACATTTAGTTCTGAGAGTTATTTGCATAAAGATGATAATTCAAATGCTGGAAGCTGATGAGGTTGCAAAGAGAGTAAGGAAAGAGAGAACAGAGAGGGGGTTCAGGATAGAGTCTTGGACAACATCCCTAATTACAGGATATGATATGGAAGACGAGCCAGCAAAGCATAGTGAGAAAAAATGATAGTGATCAGACAGGTAGGAGAAAGGGGAGAGAATAGAAAACCTATCTATAGCAGACAGAGTGTGCCCAACAGTGTTAAATGCACCTCAGAACTCAAGGAGCATAAGGACTAAGAAAAGAGCATATACATTTTGCAATAAGATATAAACTGATAACTTTGAAGAGAACAGTTTCAATTAAGTGGTCAGAAGTCAAATTCCTAAGAATGAGTAAGGGAAGAGGAAGTAAGTTATCTTTTAAAAAAGAGTTTGCCTGAGAAAGGGAGGAAAAATGTATAATGATAGGTTGAGGGGCTGGGACAGTCTAGTGAAAGTTTTTAAAGTATTTGGGTGTAAGAGCAATGCTACTTGTAGCTGCTATGGGGGTGTAAGACCAATAATACCAGCACACAGGAGAGTTGCTATCACAAGTTCTTTGATCTGCTTTTCTAAAGGAAGGCAACTCAAAAGGGGTCAACAATCTTACTTTAAGCAAACATATGTATCATTTTTTTTTTTGGTTCAGGGGTAAAAGTCAGCATCCTGAACTTCAGAGAAAATACAAACAGAAATTACAAGCAGAAATAATACCATAAAAACCAACAGACAGGGCTTCTAACCAAATAATACAGACATCACAGATCAACAGACAGATCCAGCTGTCTGACCATAATATACTAAGATAGTTACCAGAGAGAGAAGCACCACCATCTGGGTTTTCAAAGCTGGAGGGGAGGGGGGGCTCCCCTTAATTCCTACCCAGAATCTTAGCTGGCTACATCACTGGAACACTCTTCCCACAAGTAAGCCCCAAAGCAAAATGCTAACCTCAGAGGGTTATAGATATATTTTATATATATATATATATTTTTGATATAAATATTTTCATACACATATACATATATATATATATATATATACACATATATATACTTCTTCAGGGTCAGAGGGCATCACAACCCTCATAATCCACTGCCTAATTACAAAGTAACAAAAGGTGTGGACCTTCTGGGAAAACAAGCCTCCCCAAGTCAAGCTTCTCTTGCTGGGCTCCACCTGAGGCCTATTAATGGGTGGGGGAGATCTTCAACTCCCATTAACATTACACTGGGCCACTTGGTCATATCTGCAGGCATTAGGGAAAGAACCAATAAATGCAGGGGTGAAGAGGAGCAGTTTATTGGAGAAGTGAGAAGGGGCAAAAGCACATGTAGAAAAAGATGTTGGTCCTAGCAAGGAGACAAGACAACTCAATATCAGATATTGGGGAAAATGTGGTGAGGGTGGGATGTCAAGAGGTTTGAGATGAAAAGACTGCAGTGACATTAAATGACCTCACAGTTTTCATAATTCCTTATTACATTGAACAAAATAAATATATTAAAAATTGCAACATACTTTTTCTCCAAAAAAAAAAAATCAGATTGATTTGAGTATTGATCCCAAAACCAGAATTTTGGATTTTGATTAGGTATAAGACTGGTTGAGTAGCAACATGGGGCTAAGTGCATAGAAGGCTGGATTTCAAGTTCTGTCTGACAGTAGCTATATGACCTAGTTAAGTCACTTTATCCACAATGTGACGTCAAAAGTGCAATTGAGGACCTGAAGGGCCATGTGTGACCTGGAGGCTGCAGGATCCCCACCCCTGAACTAGATAATACCTTTTATCAAGTAGGACACAAGTTTGATGAGAGGGTTTGAAGACCTGAGTTGTTTCTTTGGATACTTGCTTCTTATGTGACCTGGGTCACTTCAGCTGTGTGGGCCTCAGCTTCTTTATCTGAAAAATTAAGTGGTTGGACTAGATGGCCCCTAAAGTCCATCTCTCCATCCACAATCTATAAGTCCACCCTCATGTTACACATTAGGAAACTGAGGTCACAAAGTTCACTAAGGTAGAAAATAGCGGTTGTAAGGGTTCCTTCCCAGTTTACTGACTCTAAACCCGCTTGTACTTGCTTTTCTCACGTGTACACCCTGCTGACTCTAGGGAGGCTGAAAAACCTTCAGATCCTCCTCATGGACCTACAATAGTAGGTTGCTGGGACCAGGAGCAGTGACAAGTGACAAGGGAGAAGTCTCTGCCTCCTCCCTGTATCAGCAAATACCCTAGCACACCCAGGATGGTTGCTAGCACAGGTTCTTAGATCTGCTTTTCTAAAGGAAAGCAACTCAAAACGGGTTGATAATCTTACTTTAATCAATCAAGCATATATCATTTACCTAGTTCAGAGGAAGAAGTCAACACCGTGAACTTCAGAGAATACAAACAGAAGTTACAAGCAGACAGAGAAACAGATCAGCAGACAGGCTTCCAGTCATTTGACCATTACATCTATACCTAGTTAGTTACCAGAGAGAAGCACCAACATCTGGGTTTTCAAAGCTGGGGGCCTCAAAGGCTGCCCAGAGTCTTGTCTGGCCAAATCACAGAACTCTTTCCAAAGCGAGCCCCAAAGCAAAACCTCACATCAGGATACATATAACCTTCTCTTGGATCAGAGAATGTCACAGCCCTCTTGACCCACTGCCCAATCACAAAACAATAAGGTGCGGGCATTCCTGAAGAACAAGCTCCCGCCACAGGCTATTAGGGGGCAGAGTATGCTTTCAAATCAGGGAAGGTTCTCAGAGCCACTTAAGCCTATCAAAAGGCCTAGGGGCAGAGAAGATCTTCAGATTCCTGTAACACCCTTTCCCCTGCTCCTCCCATTTTCCTGCTATGGCTCAAGTAGAGCTGAGGGTCTCTCCACTACCACACAGATTAAACTTGCCTCTAAAATATGATGCAACCGTTTTAGTCAGGCCATCTGAATGAATCATTTGATTATATATATACACATACACATACATACATATATTTGATGGCTATATAATATATATTATATATATTATATGTATATATATAAAATATATATATAATATACATATATTTGATGGCTATATAATATATATATTATATATATATAAAAATATATATATATATATATATATATAATTTGATGGCTCATAAATAATTTGGGTGAAGGAGAGTCCTAGACCTAGAATTTCACTGGGAGTTAGGAAACTCTCAGCAAAGACCCCTCTGCTAATGCAAGTCAGTGACAATTCTCCAATTGAGAACCTTAAGATTGTTGGTTACCTGAGGAACTCAGAGGCTGGGTAACTTCCTGGAAGGTTGTATAGCCTGCACTAGATGGTGAAGTGGATAAAGAGCCAGGCCTGGAGTTAGGAGGACTTGAGTTCAAATTTGACCTTAGAAATTTATAAGCTGTGTGGCACTGTGTGAGTCACTTGCCCTTTTTTGCCTCAGTTTCCTCACCTGTAAAACTAGTTGGAGAAGGAAATGGCAAACCACCCCAGTATCTTTGCCAATAAAACCCCAAATGGGGTCCGGAAGAATCAAAATGACTGAACAGCAATAACAAGAAGTCAGAACCCAAGTCTTCCTCATCCCCAAGGATTGTTGCTGCTTTCTATCTACTATTTCACCCTACCTCTAAAATAATTCATTTATTGTTATGAATCATTTTTAGCTTATTGTAATCCCTCCCCCTCTCAAAAATTGAAACAAAATACTTTATCTTCTCCACCTCCCAATCATCCTCAGGTAGAAGAAGAATACACAGACATAAGGAAATCAGTCACAAAATTGCCCAACTTTATTCTGGCATTTCTTATTTGCATGTGTAAACCACATAATCCTTTAAGCAAATAGGAGCTTTGTGAAGGTTTTGTGTGTATCTAAGGATTTGACCCTTGAGGTATGCAATTTTTCCACCTACAGCTCCTTCCTAATTCAAGAATCTGCCAAACAGACATACTGTATAATAAGTGTCCAAAATATGCTAAGTAAAATTGTCACAGATAATTCTGCTGTTCACTTGCTGAAATTCCCTTTGAAGCTAGCAATCACATAGTAACATGTATTCACTTTCTACCCATCAGCTCCTGATGCACGGAAGACAGGAATCCTGGCTCTGTGGAATGTATCAGAAGTCACACGCATGGCCCAGCTCACCTACAGCAAGGGCACAGTTTCTCCAGTTCATAGAATTATATTCTGAAAATAAGGTTTTCTGCTGTCCCCAGGCCATCCGTGGAATTTAGATTAAAAAATAAAACAAAGTCCAGACTGGTTCTTGAGTCCTGAATTAATCTGAAATTTGGTGTCTAGCGGGCAATAAACTTTGTTGTGTAATGCTAGGGTGATGGCTAAAATATACATAAATCTTCTTTAACGTTTCTTCATTTTACTAAGCAGCCAGCCTAGCACGTCAGCTACCCAGCCTCTGGAATCATGTAATTGCTTCTTGGGGAAATCAATGTCACCTCAGGGACAAAGTGAAATGACCAGCAACTCGTTAATCTCTTCAAAGCAGGTGGTCTTAATCTGGGGTCCAAGCACCCATGAATGGCTTTTGGGGGTCCATGAACTTCAGTGGGAATAAAATTACATCTGTCTTTCCACTAACTGAAATTTAGCATTGCCTTCATTATTTACAAATAGGATTCTGAGAAGGGGTCCATCAGCTTCTCCAGATTGCCAAAGGCTGTAATGACCCTGAAAGGCAGAGCTGAAATCTGGTTCATTTTGCTGTCCCTATTGATACATAGCATAGTGATCTTCACATAGCAGATATTCAATAAGTATTTGCTAAAACGGAGCTGGAAGAGATCTTGGAGAATGTCTAGACAAGCTCGCTCATTTTATTCATTAGGAAACTGAGGTTCAGAGACTCATAATAATAAGGCAAGGTCAGACAGCTGGTTTGAAAGAGGACTGAGACTGGAATTCAGATTACTTGACTCTCAGACCAGTGCTACATTGAGTCACATCTGGGCTTCTCTTTGAGAGACTGTCATTTTTGGAAGAAGCATATACAAAAATCATCATTTAAAGGACATGAAATTAATAAGCTGGGTTTAAAGAATTTGGGAGCAATTTTATATATCTCATGAATGAATGAATGAAAATATATTAAATTAAAACTAAATATTTATGAAGCATTTTACAAACTTTAATGTATTATACAAATATTAATTATTATTATCATTATTTGTTATTATTGGGCTCTATGATAGGCACTAATTATACAAATACAAAAGTCAGAGGGTACCTGTTCTCAAAGAGCTTTCTTTCTAAAAGGGGAGAAGACACACAGGGGAACCGTACCCAGGTGAGAATGTCTTGTTTTGGAGAGTCATTGGGATTGTGTGTGGAGTCACAGGGCAGTAGTTTGTCATTCCTTTCCCAGTAGCAAAGAAATTTCAACAGGAAGATTTAGTTTCAACCCAAGAATTTAGGGCTTGGAAATAAAAGTGAGAAATTCCCTTGGAAAACAACACGGTGAAATGGAATCCTAACTATAGTTTAAATTACCAGGAAAAAATGATACTCTGGTTCTCTTTATGCAGAAATTGGAATTCCTAATTCTGTCTAATCCCACTCTTGGTTTCTTTAGTTTATTTCTTATCTATGTAAGCAATTTCTTTTCCAAACACACAAATAATATGTTTTATTCATTAGGGGAAAAATAAGTCTGAAAATTGCAATCGGCAATGAGCAAATTGGTTACATAGCAGACGTTTCTAAGCAATAAACTTCGAGTACTTAGGGTTCCTATAGCCTGTAAATGGGGTCAAATGGCTCTTGTTTCAGAACCCTGTACATGTTTAAGGTATATATCATTACCCAAGGGGTATGAAGGACAAAATAAGTCGAGGGTTTTCATAAAGCTCCCAGTTCCTAACTTGCACCTTTGCTATATTGGAAGAGCAAAAGAAAATTCTTCCAAAACAAACTCAAAACCAATTTCATCCCTAAAGCTTTCTTGATTGCTCCCAGGCTGATGTAGTCATTCGCCTCATCCAGTGTCAACTTTATCCCAGGAGTGGCATTTTTCCCAGAGGTGTTTGCTACTGTCCTGGAAGATACCCTGCATAGCTTTCAAATGGGAAAGAGATTTATTACAGAAACGATGAGATCCTCTGGTTCACTGATAATGTGCTATTGGATCAAAACTTGGAACTAATTAAAAGGCTTCCTCTTGAGGTCCATGATTATTCAAAAGAGATGGACCTAAAAATCAAATGAAATAATGTAAACAAAGTAAAAATAAATACGCTTTGCAGTCCTGAAAACATCATAGAGAGCTCAGGTAATATAATTATTATTGACTCACATAGAAAAGTGAAATGGACGAAAAATACCTATTTTCTAGGCTAGGTCATAGAGTTAGATTTCTAGTCTAGTGATTTAGTGCCTGTTACTTACATCTGGGACAGGCGTTGCAGATGGACAATGAACTCGGCGGTTAGCACAAATTAGATTTCATTTGGGGAACTGAGTTATGTTTTTAATAATTCCAGGATGCTCCCCAGGCCAAAAGGCCATTTTTAAGAAAAAGGTATTCCTAGTAATGTTATATGGTCCTGAATCATAGAACGTTGCAAGTGCTCCAAAGGTCAGTATGGAGATACAGGTGTGTAGTACAAGTAGACTACACAGAGGCCTTATGGTATCCTGGGGTAAGTGCTAGACCCATAGTAGAAGATACTTGGTTTTCTAACCCTGCTTCTGAGACTCTAGAGTTGTGTGTCCTTGGGCAAGGCAAATGACTGGAGTCTGAGTTTCTTATCTGTAAAATGGGAATAATGAATACCTGTAGTACTTACCTGGTAAGGTTGGTTTGGTGGGGGTCAGTAGATAGAATACTGGGCCTGGAGTCAAGAAGACCTGAGTTCAAATGCAACTTCAGATACTTACTAGCTATGTGACTCTGGGCAAGTCACTCAATCCTGTTTGCCTCAGTTTCCTCATCTGTAAAATGAGCTGGAGAAGGAAATGGCAAACCACTCCAGGATCTTTGCCTAGAAAACTCCAAAAGGGGTCACGAAAAATCATACTGAAAATGTCCGAACAACAACAACAAGGCTGCTGTGAGACTCAAATGAGACTGAGTATAGAAAGTGCTTTGTAAGATTAAATGGCACAACCAGAGTCACACAGCTAGCCTCAGAGGCAGGATGTGAACTCATAAGCACGTAATCCTGATTCCAGGTCCAATATTCTATTTGCTATGCCATTCTTGCTTTTTACAAATAAGGTCAAAGATCCTAGGGGTGCCAAAACCAAGCTTTACCCACTTTACATTGCTAGGTGAAAGATACTTTATGTCCATCATTTGAAGTTACCAGAGAGATGTAGACCTGGCAAATAAAGTATACAGATCCTATTTACAAAGGATATGGATAGTTTGTCTACTCCATTGGTAACCATGAAATGGCCAGAAATTTTCTAAAGAAAGATACTTTCTAGGCACTCTGTGGGGGATCTCTACAAGGACAGAGACTAGAATCCTATAGTTCAGGTAGGTGTGGATGGGTTGCCATCTACATCTTTGGAGGAATTACACATACCAATGGACCACTGACATATGAAAATCAGAGTCTAAATAAAAGCTGTGAGTATCATTACTTCATTTCTGACCTAAGACTGTTGATATCTAAGTGGGGTCATAGATATCAACACGTTTTTTGAGACAGATCTCCTGAAAGTTAATGGAAAAAGAAGAAAAAAAAGGTCCAACAAATTTTTCCCCTGAAGTTTAACTTTAGTAGACAATAGAAATCTTTGAAAACTTTTAGGGAATGTTGAAAATTTGGTTAGATTTTGGTTAGAACTTTGAGGAGCAAGAGAGGGGGAAATTGGGAAATGCTTATTAAAATATTTGTTTAAGTAATAATAAAAATGTGAATTCCAAGTTGCTCTTGAATTTCTTAGCTGGAATAACACATATAATGTTTTTCAGAGTGAATTTTTTAAAATGCTGTGATTTTATATTTTCAGCCTAGCAAATTTTGGCCATAATTTTTGGACTTCCAATTTGGATTTTCTGGGTTCAGAAAAGATTTCACTGTGGTTAGCAATTGCTTAGAAGCTAGCATAATTCTCTATTTTATCCCTCTTCTCTTCATCCCTGACCTGTTCCCACTCTCACTTCTACCGCCTTTGTTACTTCCACTTGCATAAAGTTCTCAAGGATGGAGGAGCAATCTCAAAATGATATTTAAAAACACATTTAGTAAGGTCTGGGCAACTAAATGAGGCAATTACATCCTGCACTTATAACTAGATTACACAATTATATTTTGGTTTAAAATCCCTAACCATAAGGGAAAGACTTCACTTCTGTTTAACTACCCTGACTTTGCCATTTACTACTTCTTATGGGCTTGGATAAGCATGTAATCTTCCTTGGCCTCAGATATCTCATATGTAAAATGAAGGCACTGGATTTGGTAGATTCTAGAGTCCTTTTCAGCTCTAAATCTATGGTCCTATGACACGTAAGGAAAGATGTTATTTAAGAAATATATGTGTACACATGCAGTTTACGTAGTATATACAGTATGCATTACATATATTATATATGTAACAGGAAGGGACTCTAGAAGGCACAGTGGTAAGAATACTGGACATACAGGCAGAGGACATAGATTCCATCCTTAGCTCTGCTACTTAAAATAAGTTTGACTTTGGACTAGTCAATTCTTCTCATCTTGTTCATTGATAAAGTGTAGGGATTGGACCACATGTCTCCTAAAGTCCTTTCTAGCTCTGACTCTACCATCTTGTGTGCTTATGATCATGACAAAACCATCAAACCCATAACTTATGCATTGGATGAAAATGTAGAAAATATAATACTTGGGAATGACACTCAGAAAGGATTTTAATCAGTGCAGTAGGAAAAAAAAAAAAGAAAATGGACCCAGGATCAGTTGGCAGAAGCAGCAAATTTAGATTTGATGTCAGGAAAAATTTCCTAATGATTTGAACTATTTAGAAGTGGAATGACCTGACTCAGGAGTTGGTGATTTTCTCCTATAGAAAAAGGCTGGATCATCCTCTTGTCAGAGGAGTCTTTTTCAAGTATGGGTTTGACTAGAATGCTCCTAAGGTCTCTTCAAACTTTAAAATTTGGATTCTGAATGGGAATAAAGTTAACACAGTTTTCTGAAGGAGGCTCTAGGTACCATAGAGAGCTTCTAAATGGCATCTAGTACTAAATTCAGAATTTACTACCCTCAGCGCAGTAGTTTAGGACCATGGGATTATAGATTTAGAGCTATCAGGAGTCTTAGAGATTTTACTCATTTTCTATAGAATAAGGGTAGGTTTTCCATAGCGGAGGCCCTCCAGTACAGCTTCCGGCCCACTGATATCCAAAAACAATGGTCCCCAAAGTTACACAGCAAAGTCAAGACTAAAACCTAGCTCTTATCATTCCAAGGCTAGTTACTATATACCATGGTGCTTCTCGTTACCATAAAGCAGCGGTTCTCAACCTGTGGGTCGCAACCTCTTTGGGGTCTAACGACCCTTTCACAGGGGTCACAGGGGTCGCCTAAGACCATCAGAAATACGTAATTTCCGATGGTCTCAGGAACCAAGACACAGCTTCTCTATCCCTCTCTAGGTGGGTCCTCCCACATGCAGACATGCCCACATACAACTATTAAAGGGTTCTGGCATTAGGAAGGTTGAGAACCACTGCCATAGAGCAATAGTATGAAACTCATATATAAAGGGTGACCCCTAAAGATTCCTCCCACCAAATACTGACTTAAAAACTACATATAAACAGTATCTGTGTTCTATTCTATTTATTAGCTATATATTGCATTTTAATCAGGTTCTGGTCCTATTAGGGAGTGCTTTGTTTGACCCTTCTATCATATACAAACTATCTAGTTCTAGGCACTTCATAGCAAGAGGGTCTATTAAACTGAATTGGAGTGGGTCTAGTGAAAGATGAGCACACTGGTGAATTATTTGAAAAACACACTATATTTTTTAAAAGGCTGTTGAAGGACATGGAGATAGTGAAGCCAACAAGGGGCTTCGCAGGAATCAGAAAGCTGTCTTCCATTATTTGAAGGGTTGTCAAACCGATAAGAGATAAGATAGTGTTTGCGAATGTAAAGGACAAAACTAAAACTGATGTGTAGCACTTATACTTGGATTAATATAAAAAGGAGCTTTTTAATAATTAGAGCTGTTTCGTTTAAAAGTTGGAAAGTATGCTTTTGAAAAAAAAAATGCAGTGTACCAAGAGCTTCTCCTCAAATTACTCCGCCATGTTTGATCATGTATATGATTAGCTTTTCACAGATATCACGTCAAATTCATTTTGCTATTTTTTGCTTTTATAAATTTGCAATCGTTCTTAAAGGGTGTTTGTTGAAAAGATCCCCTTGTGTCCAATGTGCATTGGATTACTCCAGTGTGTGAAGCATTACTCTGTTTCAGAGGCTTTCCCAAGGTCATTGTTAACATGCTCTTTTATTAAAAGATGTCTGCTCAAACATAGTTAAGGGCTTATCCACCTTAGTGCTCTGTCTGCTAGTTAACTTTAAGCAACGTCATTTATACCAATATGATATTTGAAAATAATAATAGCTAGAATTTTTATAGAACTTTAAGTTTACAATGCTCTTAAAAATATTATCTCACTTGATCCTGACTACAACTCTAGAGGTAACTGTAATTATCCATGCTTTCTGGATGAGCAAATTAAAGGAGACAGAGGTTAAGTGACTTGCCCAGGGTCACACAGTGACTGAGAAAGTGTCTGAGACTGAATCTGAACTCAGGTCTTCCTGACTTAAAGCCAGTGCTCTATCCACTGAGCCACCAGATGCCTCAAGTGCTGTTATTATCCCCATTTTACAGTTGAGGAATCTGAGAGAAAGAGTTGTCAAGTGATTTGCTCAGGGTCATACAGTTAGAAAGTGTCTGAGACTGCATTTGAACTCAGCTCTTCTTGACTCCAGTCCCAATACTCTGTCCACTGCACCATCCAGCTGCCTTGAGATGTGCTGAATACAGTCACTAGAAACAAAACGTAAGTTTCCAATATTGTCACATCTCAGATCTCCACCAACACAGTTCCATAGTGAAAAGACAAGCAAAGTACCTGTTTGTGGAGTCAGCATACGCCCAGAATGCATTTCATTTGATTCTGTAACTTACACGTTTAGTTTTAAAAAAAAAATTAAAGCAAAACAAAAGAAAACGTTAGTTGAACAAGCAGATTTTCTCAACCCAGGTGAGTCTGAAGAGATCAAGATATAATTGTTGCTATCTGGTCACAAAATTTTTAAAATGGAATCTCTATAAATTAAAGTCCCCAGAAGCACCCATGAGCTTTTTGCTACTGATAAGAAACACCACTGGTGGAATAGAGTTACATTAGGCAAAAAGATTAATTATTTCAGTGAATGGCAACAGATTTATTTTTTCATATTGTATTTACTACATTCTTGGTTCACTCTGTGGCAACAGATGGCAAAGCCCAAGTTACTTTAAATAAGTGTATTGGAACACTTTTAAAATAATTTATTTTAAACATTTTGTATAAGAAGAATTTGGAAGGAATATTTCAACACCCCCCCCCCCATATTCTAACATTTTACTTACATAAAATCATCTACATGGGGTACCTTCACTTTCTCTCCTCTCCTTTATTTCTAAACTCTTCCCGTCTGACTTCAGATATCTCTTTCAATCCCATTATCTGTTCCTAAGAATGGTTAAAAATTGAATCTCACCATTCCTCACAAATATTCCACGATCTGAATTAGAGACCTTGACCTTCCTCTACCTCATTATATCCTCCTATCTTTCTATCTCTTGATATACCTCACCTCTGAGAAATCTATTCTTCATTCTCATAGAGACATTTAATCTTTCCACTCCACAATACTTTCTTAGACCATTAGTCCTGCTTTGAATTCACTTTGTTCCCTTTCCAATCTCAACCCTATAGGCAAACAATTCAATTCCTGTCTGTCATTCAGTTTCAAATCCCTCACATTGCTTTATCTTTTCAAAGCTCAACTCTTGCCAATTCTCAGTCCTGGATTACCTCCACCATCTGCCTCCTTTGCTCCTACTCACATGTTCCTGTCTTCAAACACGTTCAAATTTATTTCATCCTCAAAAAACCTTGACTTCACCCCAACATCCTTTCTAACGAGATCTCTCCACTCTTTTTCAGCCAAACTCCTTGAAAAGAGTGTCTACTCTCATTTTCTTTATTTTCTCTTCACTTATTCACTTCTTAGCTCTAAACTATCCCCTCTAAAGTTACCAACACTTTTAAAATCACTAACTATGATGGCATTTTCTTAACCCTTATCCTACCTGACCTCCCTAAAGCATCTAATACTGATGACTACCTTCTATCATTTTATATTCTCTATTTTCTAGGCTTTCATGATACTATTCTCATCCAGTTATCCTCTTACCAGACTGTTCCTTCTCAGTTTCTTTTGCTGGTTTTATTACCCATACCATGCTATCTAACTGTGGGGATATTACCTTTTCCTGAGTCTTTCTTCTATGTATTCCCTCTCTTAGGACCCTTACCCACGCTTAAATATTTAACTTCCATCTATATGTAAATGACTTGTAGTTAATTCTATCTCTATATCTCTCTATGGATACAAAATTCTCTCTTGGTCTACATATCCATCCATCCCTATCTATCTATCTATCTATCTATCTATCTGTCTATCTATCTATCTATCATCTCTCAATCTATCTAACCAGCCCCAGTAACTCCTCTGGGCTTCATTGTCTCATTACCAATTGATTATTAGACATTTTTAACTTAATGTTACCTTGGTATCTCAAACTAAGCATGTTCAAAACTGAATTTATATTCTTTTTCCCCAAATCCTCTCCCTTCTAAACTTTCCTACTTCTATAAAAGGCACTACCATTTTTGTAGTCTTCTAGATTTATAAAGTCAACATTTATCTTCAATTCCTCACTCTCTCACCCAAGATGCCCAATAAGTTGCCAAATATTACCATTACTATTTCCACATCTAATTTCTTCTGTCCACTCACACAGGTTCCATCTTAGTTCACACTCTTACCATGCCTCATCTCAATTATTGCAGTAGTCTCCTTATTGGCCTCCCTGCCTCAAGTCTCCCCACTCCCCATTCCAATTCATGCTCCCTTAAGCTAGAAAAGTGATTTTCCTTAAAAGCACATCTAATTCTATCACCTTCTTATTCAACAAACTCAATTTTATCCCTATCACCTTCTAGGATAAAATACAAACTCCTGCAGCTTTGCTTTTAAATCTCTTTAAAACCTGACCACTACCTATTTCTCCAGCCTCTTTGATCCACCATTGCTAATTCTCTACCCTCCTAAACTACCTGGCACTAAACTATTTATTCACTTTATGTTTATACAACATATGTTCATAATGTGCTCTTGTGTTTCCCATTAGAATTTAAGGTCTTTGAAAGTAAGGATTTCTTTATTCATTGCATTTTTATCTACGGTGTCTAGCACCAGTCAGCAGCACATAGTAGTTACTTAATAAAATACTGATTACTGGATTGATTGATAGATTTTGTATGACTATAAAGTAATGAGACTTGCAATTTTTTTTTTTTTGGAAATCAGTCTCATTGATCGTATCAGATGTGTGTAGCTACATGCAACTCTTCCTAGGTAGCATAAATTTGTTTCAACTATATATATAATTCAATTCAATTCACAACATTATTATGCATATAAACATATGTGTCAAAATACTAGGTACTAGGATATATGAGAAGGCTTTTTTTTTAATGTTTTATTGATGTTTTAAAAAATCATTTCTGTAACTTCCCAAAATTGCTCTCTACTACCATCAACCCACACAATCCACTTTAAGAAAGATATATAGGGTATCAAATTGAATGGACATATATACCATGTCTGATAGTGTATGACTCTACAGATGGGTAGAAATCAAATAACCTGAGGGCCAGGGGCATGGCAAAGACTTTCCAGGCATAGAGGACAGTATGGACAACAGAATGAGGTCAGAAGAACAGGGTGTTCACAGAAGACAGTTTGGCTAGAGGGTAGAATTCATGGAGGGGGATAGTACAAAAGGAGATCTTGCTTGAACATATTTTAAAGTATTTCACCCAAAGCACTGCCCTGTGGAAATCCTTTCTTTGAAATCCTTATCTTCTCCTGGTTTCTTCCCCCCACCCTCACATCTCTAGTTTTACACACATAGTTTTTGTATATCTTAAGAAAAAAACTATAAGAGAAAACAACAAAATTACAGTACCATAGTTTGTTGGATCTAGAAAGGACCTCAGAAATCATCAGATTTAGCCTGCTTATTACACAAATGAAGAAACCGAATCTCAGATTGGGGAAACAATTTGCCCAACATAGCATGGAGAATTAAGAGCAAAGTTGGGGCTCAAATTAATATCTTCTTACTCAAAGCTGGGGCTCTTTTCACTGCCCATGCTGGAAGTTTTGCTTTGAAGTTTCTGATATAAAGTTGGGAGAGGTTTTCTGGGTACTAATGAATAAACCCCCAAAGAGAGGAAAGGGCTAATCTGAAAGAATAAACCATGCAAATATCAGGCAGATGACAAGTAGGGTCCACTGATGGTGAAACTTAAGAGAACAGCAGATTCTCCAAACAGAAGGAGATTTCAGACCGCAGGAAGGGGAAGAAAAAAAAATTAGTTTGATTTTTTTTTCTTGCTTTGAAGGGTAAAAAAAAAATGCTCTGAGAAAGTGAAACACCCAAGTTGTTTTAAAGATTTTTTTAAATGCCAAATTGACACTGGAAGCCAATCTTCATACTTCAGTTTTTATGAGATCTGTGAGATCAGAGGTTTATAATTAGACTCAAAATGTCTTTAACTGGCAGCCTTCTGGCTGTACTAAAGAAAAAAATAGGGATCATTTATGTGGCTCTTTCAGTTTTGTAAAGTGCTTTACAAATATTATCTTAGTTGATTCTCACAATGATCCTAGGCAGTAGATACTATTAGTTTCCCCACTTTACAGACAAGGAAACTGAGGCACAGAAAGGGTGAGTGACTTGCCCAAGGTCACACAGTTAATAAGTGTCTGAGTCTGAGTTTGAATTCAGGTCTTCCTGACTCCAGATCCATTGCTCCACAAGGCATAGGGTTCTTAAGGTAGAGTCTGAAATATAAGGTTTTTTGAGTACCTATGACTAAATAAAAAAGCAGACAAGTTAAATTCGTCATTTTTCCCTTCCTAAATATCAAAAATAGTGAGGAAGCTAAGTGCTCTTGGTGAAGTCAAGTCTGATGGTAAAGAAGGAAAAGAAAATTCTTTTACCTTAAAGACAAATTCATTTGGTGCAAGGGAGAGGGATCTTGCAAACCAAACACCAGTTTGGTGAAGTTCCAGCAGAGTGTTATCACATGTATGCAAACAGCAAGAATTCGAATAGTACTTAGCTACTTGATTTTCCCCCCAAAAATATTAGGGGCAGGGGGAAAGAACTATTGGTTTTACGAAGGCTACATATTCATTCCTCAATTTATTGATTCATTAAATTCATTCAACAAACATTTATTCTGAATGAGGGGAAAATCTTTAGTTAATAGGAAGCTTATGTACCAAACTCCTAACGATGTAAAGTGTGAACTATGTATACTATCTGAAGTTACCGATGATCTCTAATTAGCAAATCTAATGTCATTTTCCCAGTCCTCATCCTTCTGATGTCTCTGTGGCTTTGGCACTGCTGGTAAACTTGTTTTCCTGAATATTCTCTCTTCCCTAGGTTTTTCTAACACTGCTTTCCTAATTCTCTTCTCACTTGCCTGACTGTTCTGTCTCATTCTCCTTTTCTATATCTTCATCCAAAATCACCAAATCCTACACCTTGGAATATCCCCCAAGGCTCTGGGCCTTCTTGTTCTTCTCTCTCTCTCTCTCTCTCTCTCTCTCTCTCTCTCTCTCTCTCTTTCTCTTTTCTTTCTTGGTGATATCATCAGCTCTGACAGCTTTAATTACCTTTTAATACAGATGACTCAAATTTATCTGTCCACTCCTAACTTCACCACCTGTCTCTTGGACATTTCGAACTGGATGCCAAGACACCATAAATTCAACATGAACAAAATAGCTAAACCCTCCCCTTTTCTGAACCTTCCTATTTCTGTCAAGGGTACCACCATTCTTCCAGTCTCCTGGGCTTTCAATACAGGTCTGATCCTTGGTTCACTCACCCCACATATCCAATATATGGCCAAATCTTGACCTTTGCAACATTTCTCACATATGTGCCTTTCTCTTCACTCTCATAACCACCACCTGGGTACAGGCCCCCATCATCTCATACTTGGACTATTGCAATAGTCAGCTGGCCTGTTTTGCTCCTTCAAACCTGTCCCCAGTCTAGACCATCCTCTATTTAGCTGTCAAAAGGATCTTCCTAAAGCACAGCACTGACCACTCAGTAATCTCTAGTGGCTCCCTTCTACCTCCAAGATAAATTATAAGGTCCTCTCTTTGTCTTTTAAAGCCCTTACTTAATAACCTGAATGTTTCCTATCTAGCTAATGTTTATTCCCTGTCCTCTGTACAGGGGCCTTATTGTACCTCCCATAGAACAGACCATCTCCCAGCACTTTCAATGGTTGTCTCTATGCTGGGAATGTTATCTCTCGTCAACTCCAAAGACTCTGCTCAGATCTCAGTGTTCCTGCATTCTTCTGGAGATTACCCTCCTTTTACCCTGTCTATATATCTTGTAGGCACAAAGCTTTTTGCATATTGCCTCCACCAGTAGAATATAAATTCCCTGAGGGCAGGGACTGTGTTTTTGTCTTTCTTTGTGTGGTTAGTACTGTTCCTGGCACGCACAGTCAGCACTTAGTAAATACTTGTTGACTAGTTGACTGATATCTGATGAGGGAGTACTGTCCTTGGTGCTTCCCATCCCAGCACCCCCAAATGAATTTGGCCTACTAACGTATAAAGTATGGCAGGGCAGGGGAATAGGACCTTGGGAGAAGATCACTAGAATGAAGGGAAACCTAAGGGAGTCAGGGGCTATCCTGCAAAACATCAAGGACTGGTGGAGGACCCTAAGGATCAGGGACTAGGCTGTTATACACTGATTATAGTCTACCAGGTTGAGAAAAGAGATAAGAAGCCTAAGGGTTATGTTCTCCAAAGGTCACAAAGATTAAACATTCACAGTGAACACATCAGGAGGTCCATATTTAAAAGGCAAAAAAGGCTCTGAAAGTTTTTAAATGGTTGGACATCAGCTAAGGAACCTGGCATAAAAATACATTCAGCTCTAACAACTTTATTGTAAGGTATCCTATAGGCTTTTCAGTAAGTTCCCATAGAAGGGTACCCAGAGTCTCATTTGGAACCACCACATTACCGTCATTCTTTCTTTCAAGCTTACTATCAAAAAGGGAAGATTTCATTCTTCCTGTCAATTAAAAAAAATTGTCTAGCATAACGAATATTCTTCTATGAATATCAGATATGGGCTCTCAGTGAAAACTCTGTTGCCTTTTGGGGGGGTCAATTTTAACTTTTAAAATAGGATTGAAACTGTGGCCCAGAAAATGAGTCAGTTCCTCCACATTTCTGTACTTAAATGAAGTGGCCTACTTCATCCCAAAGACAAACCAGAAATCTAAAGAAGAGGGAGCAGCAAGAGAATGAACTGACTTCCAGGCTCTGGTTAGCACCCTACTGATAAATTCTTTTTTAATTTTTTAAAATGTATTTATTTTTAGTTTTCAACATTAACTTTTATAAGATTTTGAGTTTGAAATTTTTTTCCCCTTCCTCCTCCCCAAGACAGCATGCTACGTGATATAGGATATATATGTACAATCATATTAATCATATTTCCACATTAATCATGTTGTGAAAGAAGAATCAGAACAAAAGGGGAAAACCATGAGAAAGAAGAAAATTTTTTTTGAAAGTATTCTCTCTCTCTCTCTCTCTCTCTTGTTTGCTTTTTTTGGCAGGGGGAAGGCTGGGCAATTGGGGTTAAGTGACTTGCCCAAGGTTACACAGCTAGTAAGTGTTAAGTGTCTGAGGCTGCATTTGAACTCAGGTCCTCCTGAGTCCAGAGCCAGTGCTCTATTCACTGTGCCATCTAGCCACCCCAAGAAGAAATTTTTAAAAAAAGAAAATAGTATCTTCAATCTGCATTCTTTTTCTGGATGAGTTTAGCATTTTCCATCATGAGTCTTTTGGACTTGACTTAGATCCTTGCATTGCTGAGAAGAGCTAAGTCTGTCAAAGTTGGTCATCACGCAATGTTGCCCTTACTGTGTACAATGTTCTCCTGGTTCTGCTCAGTTCACTCAGCGATGCATAAATTTTTATCAGAAGATTCCAGCACTTCTCATTTAAGGGATGGGAATAGTGACTGGACTTGTGATTTCACTGGCATAGGGAATTCCTGGATAGGAGAACCTCCTTTATTTATTCAGGGCAGTGCTTCTTCAATTTAGAGTCTTAAAAGGGTTGCTTAGAGCGTAGAGAGTTAAATGACTTCCCCAGGGTCTCACTTCCCCAGGGTCTCACTTCCCCAGGCTGTGTCAGAAATGGGACTGGAACTTAGGTCTTCTAAGCTCAAAGGCCAGTTCTCTGCTCCCTATACTTTGTAGTATCTCAGTCTTGTATGGATGACAAGCTAAAAGTGATACTGTTTTCCTCACAGTGGTTCTCAACCTTCCTAATGCAGTCACCCTTTAATCTCATATATGGGTGTATCTGAATGTGGGTGGACCCACCTGGAGACTGATAGAGAAGTGGTATCTCGGTTCCTAAGACCATCAGAAATATGTATTTTTTCATGGTCTTAGGAGACCCCTGTGAAAGGGTTGTTCTACTCCCTCAGGGGTCACGACCCACAGGTTGAGAACCACTGTCCTAGAAGGTCACTCCCAGAGAGGGCAAAACTGGGCATATTCTTTTTTTTTTTCATATATGCCACAGCAATGATTTATTTTTTTTTATTTTTATTTTTTTTGAAAATCAAAATGGAAGACTTTATTGGTCACTTCCTGAAACACCAAATGAAAAACACTTAGTTATGTCATAGACAAAATCCAGAGTTTCCAAGTTAAAGAGAAATTGTTAAAAATTTAAAAAAACACCAAGAAAGTGTTCACATCTCAAGTAACTAGAAGATCATGCAAGATTCAGCAGCAACTACCATAAAGAAGAAAAAATATATATACAATTATTATTACTATTATTATTAACTACATCCAACTGGAACTTAAGATTCACAGGCACTGTAGAAGGGAGATTCATCCTGCCCTATCGGAAAGTTAGAGGAGTGATGGGGGAGGACATAGGAGAGATCAGATTGGGGGAGGG
>CM053580.1:447233343-447265392 GCA_028627135.1 Pseudochirops cupreus
AAAAAAAAAAGAAGAAAAAAAATCTTGGAGCATGATATTCCAAAAAACAAAAGATAAAGAATTACAACCCAAAATAGCTTAACCTGCAAAATTAAGCATAATGCAATGGAGGTTGAGGTGAAGAGGGAAATGGACCATCAAAAAAAATAGAGGATTCTGTAGAATTTCTGAGGAAAAAGTCATAGTTGTGTAGAAACTCTGAAACACAAACATAAGAATCAAGAGAAACCTTGGGAGGTAGCTATAGCTGAGTTGGAAGAGACCAAATGATGCTGACATGCTTGCAGTCTAATAGGGGAAATAAAAAAAATATTCCTTGAGAATCCTAATATCTCCAAAGGTGGGAAAGGAAGTTAAATAAGAACTGGGCCTGGGTGTGGTTTTGTTCTATTTGACTTTAAGAAGGCAAAACTGGGCATATTCTTTTGATGAAACACCTCCTTTCCCATACCCCTAAAGTATAGTTTTAAACAAACTCTACAGAAGGAGGAGCCTATGTCCTATTATTTGTGATATAGGAAATGATAGTCAACAGATAAATAAGGAGAGAGGCCAGAAAATGTCACTGGTTTCACTTGGAGTCAATAAATTTAGAGAAAAGAGGGTTTAAAATGGCTTAGTATTTCAAATCAAAAATAAATTAAAGAAAAAAATTCTATGAGAATCCAGTGACTATTGAGTGAATGACATGCTTTTTCAGAGTTGTACTAGACCACAGTCATTTAATATTATAGCACCTGCTGTCTTCAGCTTTTGTGTGTATGTACACAGTATATACAATACACATATGTGCATACACATGTATATGTACAGCGATATACTTACATGTGTACATGTATGTTACAAGTTTTATGTGCACACAAGTATGCATGTGTTATATATGTATATACACATATGTGTATAAATACACACATATGGGCAAATACATACATAAAGGTAGCTAGAGGACTCTGTGGATAGAGCACTGGGTCTGGAGTCAGGAAGACCTGAGTTCAAATACAGCCTCAGACATTTACTAGCTGTGTGACCTTGGGCAAGTCACTTAACCTTTATTTGCTTTGATCCACTGGAGAAGGAAATGGCAAAGCACTCCAGTGTCTTTGTGAAGAAAACCCCATGGACAACATTGCCATGCAATGGTCCATGGAGTCACAAAGTGACAGATATGATTCAACAACAACAACAACACACACACACATACACTTTGCATGTGTATACATAATAACTGACATCGTATAGCCAACTACCACACTAAATCTCTTTGACCTTTTGTGGCTAAACTTCTTAAGAAGCTTGTCTACACTACATACCTCCACTTCCTCTTCTCTCACTCTCTTCTTAACTCTTCTACAGTCTGACCTTCAACCTAATCATTCAGCTGAAACTTCTCTGTCCAAAGTACTGAAGACATCTCAATTGCCAGATCCATTGACCTTGTCTCAGTCTTCATCCTTCTTGACCTCTCTTTAGCTTTTGACACTGTCAATTACTCTCTTATCCCTAGGTTTCTGAGATTCTAATCTCTCCTGGTTCTTCTGCCTATCTGACCACTCCATATCAGTTTCCTTGGTAGTCTCTTCATTGAAGACACATCTGTTACCCATGGTGACCTATAGGGCTGTTCTAGGCTTTCTTTTCTTCTCTCTTTACACTGATTTACTTGATTATCTCATCAGTGCCCATGAATTCAATTGTCATTGATGATTCTCAAATCTACCTATCCTACCCTAAATTCTGTGCTGATCTTCAGTTTCACATCTGCCTATTAGACATTTTGAATTGAATATCCTATAGGCATCTTAAACTCAACATGTCCAAAGCTGAATACATTATTTCCCCTCCCCCACACAGCCTTTCCCTTTCCAAACATCCTGATTGCTATTGAGAATGCCACCATACTCCCAGTGCCCCAAGATCATAACCTAGGATCCTCAACTCCCTTAATATCTCTCACCCCCATATTCAATCTGTTGCCAAGGTCCTGTTGATTTTGCGTATGCAATATCTCTCATGAATGCCCCCTTCTTTCCTCTGATAGTGCTGTCACCCTGGTGCACTCCATCATCTCATTACTTCTGGACCACTGTAATAGCCTTCTTGGTTTACCTACCACATGTCTCTCTCTGATTTAGTTCATCCTCTATTCAGCTGCTAAAGGTTTGGGTGATTTTTTTCCCTTTCTTTCCCCTTTCCCCCATAAATAACAGGTCCAATCAAGTCATCTGCCTACTCAATAAGCTCCTGTGGCCTGTTTCCACCCTCAGAATAAAAATTCTTTGCCATTCAAAGTCCTTCATAACCTAACTCTCCCCTCTATATCTTTCCAGCCTTCTTGAACTTTATTCCTCACCTCCCTCCCCACTCACCCTATGAACTCTGTGATTCAGTGACATTAGCATCCTTGTCTTAAACAAGTCATTCCTTCTGACTCTGAGCATTTTTTTCTGGCTGTTCCCTCATATCTGGAATGCTCTTCTTCATCTTTGCTTTCTGACTTCCTTCAAGTCCCAGCTAAAATCCCACCTTCTTCAGAAGACCCTTCCCAAATTCTTTTTAATTGTAGTGCCTTCCCTCTGTTGATTATTTCCTACCTATCCTGTACATAACTTGTACAGAGTTTGCATGTTGTCTCTTAAGACTGTGAACCTCTCAAGGCCAAGAATTGTCTTTTGCTTTCAGATCTTCAGCACTTAGCACTATGACTGGATCATTGTAGGCACTTTATAAAATGCTTGTTGACTGACCAGCTGACTTGAAACATTGCTTGTTTCCATCCCCTTTTTTCTATCTTTTCTTTCTTTCTCTTTCTTTCTTTCCTTTCTTTCTTTCTTTCTTTCTTTCTTCTTTCTTTTTCTTTTCTTTTTCTTTTCTTTTCCTTTTTTCTTTTTTTTGCTTTTTGGAGGGCAGAAGGCAGGGCAATTGGGGTTAAGTGATTTGTCCAAGGTCACATAGCTAGTAAATGTTAAGTGTCTGAGGCTAGATTTGAACTCAGGTCCTCCTGACTCCGGGGCCAGTGCTCTATTCACGGTGCCACCTAGCTGCCCCCGTGCCCTTTTTTCTACTCATTTGAACATTATTTTATTTTAGAATCTTGTCTCCTTTTTTTTTAACCTAAAAAAAATTAACATTCATTTTGAAATTTTGGGTTCCAAATTTTCTCCCTTCTCCACCCATTGAGAAGACAAGCAATTCTCATTTCCTCTTTCTGGAGCTATTGAAACAGCCTTTTAATTATGTCCCTTGCTTCTAGTCTCTTGTCTCTGTAATATTTCTAAGATACAACTGACTCTGCCACTTCACTTCTCAGAAATCTTTAGCAACATAATTTGGCCTTTATCAACCTACTTTTCTAGACATATGATTTTTACTGCAGATGGCTTTGTACAATGAGCTACCTACAGAATAAGTAGGAAATAACCAACAGGGCGAAAACGTTCAAATGATGGCAAAGTATGATCCAATCAGGGCATTCCATCTCTGTCCTCAAGGCCTTTATATATCTTATCCCCTATGCCTCAAAGATGCTTCTTTATTTTAATTCTTATCTCTTCGAATCCTTATCTCCCTTCGAAATTGGGCTCAAGTGCCAATTTCCATGAACTCTTTCTCAATTCCCTGCCCCACTCCTTCAGTTTCTTATAGACCTCTACCACTTCTAACTTACTTATATTTATGTACATCATGTATTTATTAAATATAATATCTGGTATCTAAACACAATATTTATAATATATTTACATTTGGTTTTTGTTCTCCTCCCCTTTTTACCACTGTAGAATGTAATTCATTTGGAGGGAATTCTATCTAGCACAGTGTCTGCACATAGTCAGACTTAATAAATGGATGCTGAGATAAATTGCAAAGTGGGCATGGTTTGACTCAAAGTGGGCATGGTTTGACTCAAAGTGAGCATGGTTTGACTCAAAGTGGGAAGAACACAGAATCTGAATATACTTCATCTCACAGAACCTCAATTTTCTCATCATGAGATGACCTTCACTGTCCCTTCTGTTTCTATACTGGTTGGTCATCTGATTTTGCTAACCCTTGTGTTAACCCAAAGTTAAGATTCACTGCATTTAAAGTCAAGAGTAGAGGGATCTCTACAAAAGTTTACATGACCAGTTCATTAATATGATCAGGTATCAAGGTCTGCTTCATATAGCGGAAATGGCACTGAATTTAGATTCAGATCTGATTAAAATTCTCACAATTCTTCTATCTGTCTAACCTTGAACAAATTACTCAGCCTGTAGAAGGATCAGTTTCCTCTTCTGTAAAATGGGTATAAAAACTAAAGATGTTTCACATTCATCTGTTACTTCAAAGTTTACAAAGTGATTTATCATAACACTGGGAGGCATATTATCATTATCATTATTACTATTATTATTATTTACTAAAAAGGACACTTTTACAAAAAGAAGAAACCGAGTCTCAGGGAGGTTAGGCAAATTGTCTGAAGTTAAACAGTGCCAGAAGCAAAATTACCCTCAAGACTCATGATGCCAAGTCTAGTGTTCTAGATACTATACTGTGCTTCCAGGGGTAGTTCCAGGGAGGAGAGAGAGAATTAGAATAGCTATGTTGCCTAGTAATGGGGTTGTTCTTGAGATACAGTGAGATAATATATGTAAGATGTTTTATAAACCTTAAAGCTATGAATATGTGAGCTAAAATATTGTTGCTATTATTATAACTGTAGATATCTCTCACTTTCTCCTAATTTCTCATAGCACTTACAAACTATATAAAAATGTTGCTCAATACCAATTTCTAGGTTAACTCTTTACTGGTGTAGTGGAAAGAAGAGAGGATTTGGTATCAGAGGATTTGGGTCCTAATTGGTAATCTGCCATTTACTAACTGTGTGACCTTGTAAATGTCATAACCTCAAAGGGCCTTAGTTTCCTCATCTTTAAAATGGGACATTTGGACTAGATGACCTCTAGTCCAAACCCCTTTTAACTTTAATTTCTGTGATCATATCATCTTTCTCCATACTCAGTTTGAATTAAATACTTGACCTTCTACCTGTATGGTGAGTCTGAGTTAAATAACTACCTAAATCTTAACTAAAATTGTCTGAAAACTCCTACCTCTCTTCATTTAACACTCTGACCTGTCCACCCAGGAGACCTTGTTCTAGACAACGTCCAGCACAGTAGGTTAGAGAAGGTTTTCCTCTGAGCTTTCTCATCAGCTTGATTCAGAAGAGAAAAGCAAAGTAAAGTCATGACTCACTCAGGGATCTTGCAACTCAGCCAGCTGGCTCTGGCCACTACATCTGCCTGCTTTTTCTTCTCCCAGCAGGTACTAATTCACTAAAACTTATTAACAGCCTGGGTTAACTGGAGGAGAATTCAGTCTCTTCCCTAGGAGAATACTCCTCCCCATACTGAAACAGAAGCTCTGAAAATATACATGAAGGAAGAAACAATAAGAGCTGCACTCCCTCTGTCTCTATCTCTGTCTCCCTCCCTCTTCCTCTCTTTCTCTCTACCCCTCACTTTCTCTCTCTGTCTCTCTGTGTGTCTCTGTTTCTGTCTCACTGTGAGTGTGTATCTGTCTGTCTCTGTCTCCCTCTCTCTCTCTCCACCTTTCACTATCTCTAATAGTGCTCTAAAGGCAGCTAAAGTCAATCTCCAAAGAATTTGTCTTCTGAAAACTATTGCTAAACACAGGGTACATGGAAACAATGACTATGTTTCTAAGTAATTCTTCTGACTGAAAGGAATAAAGCTATTGTGACCAATCAAACCTGACTGGCCAACAGAGGCCTGGTGAGTTGGCGCGCTGCCTAAATCAACATCCCAGGAGGCTTACCCTCCCTGCCCACAAAGGCCAAAGCTCCAGCTAAATCAAAGAGGAAGGGGAGGGCTGTTGTTTGATAAATTCAGGTTCAATACCAGTTAAAATTTTTTATCTTACATTAAACTGTGCTGAGACCAATTATACTGAATCTATTGGTGGTGCCTTTTACATTCTCTTTTGTCATTTTCCCTGGAATTTCCCACACCTCATGTAGGGCACTCTAATTTCCTTAAGTAGTTGCTCCTCATTCAAAGTTGTATTCTAAGCTACTTTCTAAATGCCTAAGTATGCAGAAATGATTAAAGAGAAAAAAAACTTCAAGACTCCCTGAAATGACTATTTTTTTTCATCTCTCATAAGCTGAGTCCCTCCCTCTTCACAAAGGCAAGGCTGTAATTTGAAGCCTTAGTGTATAAAGGCTTTTTCTTTTCTAAGTATGGTGGGACCCACATTCACTTGAGGATTAGAAGAGTGAAGGGGAGGAAGAGGTTCTCTTTCTTGGCAGCAGCTTAATCTTCCTCTGGGACTCCCATTTGAAAGCAGACATGATTGCAACAAATTTACAATTTCATAACAAAACAAAACTTTCTTTAAATGCTTTCTTTAAAAATTCAGGGTGTAAGAGCCTACCTGAAACCCAAGCACATTATGGGAAAGTTTCCTTTGGAATGCCCCACTGTGGCAATCCCCCCACCCTCTTCCTGGTTAAATGGTAATGATTTCTGCTAGTGATAGCTGTGACTGGGGTGCTCAGCTCTCTAGGATCTGACTTCAAACTTTAAGGGGTGTGTTTGCAGCTTGTAAGGCTAATGAGGACGATGAAAATGACTTGGAATTCCTTCAGTTGCAACTGGATTCTCAATACATAATCCATTAGGATGGTCTTAGTTAGGAAATCTTTGGAGGGCCAGACAACTTGATCTAATGGTGGAATGTGTTATGAAGAAATTCTTCTTTGCAACCTCACTGCCATCCAAAGAGGCAATGGGAGAGATCTTTCCTACATGCAAATTAATTTAAAATGCTTGTAAGGGCCATAATTATATATCCTATAAATTTAAAAGAATATTTCTTATAGGATTGCTTTTTAATCCAAGTTCCAATGTTTGTTAAGTTTTTCCTTAGGTCCTTGCATTATAGCAGTAAAATAACTTTGCTTATGAATATAACACATTGATCTTTTGAAGCAAATAAACATTTTGTTGGTTCAATTATCAAGTCAGACCAGGTGAGGAGATTCTGATGATCCTTCCTAAACATTTTATACTTCCAATAAAATAAGCTTACGTGACTTATGTTTAAAAATACATCGGTCAATCATATATTGATTATATGGCTCTCAGGTCTTAATCTGTAAATTACCAGTGATTGGTGTTCTTGATTCATATGGGCTTTCCCTAGAAGCTGTCTTTCTTCTCAGGGTCATAAGCATTTGGATTTTGAATTTAAGGTAAAAGCAATAAAAATAGACCTCAGAAATAACTCGCCCTTCTAAACAAACAAATGAAAACAACACAACAAAACAAAAAGAACAAACCTCTGCCACCATCTCCAGATCTAACTATCTCAGAGGCAGTTCAGTGGAGTGGAAAGAACACTGATCTAGATCCAAGAGAAATCTAGGAGTAAGTAGCTCCAGTATTTATTCTCTAGGATTTATTTACTTTGTACACAGGTATGTGGGTAAATGTTGTTATCCTCTAACAAGATAGGTCCTTCTTGGGCGCAATTACTGTTTCCCTTGTTTGTTGACCCACTTTTGTCTGTTTGCCTGACACAGGGCCTGGCTCATAGTAAGTGCTTAATAATGTTTAATGGTTGACTGTTTGATTGATCTTAGGGAAGCCCTCCTCTTTTCCCACATTTATAAAATAAAGAAAGTGTGGAGATATGGAAGATGAATTACAAGGTTCTTTCTAGCTCTAACATTCTGTGATTTTCTGTGTTCTTTTCTCTTAAGGTGGCAACATTACAATTGAGTATGAATCACACAAGGATGAAAGCATTTGGTTAGTCCAAGGTCGAAGGGTGTTGTCTCTGTATCATGAAAATGGGGGGTGGGGTGAGGGTGTAGTGGATAGAGTGCCAAGCCTGGAGTCAGAAAGACCCATCTTCCTGAGTTTGAATCTCACATCAAACACTTACTAGTTATGTGACCCTGGGCAAGTCACTTAACCCTGTTTGCCTCAGTTTCCTCATCTATAAAATGAGCTAGAGAATGAAATGGCAAACCATTCTAGTATCCCTGCCAAGAAAACTCCAAATGGAGTCATGAAGAGTTGGATATGACTAAAAAAATAACCAATGACTAAAAAAAAAACAAACAAGTGAGCAATTCTTGTTTCTAGGCACAAAGCTCTGCCATACTAATTTAAGCCATAGAACTGATTTTTCAGTCAGCTTCTATCCCTTGGCAGTTATAGATCTCCAGTTTACATGGTAGTAAATGGTAAGCTTAAATTGTCTTGGCATGGCTCTTGAGAAACACATGGGGGTATTCCCTACTGTGGTTGGAGAGTTCAATGCTCGTTAGCCCCAAAGGGAGGCTTTACCAACCATATCTTAGCCTCCACATTTCCATCTCAGACACAAAGACATCCCTATTCCTTTATCATGAAGTTCTTTTCTTATTTTCCAGGACCATATCAATAATCTTTTCTAAAGACAACAATTGCCACAATGAAGCCACTTGGAAAAAATCACAAACTACATTGACAAAGAAGACTTCAATACTTCAAAAGGTTTGTGTTTTCATCAATGTGGACATCCTTTTCACTGATGTTGATAGCAGCTTATCCATACCTTTACAGAAGCTCTATAATTAAAATCAGATGTATTCATCCAGAGGAAAGACTTGATCGCTACTTAACCATTATTCTTTCTGCTGCTGCTCTTCAAAGGAGAGCTCTGAAACCTACATCAGTGGAAGACAGTTTATTAAATCCCAAGGTGAGTAAAGAATGTGATGTGGAAAAGTGATCTAGACCTTAGGACCCACCCTGGAGAAAAATAACTTACTGCTAGGAACTGATTTGTGGAAACAGAATGTTTAGGGAGAAGAATTTTTTTATGGCACAACATAAACAACTGCATTGCTTTATCACAAAAGAACAGAAGCAGAGAGATGAAGCTAGCTATCACATAGATAAAACACTTGAATGATCTTTGAGCTATCCTTAATGCCCTGAGTGACTTTACACATGTCACCACCTATTTGATGGAATGGTTCTACTTTCATTGAGCTCAGCCCAAATATTTCCCAAGAAGGAACTACTAACTCCTTTATACTACACAGATGGTTTTTTGCTTCTGAAAAGTTCCCATTTGAAACTTCTAGTTACATTGTATTGCCTTCAAGATTGTTGCTTACATTTAACTAATTAATAGATAATATTTATAAAAAGTATTAGAGCTTGCAAGTGCTATATCTATCTATATCTTTCTATCTATCTATCTGTCATCTATCTATCTATCTATCTATCTATCTATCTATTCTATCTCACTCAATCCTCACAACAACTTTGTGTGCTATTATCCTCATTTTCTGGATGAGGAAACCGAGGCTTAGATTCTTGCCAGCAGCTAGTAAATATTGGGGCTAGATTCAAACAGAGTTCTTTCTAATTGCCAAGGTGGTGTTCTATGCACTATACAAATCATTGGCTCTCAGTCTTATTTTGAAGAAAGGGCTTTGCAAACTGTAAGTTCTAAGTAGGAATCTCAAGAGTTGGAAGGGACCCGGGAAATTACCTAATTTATACTTGAGCAGGAATTTCCTTCATATCACTAAGAAGTGATACTCTGGACTCTATTCCCAAACCTCCAGAAATGTTAAACTTACTATATTCTGAAGGAACCCATCCTATTTTTTGGACAGCTCAAATTGTCAGAATTGTTTACTTAAATAGATCTCTCTGCAACTTCTGCTCCCCTATGACCACGTAACACTTACCACATCTTTCCTAAGTCTTTTTTTCTTTTCTCAACTTTTAATCTCAGCTCACTTAATTGTTCTTCAAATAGCCCGATTTCCATCCTGGTCACCATCCTCTGAATGCTCTCCAATTTAGGAATGTCTTTTCTAACTTCTGGCACTAGAAGCCAAACAAGATACTCTAGATGGGGTCTGAGCAGGACAGAGTCTGGCGGGATTATGGCCTTCCTCATTCTAAATATTATAATTCTATTATGTCACCCTAAGATTATAAAGAGGTAGAATGGATAGTGTCAGAAAGTCAGGAAGAGCTGTGTTTGATTCCTGCCCTTGACAAACATTGTCTTTGTGACCCTAAGCAAGTCACTTAACTGCTAAGTGCCCCAGACAACTCTAAGGCTAACAAGTACAGAGTAATTGCCAGGCTGCTTTGGAAGAGGGAGTTTGCTTGCTAGCAATAAGAAAACAGAGATTACGCTAGCTTTTTCTTGGCTGCTATATCCCATTAGTAACTATCTTGAACTTGTAGACTAATAAAACCTGCGGGGTTTTTCTCATTAAATATTTTCCAGTCATATTTTCTCCTTTTCTATATGCATAGTTGATTATAAAAAAAAATCCAAGTATACAATTCAATATTTGTCCCCATTAAATATCATAAGTTTTGGCCCATTGGAGACCAATGAGGTCTTTTTTATCTTGATTTATAAGAACCTTTTCTAATTGAGTTGGTTTTACCTCTTTGAATAAAAATCATTCTCTTGGTAGAGAAACTGAAGGTGAAGTACTAGGAAAGCAGTGCTACTTTCTTTCTGTTATCCATTATCATTATCCCATTCAACCCTAAGTGCAATTCTATCTCCCCTTTGATGTGCTTCTTTTCCTCAGCATAGATGAAAAAAGGAGAAAGAAAACTTTTTGTCACCATTAATATTCATTGCTTATATCATTTTATTCCATACTTATGATCCTGTGATTCTCACAAGACCATATATAACTCTCTGTATTTATCCTCAGCTGCTTGTTCATACTGTCACCTTCTGAATATGTCCTTTAAAATCTAATCTGAATGTTGAGGGTTGTGGCAGACCTTTGTAATATTAGCCACAAAGGAGACTGAGACTGGCAGATCTTCTGATCTCTGGAGCGTGTCATAGTGCCTATTGTCTGTACTAAGTTCATCCTAAATGCAGTGAGCCCCTGGGAGTGGGGGACACCAAGTTGCCTAGAGAAGGGTGAACTAGTCCGGGTTGAACATGGAACAGATCAAAGCTCCCATGCTGGTCACTGGTAGGATTTGGTCTGTGAGTAGATCTTACACATTCAGCCTGGGTAAGATAGGAAGACCTAGTACAGAGGTTGAGAACTCACATGAAACCAAACTTCACAGAACACATCCCCTTGAAAAAAAGTATTTGTTCTGTAAAACTTGGATTCAGTCAAAAAGTCACACTCAAGGACCTAGAAAGTCATATGTGGCCCCAAGGCTGGAGCTTCCCTGTCCCTGATCTAGTATTTGAAAACATCATCATCATCACATCATCATCATCATCATCATTAGGCAGATAGGTGGAATAGTAGATAGAATCTCAGACTTTAAGACAGGAAGGATCATCTTCCTAAATTCAAACACTTACTAGTTATGTAACCATGGGCAAATCACTTAATCTAGTTGGCCTCAGTTTCTCCATCTGTAAATGAACTGGAGAAGGAAATGGCAAACCACTTCAGTACCTTTGCCAAGAAAACTCCAAATTGGATTATGAAGAGTTGGACATGACTGAAGAAATGACTGAACATCAACAATTTTAAAAAAATATGTAATCTGAGCAGTTAATTTTCTATGCAGCCATATCTCTTTATTTTAATAATTATACTTAATCTTCCTTGTTAGAATAATTTGTTTTGTGCCATCAAATTTTTATTCTTGAGATCGTTACATTCTTTTGGTCATTTTTGGTCATGTCCTACTTTCTGTGACTCCATTTGGGGTTTTCTTGGCAAAGATACTGGAGTGGTTTGCCATTTCCTTTTCCAGGTTATTTTATAGGTGAGGAACTGAAGCAAGCAGGGTTAAGTGACTTGCCTAGAGTCACACAACAAGTGAGTGTCTGAGGTTGAATTTGAACTCAGTTCTTCCTGATTCCAGGTCTGGCACTCAATCTCCTGCACCACCTAGTTGCCCTTGAGATCATGATATACCTTTTGAAAATACTTTTCTTACAGAATTGTAAGCCATGAAACCTATCCCTCCTTTGAACTGTCATGAATCTGTATTACCAAACTCTAATGTACATCTCAGACTGTCTGGCAGTTGTCTAGCACAAAATCTAAGAGAGCGTGTATACTGCCTTTCAAGGTGCCAGTTTCATTTCTCTTTAGCAACTAATTGCTGTTTATTGGTTGCCTACCATGAGCTACAAATGCATATTTCTGCTGGTCACTTCTACTTTGTGAAAGGACAAATTAATCAGCAAGGCCTGTTAAGAATTTTAGTAGAGGAAAACCTCCTGAATTTTTCTAGATGACAGAAGTCTCCCTAAATCTTGTGTCTTACTTCTGTGTGAGCTTTAAAATATCCTTCCATGACTCACTCATGTCTTCCTTCTGGGCAATAGACCAGAATACAATCTTAATATAATATCACTTCTGTTACTCTATACCATGTCCTTTCTCTCTGGTTCAAGGATTTCCACACTGAAATGTATTTTATTGATATGTTATGTTGTTCTACTTCATCTTTTATACAATCTCTTATTTTATATTAGGTATATCTTTTCATTGCCACATTCTAGTTATGAATCACATACTATTAAGTTTCAGTGATACCTAGGTAGTTCTATGTAGCGCCTTTAAAAGTAGGTCATTGTATTTTTAAAATAGCTATAACTATAATTATAATATAGGGTAAGAAAATATAAAGGATGAGGGTATATAGTCAGCTTATCAATAAGACTATAAAGTCACTAAAACCAACCACATTTGAAAATATCAGCCATTTGAATATGGAAATATGTTTTGCATGATTTCACATGTATAAGTGATATGTTGCTTGCCTTCTCGGAAGATGTGGGAGGGGGTTGGATGGAAGGAGAGAATTTGGAATTCAAAATTTAAAAAGAAAATAATTCTTAAAAATATTAAATTAAAATATTTTAAGAAAAGAAAATAAAGCCCATTACTCTAGAGCAGCAGTTCTCAACCTGTGGATTGCGACCCCTTTTGGAGTGTTACTTGTGTCACAGGGGTCACAGAGGTCACTTAAGATCACCAGAAAACACACATTTCGGATGGTCTTAGGAACTTCCTCTATCCATCTCCAGGCAAGTCCGCCTGCATGCAGACACACCCTCACACAAGTATTAAAGGGTTGCAGCATTAGGAAGGTTGAGAACTACTGCTCTGGAGCTTGACCTTATACTGAAAGAGACTTATAAGCATGAACACTATATAATAGGCAGATAAAGTAGAAGGAAAGGTCTCCATTAAATCTCTATCATTTAGTTTTAATAAGACATCTAAGTAGTCTTTGGTAACTAGGAATAAAAGACAAGTAATAACTAACATATCTGAACATAATTTATCCTATATAGTAATGATAATAATGACATACTAATGATAGCTAGTATTCACGTATTGCTTCAAAGTTTACAGAACACTTTGCAAATAAATAAATAAAAGATCTCATTTAATTTTTTACAACAGCCCTGGGAGGTCATACCATTCCTATCCACATTTTACAAATAAGGAAACTAGGACTGAGCCATCAAATGACTTACCCAAGACCACACAGCTAGTAAGAGTCTAAAGTAGGATTTGAACTCATGCGATCCTGAACTCTATCCACTATGACAACTAGCTGTACAAACATAAGCTGATATTGCTCATGTAGACATAGAATCTTTGATTTGGAAAGGATTTTAGGGATCATTTATAGCCCAGTCACCTAATTTCATTGTTCCAGATAGGTTATGATATGTTAATGTATTCATTTCATAATAAAAGCACATAAGAACCCAAACAATATAGAATTAAGACTTCTTAAGTATCTAGGATAAATTATACTCAAATATGTTCCTTCTTATATGTTTTATTTCTATTTGCCAAAGATTACTTAGATGTCCTATTAAAATTAAATGATGAAGATTTAATGCAGACCTTTCTGCTACTTTATCTGCCTGGAGAGCCTTAAAAGATATTTGTTATTTCTTGCCTTTAATGCATCAATACTTAAATGAACTTGTGAACCCATTAATATGGATTTTACAGTAGATTGTAACCCTTTCGATGCTTTTGCATGAAATTATTGCCCATATTCTTCCATCCCTTTCAAAGAGATAATCCCAGCATGCTAGAAGTCTTTACTGAAGTCCTTAATTGCTAGTGTCTTTCCTCTCAAATTACCTTGTATTTGAATATATTCAATATATTTGTGCTATATTTTTAATATATACTTGTGCTCTCCCCTATAAGAGTGTAAGATCCTTGTGAGTGGAGTCTGTTTCATTTTTTATATTTGTATTACCATCACCTGGTTAGTTGACTGGGTTTTTTTTTTTCTAGGTATTTTTAAAAATATCTTTTTTTCCCTAAGGGTAATGAAACCAAATTACTTCCCAGCACAAAACCCCATCTTGATTTTAGACAAAAATATTCTCTGATTGAAGCTGTATGTTCGTAAACTTTGGGACACCACAGTCTCTAAGGAAACAAAGTGTTGATTTCCCCAAACTTCAATGAAGATATGTATGGTGAGTACAAGTGGGTTGCAGCATATCTCCAATCTCTTTCCTAATTCATCCAAAATTTGTCATCAGATTCTGGTTTCATGACTAACCTCTTTCACCCATCTACCTACTCTATTTCTTTACTCCTATTTAATGAAACATTTCCTTAAGTAATATTAATATCTGGTTTTATTTTATTTACAAAAATCTAGTGACTAACTTGGTGAAGTGTAGTTTCAAAATATACATGTATGTATATATGTTTCTGAAAGATGCCATGTAAAAATTATTTATTATGACTGTCGGGAACATAACTTTTATTGTTTCTTTTACTTCAAAAGTGCATCTAACCATATAACAAAGATCTAATTTCTCATTCTTAGTGAGATTTGATAAAGGCATTTAGTTTATAATGAGGCTACCTCATCCTGACTGTGAAAAAAAAAATCCATGTTCTCAAGGTTAACAAAAAAAAAAAAAGAACTTCTTAGGTTGACACCTGCCACTCTAACAAATGCTTCTACCGAAATTCTTTCTTACTGTGTAGAGTAGCTCTAAGCATTTATCATCCAATTTTCCCATACATATCTTGTTTTTGTTTAATCATTTGCTTGTTCTTTCCTTATTAAACTGTAAACTCCTTGAGGGTGCGGACTGATTTTTGTTCTTTCTTTCTTTTTTACTTTTTTGGATTGTCCCTAGGGTTTAGCAAAATGTTTGCCACATAGCGGCTGCTTAATAAACACTTGTTGATAAATTAAATTGACTGATAAGAATTTTTCTTATTCTGAATGTTTGGACAAGATTTTAAAAAAATCTTAGTCTTCATAATGAGACATTTTCAAAGATATTTTCATTTAACAGAGTTTAATCATTGGTACATTGTTTTCTTTCCTTCCTACACTTTTAATGCTCCTCTCAAAGGTCTTGCTATATAAATGAACAGTGATAAAAAGGACTAGATAGAAGAAATCAAAACTCAAATGACTATAGAATTAATTGTATAAATTTTACCGTATTTTAGAAAAAACAGATGTGAAAAACACAGAAAACAGACTCATAGAATGGTATCTGGGACCTACTTAAAGATTTTTTTCGGTATGGCAAACCACCTATAACACACTAACCAGTCAACACGACAATAAGACAAAATTAAAATTGTTCATGATTGGATGAAAATGCCAGACTTTTCAGTGCTAGTTAAATACAGTCTTTGCTACCTTTCCATACCAGTGTTTCTACTAAATTATCTTTTATAATGTGGAACAGGAGAAAAGATGGAATAAAGATGTGAGAGACAATAACTCTGCGGAATTGTTCATATAATTGAGTTTATGAAAAGACTCTATAGATGATATAGGTCTTTACGAGGGAGTAATGCCATAGAAAGTGATCCTGATCATTCTATTATATGAGCTGCTGCATAGAGGACCAATGAGGTAAGTTCAAAGCTTAGCTCGGGATTGTTTTTAGCTCATTTTTATAGCAATTTTCAATCTGTTGTTGTCATACTCAAAACTTGTATTTAACAGATAATTTATAAGCAAAATGGTAAAAAGATTAGGCTCTTGTTTTGTTAGTTTGGCAAAAAATGAACAAACCTTTTGTTTCCAAGGATGCAAATGCCATTTAGGAGAAATGAAAGGATATTAATGGTCATGCAGATGCAAATATGCAAATTAAGTCTGGCATATGAGGAAGATTTTTTTAATTAACTGAACAAACAACACAAACATAATTTGTATTTATGCCTAACAATATCATGAAGTTGTTGCAAAACACTGGAACTATTCTAGTGTTGGGTGATAAATATAATTCTCCACGGAGAGCTGGGACCAGTGTCTACTGAAATTTCCAAAACCTCACTAATGATTTATTTCTACAAAATGCAAAGGGACTTCTTGTTTGAGTAGGAAAAAATAGCAGCTGCTCCAGGCATTCTGCAACTAGGAAAAAATTTAGCCATCCTGAAGTTTTGGATAGTTTTAATAATGTATCAAATGGTTAATTTGCTTATAAACTATTAAGCAAATGTCTCTTTATGTCAAAGTATGGTAAAATACACTCATAAAATCATATGGTATCATAAATTATGTATAATAGGAACATAGTGATTGAATGAAACTTGCTGTGGTGGGCAAATTCATCATGGTTCCAGGCTCAGTTTTTGAGTGAAATATCAAGTAAAACCTTTCCCTTTAGAAAAAACAAACAAACATGGCTATTTCTGAGTATTTCCAAAAATGCTAAATCCCAAACATCAACAGAAATAACTGGTTCTCATGTTTTCTCTGCCCATTGTTGTTTTATTTCACAACTTCCAGCTGTCAAAATATCACAACAAATACGGAACATGCAGTGCGTAGGGAGCTGACCTTGGTGTCAGGAAGATCTGGGTTCAAACCCTGTCTTTGACACATTCTGGCTGTGTGACTCTGGGTAAGTGACCATTCAATGTCCCCTGACAACTATCTAACACTAATGTAAAAAGAGTTCAGACCTGCATTGTTCAAGGGAGTACCTCATGACAATGAAATCGTGTGTCCAATCCAAACAAATAAATATCAGGGTAGAGACTTTCTCTGCCACTGGTTGAATTTCAGTACAAGTTAAATGTTAGGCACACATGGTAAGATTTTGCATTGTAATGGCATAAGTAGCTCCATTTGCTTAAAAGTTAAGAAGACATCTTCAAATATCTACTTCTTAAGGTCAATATTTTAAGGATCCTTAATGTTCTATGAGATAGAGTTTGGTCTCTTCAACAACTTGGTAGATGATCTCTAAGAGTTTCTATGACCATTGAATTTTAATTAAAGATAGTTAGGCAAAAAAAAGCAATCTCTGGAGGACATAGTTGTTGAAATTGTAGAGTCAGAATATATATAGTAGCTGACTTCCCAGTTATGCAAACACTATGGTGTGTAAATGGGAGGTGATGAAGCTCACCAGATAGTGACTGTTCCCTTCGGTGGTATATTTTCTGAGTCTCTTATCCCACTTTGGAGGATACTCCTACTGTACTCCTACTATTCAGGTATTGCCTACCCTAGGTCAAAACAAGTAGTTTTCTCCTCAATACCAAGCACACTGAGATCCCTTGATATAGTTTTACCTTGTATAGAACTTTAGTTAAAGGCAAGTCTAGCTAATGTCCCATGTAATGAGGTGCCAACTGGTAGCAAAGTCATTAATTACTATGGAATGCTAGTGTGCAGAGTGATCTGCTTTGGGCTTAAGTAAGGCGTTGTGATTTCACTGGTTCAGGGCTTCTGTTAGAAACTTTTAGCAATATAGAGGGGTGGCTAGGTGGCGCAGTGAATTGAGCATGGCCCTGGAGTCAGGAGGATCTGAGTTCAAATGTGTCTATAGACACTTAACACTTACTAGTTGTGTGACCTTGGGCAAGTCACTTAACCCCAATTGCCCTGCCTTCCCCTGTCCAAAAAGAAAAAAAAAAGTATTGGAGAGAGTTCCACGGGAGCATTAAGAAGGAAAGAGACTTGCTCATGGTTATGCAGACAGGATGTGTTAGGGGGTGGACTTGAACCTAGATCTTCTTGACTCTGAGAGCAGTTCTCTACACCACAACACCACATTGTTTTTCCCTTTTGACTTCTTAAGGACTGTCCATATACAACTATAAAACTAGAAGTGGGTACTTTTTATGAAATTCAATATTTGTGGAATTATAAACACTTGTGAAATTAAAGCATTTGACCATTGCTCGGTAAGGGTCATGCCTACTTAATAAATCCATTTTAAGCAGTGGAAGTATATGATAATTGAAACATAAATAGGATCTAAAGCAATGAAGTTGTTAATGTCGGAGTTTTTCTTTCTTTCTGAGTCATTCATCTAAGTGGGATCTTTAATGAGTTCACAGAAAAAAAAATCTTGTCTAGGATTATAGGCACTATAACCTGTCTGTCCTTTGTGCTTTAGGAAAATCTTTAAAGATTACTTTAGTACTTAACACTTTCTATTGGGGTTAACTTCTTATCATGGAAGAATTAAAAGATTTTTTTTGAGGGGGAAAACTAAAAGATAAGAAAAATCAACAAGGTCCTTGTGGAGATTTTATCAGTGTAAAAGTAAAATGGTAGCTTTCTGGCCCCCTACCACTAAGGAGATTGCTAGATCTTCTAATAAGAGAATCTTTTCACACCCATCTGACTCCTTATAAAATATTTCATTGGCCAAGTCATGAATTCCATATCAGAGGATGGATTATTGTCAGTGGAAGCCTCTTTTCTTCTCTGTTAGATCCACTCACAATGGAGCTGGCTTGCCTTCATCTTTTGGAAGAGAAAGCAAGACTATTTTTATTCCTGCTATAACCTGGCAAAGAAAGTAGTGCAATTAAACACCAGAGGAATTAGCTCCTTGTGTGTGTTCTTAGATCTGTAGCTGTTTAGCCCATTGTCCTAGTATATAGAACATTCGATAAAATGAAATAAGTGTATGGTAGAACATAGAAGTACAATGAGCCAAATTTGTAGTCACAAAGACATATGTTCTTTATGTATCCTGATTCACCTACCCCTCCATCCTGTCTACTCTTTTGTATTTTGTCTCTTATCTTAGGCTGATAACCAGATATTGTAGCACTCCTAGCTACAGAAGCCAGAATTGGCCTTCCCCTGCAGACACAGGCTTCTTGTAGGCAGGAAAAGTTCCCACACTTGAGCAAAGGCATGTAGAGAAGATGCCCTAGAGAATAAGCTGCCAATGTAGTACAGTTTCTCAGCATTACCCCTTACCATGTCTGCCATTAGAGTTGACTGTGCCAATGCCCAACTAAATCCCTTGCTCCATCTGCAAACATGGGGGATAAGCAGAGTTGGAGAAACAATTTCTACATGCTTGAAGAGGAGCATTTCTAAACTAGTCAAAATTGACTTTAGTTTAAACTGATTAACCGTGGTCCATTTACATACCAATGTAATTAGTGAGATGGAGAATAAGTCATCCTAAGACTTGCGTAGCTATATAGAGGACTTCAAATGATGAGTTGGTTATAAAGTAAAATAAAAAATTATTTAGGAAGAACATATAATAGATACTAGGAAAGAGTAGTATTGTATAGTGAGTATTTAGAAGGCCAGCCTCAAAACAAGGAAGATCTGGTTCAAGTCCTCTGATACATATTGATAGTATGACCATTTTAAGTTATTTGACCTCTCAGTATTCTAAGCAATTTTCTAAGACTATAAAGTGCAGAGAAATTTCCTCACCCAGGAGTTCCCTATACCAATGAAACCATAGATCCAATTCCAATCATGATCTTTACCACCAAACATATACCTAAATTTAATATAGAAGGTAAAAGAAGAACTCATGCTTTTTGATGAAAGGTTTGAATAACCTGCTGCTAATAGTCATGTAAGTGTGGCCATTAATGACCATTCTGTGACCAGTAGCTAAGTACCTACTGGTATATAAAAGAAATTTAAACGAATTACAAAGTTTTGATCATTCCGGTTTCGTTAGGTGACTTATAAAAGGACAATCGTCATTCAATAAAGTTGTAAAACTGATTTTCTGTTTTGTTGAAAGATTATTTGTAAAGTAATGGCCTTGCAATTATAGCAATTAACATGACAAGAGCTCCCTACTTTTCTGACCTTATTTAGATTTTACTGAATGCAACATGAAAAAATCAGCACAGCAATATTAAAGTGCAAGGCATCTAGTTTTGTCATCTATTAGACAAAAACAACTCTAAAGGACACATGAAGAAAGACACTATCTGCATCCAGAGAAAGAACTGATAAATAGATATAAAATAATACACACATATATGCGTATATATGTGTATATACATGTACAGACACATACACACATGCACATGTACATGTGTGTATACACAAATATATGTATGTGTGCATATATGTATGTACCTATTTTGTCTAATCGTAGCCATCTCTGGGGGTGGGAGAAGGATAAAAAAAAGAAATTTACACGATAATGTATATTTGAAAGGAATAGCAAGATGTGCAAAGCAGATTTACAGTTTCATATGCAATCATCTTTTTAAATTATGCTATTACAGAAATGCTTCTTTTATTCCATACATTAAAAATAAAAATTTAGAAATAGATTAAAAAATAATTATTTTTGTAAATGGGCATTTAGGCTCTCATTAAAAACCAAACAAACAAAGAAACAAAACCTATTGGTTCCAAGGTATATAGTTTCTGCTTACTTTACAAAGCAAGAATCTGCAAATTATCACCTGAGAGTCAAATCCAGTGGCTACTTGTTTTTGTTGGGCCCATCAAGTAGAAATATTTTTCAATATTTTAAAACATAATGAAATTGTATTTTAAGAATTAAAAAAAGACATTTTTAGGTCGAGGGATGTAGTTTTACAGTTCCTGTTTTATAGCATAAGGAAAAAAAAGCCATTCTCAGGATATTTTCTGTCCTTATTTTGCACTGAGTAACTTTCATTATGTCATTAGCTACTTAGCAGAGTGATTCTACCTTTGTCCCACTCTGGCCAGACATTTCTCAAGAAGTAACTGCTAGCTTTCCTACACAGGTGGATCTATACTGCTGAAACTCATCTGCTATTTTCATACTTTATTTTTTAAAGTGTTGGTACTCAACATATTAAAGGTAATGGTATATGACTAGGACATCATTTGGAATGGTATCTATCCCGGCAGTTAGTAGCATTAATCATAGTTATTAGTTTTAATATGGCAATATCCTTGGCATAAACAAACCTAATAAAGAAAATTCATTTCCTCTGTGTCTAGAACCTTATGTGTGGGAGCTCCTTCTACCAATGTAGGTCAGCAACTTGATGACAAGTAGATGAGACCAAGGGAATTTCTTAAAGCTCTGAGATTAAATGACTTCCCCATCGTTACACATGTAGTATCAGAGGGACAATTGGAATTTATTATCTCTACTATGCCGTGTATCTCTCTCTATCTATATACATACATATACATAATATATATGTATATACACACACACATTGCACATGTTCATTTTGATCCAGAGTTTGCACTTTCTTTGATGTAGATTAAAAAAAAAACCCTTTAATTTATAGTTATATTTTATAATAAATATCCTGTTGCTAACTATTCTATTTAAAATTCAAAAGGATACATTTCAGTTTAGTTGTACTTCAGTATTTGATATATACACATTTATCTACATTGATAATTTAAGTGGATTACACAACAGGAGGAGAGAAACAATGATCTGTTTCCTCTTATAATTCACTACAGAGCTGTCATCAGCATTTTTTGCACCTGGAGCAAGGGACACAAAACATATGGAAGTGAAGTAATTTTAAACTCATCCTTTATTCAATAAGGAAGCATAATGAAGGAGAGAGTTTGGGAGACTTTGAGGCCAGCAAAGGGAGTGTTGGGTAGAACAGGCAGAGCTAGTCAAGGGAGGAATTCACCTGGAGTGAACCCATGGGGAGGCAGTAAGTAGCTTCCTATTTTAACTAATTATTTTAATGTGGTGCTAAACTCAGTTGCTTCTACAATGCTAGACATGGTTGGATTACATGGTCTTTGAAATACCTTCCAACTTTAGATCATCATGCCATGATTCAAAGTTCTTTCAGCATCTTTAAACTTGACATTCTGGCACAATGTTTCAATTGGTTCTATCCTAGTTGTGGTCATCCATGAATAGTATGGGTTTTTCTTCCATTAAGAAGAAAAAAAATGTTTTTAAAATGCTGCACGTATACTATGGCTGCACAAAATCACCAGATCTTAGAGATGGAAGGGACCTCAAAGACTATCCAATCTGCCTTTAAAAGGAATTTCTTTTACAATATTTCTGACAAAATGATCATCTAGCTTTTGTCTGAATACATCTAGGGAGATCTTCAGGTCTTTACATTTTATTTGCCTCCCCGTAGCAAGAAGCATTTCAAAATCTTTGACACATGATGATTTAGATAATTTAAATTCTAATTACAATTGGGAATATTTATATGGTAGATGCTATTTATAGGATTATCATAGTAACTCAAAAGCCTGGGAGTCAGTTATAACTAGAGCCTATCAGAAGCACAAATATACTTTCCTGGATAGAAAGTGAGATTTATTTAAGGATTTTTTTTTAAATGGTAAGGCATCATAGTGACTATCTGGTTAATCCTTTGTTTTTATAGATGGGGAACCTGACACATAGAATACAATTTCCCAAGATCACATAGCTGGTTAATAGCAAAACTATAATCTTAATCTGATGGCACCTAGTCCATTGCTTCATACATTTACTAGGCCACATTACCTCTTGTTCTCCATAGGCTGAATAATTCAAGCATATACCACCCCTGGAAATTATATTTTGTAGCTATATGAGCAAACACAACTAGCATTTAAATGTTAAGCCTGTCTCAAACTGTGGCTATTCTATTTAATGATCTGAATTGTTCACATCTTAAGAAAAAACAAAACAAAACAAAAACAATATAACAGGCTTTAAAAAGAATTCAACAATGCATAGATTTAAAGTTCCAGAAGTATTTAGTCATTTAATCCATCTCATTTTTATTTGTTTTGGATGATTCTGAAGTGGTTTTACATACAATGTGAGTTGATTATATAATGACACAGTAAGCAACTGAGTTAAAAAGTCATTAGAGTGAGAGGCAGTGTAGAATAAGTGGATAGAAAGCCAATACCAGAGTCAGAATGCCAATGTCAGAAAGACCTGTGTACAAGTCCTACCTCTGACATATTCTAGCTGTGGATAAGTCACTTAACCTCTCAGTGCCCCTGGGTAAATCTTCTTAAATTATAGAGCAATTTTTAAACTGAATTAGTAGAGGGCATTTCCTCTATGCAAGAACCCCTTTCCCCAAAAAGTAGAAGATCCAATTTCCTTTTCCCCAAAATATTTATGGGGAAAAGATCATCTTTTCTTCATGTTAATAGTAATATTCTTCTTTTTCTTTTTTTCTATTAAAAACTGAAAATTCAAGATGACAGCCTAGGCTAAAATCTAGCTCTGATGACAAAAAAAGAAGAAAGAAAGATTAGAGGTGAAGTAATAGAAAGTTAGCTCCTAAAGAACAGGGAAAAAAATTTGTAGCCTTACCAAGTAGAACACAACACAACATACAATGGGTGCTTAACATGCTGTTTGCAGCTATCATAGGACAAAAAACCCCTAAGAACTTACTAACTATGTGACCTTGGGCAAGTAACTTAACTCCAATTTCCCTGCCTTCCCCCCTCCAAAAAAAACCTAAGAAAATGTCTTATTAAGATGACTTTTTCTTGTGTAAACTCTTGATAGCTGTTCCATGAATCTTGAAGAGAGTAGAGCTCATACATCAAATAAATAAAAGAGTTTAAGGTAATTACATAAACCATTGAATCATAGTCTCATCCCCTCTTCTAATACCTCCTCCCTCCCCCAGGAAGGGATCTTTCCTTATTAGAGAAAAAGAATAGAGCTGTCTTTGAGGGGCAACCCATCACCTGATGCCAAAGCTAATTGTTTACTTGGGTATGTGGTAGTGGGAAATATTTTTAAGGCATGGATGGAATTCAGGGATCCCTTTCAACTTAAAAATTCTGTGGTTTCATGATTTTACAACTATAGGCAGCCAAGGAGGAGTTAGGATAGGGTCCCACTAGTTTGAGGTGGGGGGGCACTGAAAAGAAGAGTGGAAAGGATTGACAAAAAAAGAAACTTCTGTTACTTCACAATTTTACCTAGGACCAGCAAAAGCTGGTTAGCTAAAGTGAAAAATGTCACATTCTTCAATGCTACTTCTTCAAATCATGAACTCAGTAGAGGAATGAGGGTCTTCTTTCTTAACTTAGCAAGAATCAATAGAGTCAGGAAAGAGGTCCTTTGGTTCTCAGCTTACAATTTTATCTGGCTGATATTTTCCTGCAGTTAACCAGGGTGAGCCATTTCTGACTGCCATTGGCCTTTAGCCCTAACAGGAAGGAAGAGGCTAGTGGTGGTCAGAAATAGCTATCCTTGGACGACCTCCGGAGCTAGCACAGGTTTCATCCTGCTAGAGAAGATGAATATGTCAGGACTCCTAATACTGAATAATATAAGAACACCAATAAGGACAAACTTCCATGACACCAGATTATTTCCTTCCACTTTACGATGCTGGACACTATCAATTCTCTCCATCCAACCTCCCTCCCATACACACCCATAAGAAGTAACTAAGAGATTATGATCTCTTTTGACCTTTAGAAGAGAACTTTGAATGCAAGTGCTACAGGGTTTTTACCTACCAACTTGATGCTCTTCCTTTTTCCCTTCACCACACTTTTATTTCAGTCATATTTATTTCAATTACATAGACCCATATGTTGTCTGACTGGGTAGTTCAGATGAGCAGCAGCAAAATTTACCTCTTAGCTGGATTTATGGGATACAGAAGTGAGTGAATGTCTTCGTGAGGCAATATGGCTCTTTACAAGCTAAATGTCAGTGGTGCTCATTACTCAATGAGAACACAATGATACTTCCTAATAAGTGTGAGAACACACTCTTCTGTTGAACAACAGGACATCTCTGATACTCATTTAAACTTCTGAAAAAAGAACCCTTTAAGTGATTTTTTGCTCTATGTTATATTGGGCAAAAGTGAAGTTAATTTCTTAGAACAATAAATATTTATTCTTATGATTCATTTACATTTCCAGAGGTTGAGCAGTACCCATATGGTGCAAAAACTGACATAGAGAGGTTTGTATATAAATGAAAACAAGAATCTACAAAATATGTAAAATTCGTGCTCTCTTCCTGAACTGTGAGGGAACATTGGAAATTATAACATTGTGGTGACATGCTTTGATTATTTATGAACACAGACGGTTGGGTGCTAAGATGGCCTGAATTTAAAGGCAAAAGGGAGCATACCTTATTCTTACTACGATGCTACATCTAATTTAATATCATATTAAAAATTATATTGGATACGTGTGGACCTGAAGTCAGAAGACCTGAGGCTTGAACTTGAGGGTTTTTTTTTTTTGAGTTAATAGTTGTTTGACCTTTGGTGAATTATTTGAGCACTCTCTCTAAGTCTCAATTTTCTCATCTGTAAAATGGATCTACTAATATATGTACAACGTATATTACAGAGGTTTTGTGAACAAAGTCCTTTACAAATTATAAGATGCTATAAAAGTGCAAGTTAATTAACATAATAATCATTAGTATCGTTATTATTCTGTAGACCACTACACAGATTACATTGTATGCATTTTATAGACAATCAAATTATAACCACAGTTAAAGTCACAGATATTTCTAACACTTAAAACTTTAATCATTGACTTATCCAAAAATGATGGATGTGAAGAAGCATATATCCAACAGAAATAACTAAAATCAACTAAACATTTAACTGTGAGTGATAAACAATAAAGCATTGAGAGGAGGGACAAAATAAAAGATGCCGTGATCAATTGCTTATAAATTATTGAGAAGTAAACCAAATCTTCTCTGTGCTCAAATTATATTATTTACTCAGTGTACAGTATCAACTTTTCAGCAATACAGATAATAGCACTAATAGTTTAATTACATCTTAAAGCTCAAAGAGATAAACATGGCTGTTTCTTTTACCAAGGGGTTACAATTACTTTTAAACATAGGGGAAAGGCACATCTGTGAGAAGAACTTATGTTGTCAAGAAAGTAACCAGCCGCCAGCTGTAATATAAACAGTCAAGAGAGGAAACAGCCAGAGCGAAAAGTGAAGCTACATGTAAAAGTTGAGTAGTGGAGCAGTAGGCGTCAGGCATAATAAACAGGCACCAAATGTAGGTAGGTAGGGAAAGGAAAGTTTTCAGTGCTCAGATACCCTGCATTTAATGACAATCCCGCCATTGAATGGGAATGGGAATCTCCCCATCCTCCCAAAACTCTCCAAATTATCCTCATTGTCAAGAGGCCTTTCATTTCAGCACCACAGAAAGAGGGACAGTGCTCTGGACAGAAGCACTCTGGGCTCCCTCCTTTTATCAACAGAAATATTCTCCAGAGTATTCTCTTTTCTTTCCTTTTTATTTACTTATTTCTTTGGCTAATTAGTTTTTAGAGGTGAGAGGGAGAGCAGAACACATATCTGAAGGCACAGATAAATATGAAGGGAATAAATGAAGCACTTTTTTTTAAAAGAGAGATTGTCCCGAGTGAGACTTCTTTTCACTTGAAGGTGGCAAGAGTTGTTTTATTGGAAAAAATGGTTTCAGGTTATTGGGCTTAATTTTGTGAAGGGAAGTCTCAGATTAACTCATTGACAATTGAGAGCTAGAGTTCTTTTATCTTGCTATATATTGCTGTTTCATGGTGAAATGTAAATAAACCATGGTCAGTAAAACTGCCCTACTCTTTAACTACAAAATTAATTTGAAAGCAATAAACATTGCAAGAGAATAACATGAATTAATTAGTTCAAGGAAAATAAACTGCTGTCCTTCCATCTCCTTTTCTTACTTCTATTAAAAATAATTTTGTGTGGATCCAGGAACAGTTTAATAACAATGATCTAATAGAGAGGTCCATATATAGAGTTTCCCAGGACACACATTACAATCATAAACCCAACTTGAAATACTCAAGGGAAGATTTGAATATATATTACATTGATTTTTATACTGAATACTAAAAGCTAAATTGTATGTAGAATCAGAAAACCACCAATTACACCCCAAAGAAGTTGAGTCCATTGATGAAAACACAAGGTGGGGGATTTTATTTGTTGACTTAGTTAACCAGATGAGGATGATAACTTTACCAATATTATAATAAATGCTATTTTTTAAAAAAAGTTTTTTTTCCCCAATTTTGTCTTAAAGAGAAGAAAGGACAATATTCTAGAAGTTACAGGGTACATGCAGAGCAGTGAAGTCAGCCTAAATAAAAACTTCTTAAGGTTACTTGTAAGGTACTAACAGCACCAATAGCTGACAGCTAACTGCAAGAGATGGGCTTCACAGGTAAACCTTAAGCTGGTTCTATGGAGGCAGTTCCAACTTGCACAGTTCTTCATGCCTCTTTCTCTTTCTGTCCTTCCCTTCCTTTTCAGCCTCAAATATTATTTTCACTTATTTCCATTTAAGCCACTTTGTTCACAGGTTAGTAACAATCACCAAAAAAAATCCTCTTACACATAGAGCGAAAACACCATTGCTATCATTACCATTGCTAGTATCCTCTTTTTCCACAAACTCCTTGGCGAAACATTCATTATAATCCCTCAGAAAGCCAACATGCAGACCGGGGTCCAACACTATAGTGGTGACTCAACTGTCACCAAGTTCTGCCCTGTGCTCGATCCCACACAAACTGATCTGCCCAAAGTCTTTCTCACCCAATACACAGACTGCCCCAAGCCCTTTCTAAGGTTATTTTTACTATTGATACGATTTTCCCCCTCTCTTATAGGAGGATATGACTAGGTAGGAAAAGCCATGTGTGACACTTTCAGAGAATGTCATATTTCACATGCCGCTCTACCCCTTCCCCCTTCCACAAACACATACACACACCACACACCCTCTTACTCTGGCGACACAAAGAGAGTGAGTGAAGGAGTGAGTGCAGGGCACTCTGCCTGAGCAGGTTGGGGGGCGGGGGGTGGGAAGAGGGAAGAGGCAAGAGGAGCGCAGCGCAGGGAGAGGAGTGGGAGATCACTGGAGGGGGCGGGGGACTGAGTGGAGGAGAGAGGAAGCAAGCAAGGGGAAGGAAAGAGGGTCGTTCTTACCTGCCCCTAGGTTAAAGGAGATCCTAGCCTCAGCGAGATACGGGGTATCGCTCTTGGACCGGACTCTCCTGATGGGCCGCCGGTCTATATCATCCTCCGAAGATGCCGCCATTAATGTGGGAGGAAGGAGCAGGGTCGCCCGGCGAGCTGAGAGGGAGAAGGAGATGGAGAGAGAGGCGGAAAAGAGGAGGAGGGGAGAGGAAGAGGCGCGCACACATAGAAAGGGGGATGGGAAGGGAGGAAGGGGGGATGGGAAAGGAGAGGGAGGGGGATGGGGAGGAGGGGGAAAAGAGGGGGAAAAAGAAAAAAGAGGGAGAAACAGAGAGAAGGAGAGAATGGGGGGAAGGGAGAGAAAGAAAATCCGTTAAGGATCTATGGACTGGAGCAGAGATCAGGAAATCACTCCTTTCAGTCCAGTCCCCCCACCCACCCACCGCGCCCCTGCAACCCTCTGTCACAGGGCAAGGGGGTTCAGTATTCTTTACTGACCTCCTCCCCTATCCTGATCCTCAGCTGTCAGCAGAGATAGGAAGCCACAGGCTTGTCCCCTGGAGGGGAAAAATAAAATTCTAAGGAAAAGATGCCCAGTCAGCAGTGTACATCTCTCCCTGCCAAATATACTTACCCTGTTCTTCATGTGTGTTCACACACTATTATCTCAATAAACAATACTGTCCTTGCTGAAGGTGTTCTGGGTTGTTTCACTGCTCTTGCTTTCCCTTATTAGACTCTTTAAGCTGAGGTAGCCTAGATCATTGACCGTAAGGGAAGAGGTGAAAGCTGCCGCATTGGGTATATCCCTGAGTAACACTACTCTTCACCTCAGGGTGTTCAAATAAAAATTTGACCTTTCCTGAAAAGTACAAACTCTTTTTGCCCTGCTTTTTCCCCTGTTGGGTGTGAAGGAAGCCTGAATTCATATATTTCAAGATAATTCACTGCAATAATGATTTATTAATTCAGTAGACATTTATCAAGTACCTATTAACTGCAATTATTGAAGTTAGCGTGTGCAAAGCACTGGTCTAGGTACTGGAGATACGAAGATAGAAAGGAAAAAGTCCCTGCCTCAAAAAAAGTCCCTGCTATGGTGATCTGTTCAAAAATAAGTGCAAAAAGTAGGCAATGAAAGGGGGGCGGGCAGGGAGAAAGATGACATGGCAAGAGGAAAAAAGTTGAGGATGAAGAAGACATTCGTAAGAGGCAGGGAATCAGAGCAGGCTTTCCCTAGGGACTAACTCTTGAACTGAACCGTGAAGCTTAGTATTTCAAGCCCCTTGTGGGAGGAAGGATAGTATTCAAGGCATGGGGGAGGCTTTTGCAAATGAGTGGAAGAGGAGTGCGGAATGCTTGATTCCTGGGATTGTGAGTAGTATGATTTGATCAGAATGTAGAGTGTGTGAAGGTTGGAGATGGATTGTAATAGGTCGTAAATGTGAAATTTGCATTTTATCTCAGGAAATAGGGAACCATTGAAGATTTTTGAGCAGGAGAGTGACATGGTCAGACCTGAGGCTCAGGAAGATTATTTTGACAACTGTGTGGTGAGTGAATTGGAAAGAGGATAGACAACAGGAGAGAAGACTAGTCAGGAGGTATTTGCAATAGATGGGGCAAGAGGTACAAACCATCCTATACTTACAATACAAAGATAGTTCAGTGAATGTCCTAGGTCTTATGCTTGCTACCTATGTGAGATGATAGGCTTCACCTCTCAGATTCTCAGTTTCCTCATCTGTAAAATGGGAAGTATTTCTGCAGTTTCTAATTTACATAATTGACTGGAGGAATGTGCTTTATAAACCTTGAAACATTAGAGAAATATTATATGAATCATTGTAATATGTTTCCATAACTATCAACCTTGTTTGAGTTCTATTGCTTCATGCCTAGACTAGCTTCATAATTGGTCTCTTTTGTCTGATTCAGTCTGTACAGTTACCAAATTAATCTTCCTTAAACATTTTCATCACCTTGTTCCCTTGCTTTTAAAAAAAAAGCCTTCAATATCTTCATCACCAGTAGAATAAAAATTCCAAATTCCTTAGCCTTTCTTTCAAGGTTTTTCAACAATGTGTTCTCCATCCTACCATTTCAGTCTCACCTCCTACAATACCCGTATGTGTTCTCTTCAACTAACCTATGTGGGTCTCAGTTTCTTTGTTCACAAAATAAGAGAGTTGGATCTGTAAGGTTCATTCCAACTCTAACAGGCTAATGTTATTAATCACTCTAACCAGGCATTGTTCCTTTAAACTGTCTTATTCATCCATTCTTTTGCATCTATGATTAGGTTGTTTTCTCTCATGTGATTGGAGTATGTATTCACTCTTACTACTCTACCTAACTCTGCCAATTCTGTTTTTCCCCCATGAAGCTTTCTTCTTTGAACTTCCAAAGCACATATTTATACCTGGTATTTGGTGAGTTGTAGCGTGTAGTTTGGATCAATGGAAAACATATTGGCTTTGGAATCAGAAAACCTGGGTTTGAATTGTTGGATCTGGCACCTTAGGAACGTTGGGCTACTTACTTTTTTCTGAGCTTCAATTTCCTCTTCTGTTGTAATAGATGACTTCTAAAATCTCTTCTAGCTCTAGTTCTGTTATGTATTGCCTTGAAGTGGTAACTAATGATAGTGTTAGTTTTGTCTAGACAATGAGGTTGAAAACTATTAGTGAAGGCTACATATTATACTTATCTCAAATTTCCCTATCCCTGTTATGCATTCTCCCTCACTTCTGCCTCTTCCAATGAATCCCTGGCTTCCCTAGGGCTCAGGTTAAATATTACCTCTGAATATAGATTAAGAAACTCAGACCCACATAGGTTAGTTGAAGTGTCCAAGTAAGGGAAGTGTAGGAGGTGAGATTGAAATGACACCCTGATACCCCAGCAAATGGGACTTTCCCCCTTTCACACTACTTTTTGATATTTCATCTTCATATACTTTGCTTTTACTTATATTGCTACATGCTGTTTTCCTCCAGAAAATGCTGTTTCAAATAATAAGGATGTTTGAGGGAACCATGCCTGGTTAGAATGATTAATAGTACTGTAGCCTGTAAGTTGGAATGAACCTTACAGATCCAACTCTCTCATTTTGTAGATAAAGAAACAGACCCATATAGGTTAGTTTAAGAGAAGATATAAAGGAATTGTAGGAGTTTCATTCCAGTAGAATGTAATCTCTCTGAGGGCAGTGGATATGTGTCTATATATGTGTATGTATGCATGTATGTATGTGTATACACACATATGTATATAGAGATATATACTATATACAAAATGTGTATCTATGTATATATGTATATATGTATATGTGTGTATATATATGTATATATATATATATACACACATTTACCTTTGCATCTCCATTGTCTAGCATATAAAAGTTTCTCAATAGTAAATTATTAATAAATGCTACATAAATGTTTTTGTTGTTTTTCAATCACACCTAGTACCTAGTTGACTATCATGCAATTGGAAGTTATTTTTTAAAAACTGATTGATCCTTCTCAGCTTGGTGGAGAAGTAACTAGGGTTCTGGACCTGAAGTCAGGAAGATCTGAGTTCAAATCCAACCTCAGATCTTTACTAGCTGTGTGACTCTGAGTCAGTCTCTTAACCTAGTCTACATCAGCTTCCTCATCTGTAAAATGTCGCTAATAGGGGGCGGAGCCAAGATGGTGGCATAGCAGCAGCAACATATCGCAGCTCTCACATAGCCACCCCAAAATACCCATAAAACAGGGCTCTAAACCAATCCTAGAACTCCAAAATGCACACAAAGATACTTCCCACTAAAGTCAGCTCGGCTACAAGGAACCATAT
>CM053580.1:447265892-447301341 GCA_028627135.1 Pseudochirops cupreus
TGTACCAGGCACTGTACTAAGGGACTTACAAGTATTATTTCATTTGATCCTCAGAACCATCCTGGGAGGTAGATGCCATAATTATCCCAATTTTACAGGTGAGGAGACTGAGGCAAAAAAAAATTAAGTGACTTGCCCAGAGTCACACACACCAGTTAGTGTCAGAGCCTGGATTTGAACTTAAGTCTTCCTGATTCCAGACCTGGAATGAGTAGGTAGAGAAGGGATAATAAAGATAGTTTATTTCAGGGAAAGGAGTTATGGGGTAGCATTCCATTGTAAGCGTCTGAGATTATCTTCAGAAAGACAACTGAGCCTATCCCCTTCATTCTGAGTAAGTCAGACTTTGGGAAGATGCATCTTTCCTCTTTGGAATAGTCTAACCCTGGTTTTATATCAGCTAGCTTTAAATTCTTGTGAGAGAAAGTAAACTAACTCATGATAAATAGACTTATTGACAGAAATTGAAACCTGAGGTTCTATGATTTTGGAGAAGCTCCAGCAATATGATCTTAAGTGTTAGGCACTGATAACAGATTTCTCGTTCCTTTCTGGCAAAACCAGGAAATTACATTTGAATCTTTACTTTGTAATGCTATAGAAAATAACGAAAAAAATTGAAAATATCAATTACAATACACATAATTTTAGTGTCAGAGGAATCTAATAAAATAAATAAATAATAATAAAGTTTCCTTGGAGCAGGTCATGAGGGGTGCTATGGCACTGAGTAGTTCTTGTTTAAATTATCCTGGAGTTCCTTTACTATTTCACCAAACTGCATAGCATTTTAGAACTTTAAAGTGCTATGAGATAATCTAATCCAATCCCCTCATTATAGGGAATAATAAATCAAAGCCCAGAAAATGGTAGTAACTGACTCAAGACCGATCGACTAAATAAGTTTGAGAGATAGGACAAGATATCAGTTCTCTCAATTCCTAGACTTGGGGACATGTTCATTTGCATCACTGGAAAAGAATATGAGCAATGACTAGGCACCAGATTGTTGCATTTTGTCATTCCATATGAAACAGATGAGTATCCAGAGAATTGCGTTGTGCCCCCTGAAAGTTACAAAACCTAGAGGAAAGCTACCAGGATTTTTGATGGGCTCTCTGGAGTTGCAGCAGGATGTGGGAAAGGGAGAAAAGATGTAGATTGATTTTGCTCTTCAATCCCAAAGAAAATAGCTACGCAGATCATAGATCCATCAGAGTTTTGAAGTATTTGAACTCTGTTTCTGGGTGACTTCTCTTCTTACCCCATCACCACTCTCTCTCCCTTTCCTTGACCTCAAGCTGCTGAATCCCAAACAAGAGCACACATGTGAAAATTCTCAGTTCTTTTCTCTTATCAGAGGGAAGCATTCATGTGAATCATTTCCCAAAGCATAGACTCTCTTGCTTCCCTCCATTAGGCAGGGTATCAAGGAAGTTAGGTCTCAGAACATACTGCACATGGAGAGAGGTAAAATAATATTTCAGGGTCAATATGTTGGTTAGTTAGAAAACAAAATAAAATATGTTTATATTTTATATACTCAAAACGACCATTTGTGATAAATGGTTTATTTCCCCAATTTTATTCTTGGGTATTTTAAGCAATAATAAAAGCAAGCTGTATTTTCTGATTTTTGTGCTTCTTACATGAATAAGCCTTAATGAAGTGACTATAATTAATGAAATATTGTTAGTCTCAGTTTTGAAGTTTAAAAGATGAATCCTAGGTTGGATTAGCCTGGTCTCAGAGTTTCCTTGCAACTTAGAGATAGATTCTGTGATATTTTAAACTCAGGTCATGTAAAAGCTTCTTCATGTGTACAAGTCATGACTAGTCCTTAATAATATTCTCCTTCTAAAGTGTATTAGGCTGTTGCACTAGTGCATTTGTATATAGTGTATTGGTATCCTTGCTTGTAAAGAAGAGACAGTGTATTAGAATCTTGCCTAGCATCCTTCTCATAGGAGCTCACACTGAGTAATCACAATAACAGCCAATTTAATATAATATTTGACATGATCTCATTTGAGTCTCATAACAATACCATTGGACACTACAGATATCATTTCCATTTCACAGATGAGGAAACTGAGGCATAGAAGGGTTAAATGAATTGGTTTTTGTCCCACAGCTAGCAAATGATAAAGGAAGGCTTCAAACTTATTTCTTCTTGACTTTAAGTCCAGAATTCTATCTGCTGAGGGATCCATTGTCTCAGTCAGGGAGAGAACACCAGACTTATTATAATTGGGGGTCTGAGTTCTATTCCTAACTTTGTCACTAACCACCTACATGAATTTTACTTCTCTAACCTTCATCTCACTTTTCTCACTTAAAAATTAAAGGGAATTTAACTAGATAATTCCTAAGGCTACTCCCAAGTTAAAAATTTAATTATTCTGTGAATTATTTCTTTAAATAAGTCTGGCCAGCATTTCTCAGCATATAATAAAGTACAAAATATTACAAGAAGAAACAAAACAGGACAATAGTAGAAATTATATATATATATATATATACATACATATAAATATATATACATATAAATATATATATGTATATATATATATAAATAGATGAGATGTAAACTAGAACAATTATTTTAGTTCTGTTTTAAATTTCTACTGACATTAAATTGTTGTGATCATACCATAAATTATGTCAGAAATACTCTGAGGAAAAATATGGCATAGCAGAATATTAACCATTGATAAAACTAGTGAAATAGTCTCTTGTTCCTATGGCTACTATCTTTTGCTTTGGGCAAAAGAAAACACGGTAAAATTTGATTTTTTTGCATTTGTGTCATTATTTCATATATGTGACCCAATCGTATAAGGATGGAAAGAGTTAACAAATGCAAAGTGCTTTGCAAACCTTAAAGCACTATATAAACACTAGCTATTGGTCATGCAGGGAATAGAGTGCTGGTCTCAGAGTCAGGAAGACCTGAGTTCAAATCCTTTCTCAAACACTTGCTAGCTGTATGACTCTGAGAAAGTTACTTAACCTCTGCCTCAGGTTCCTCAGCTGTAAAATAGGAATAATAATATCACCCAGAATCATTGCAAAGATCAAGTGGGAAAATACTTAAAGCATTTAACAGTGCTGAGCATAGTAGGCATTTAATAAATGTTTTCCCTTTCCCTGCTTCTCTTCTCTCCTGATCTCAAAGTTTAAGAAAAAACAGTGTTTGGTGGTGGTGGGAGGGGGAGTTCTCAGTTATACTCTCTTCTCCTTTGATTTCTGTTGTATGTAGAGAAAAGGCAAGTTCCAGATGACAAGACCTAGCTGCCAGCCTCAACTTAACCATTTCCCAGCTGTGTGATATTGAACAAGTCATTTAATATCTCAGAATTCAATTTTATTCACCTCTAAGAAGGGAATAGTAGCATTTGTACAATATACACGACAAGGTCATTCTTGGTAACCACACATATTATACTGAAATATGACACTCAACTTTTAATAAAAATCATAATAATCACTCAGTTGAGGAGCATTATAAAGCACTTTCTTTACAACAATGTGAGATGGATAGAATAAGTATCATCTTCATTTTATATTTAACAATACTGTTACTCAAAGAAGTAAATTGTCCTTGGTTCTTGTCTAAGGTTAAACCAAAGTAATTTGTAGAATGGAAACTAGAAAGTCAGATATTCTGACTTGATGTTTGGTACTTTTTGCATTAGACTGCATTGCCTCTAATGTAAAAAAAAAAGGTTTTATTGTTTTTTTGTTTATAATTAAGATATAGAATAAAGCTGGTGCTTTATAAGTTGTAAAACATTTTATAAATAACTTATTTTATCCTCACAATAATCCTAAGAAGTAGGTGCTGTTATTATCCTTATCCTACATTGCATGTAGGTGCAGAAAATGATGATATGTATACTGAGGTATTTGAACAAAGATCCCTAGCTGGCTCACTTGTAGGAGGTTCTCCCTGAAATACATGGGTGAGACACTATCAGTTTGGGAATTCCCTTCAATGATGCGGATCTCAACTCATCCATGTCTACCCTTGTGGCTAATTCTTGTCCATGTTCTCCCAATGACTTGTCACATGTTAACTACCCAATATGCTAGAGATGTTCCTTACTTTCCTTCAGTATAATGAGGGTATCAGTGAAGTACTCTGGTTTTCTGGTAACCATTCCTTGCTCTTATAGCTTATCTTCTAATTTCTTGATGTTATACTTTGCTCCTATTTTACTTTGGAGTCATTCAGTTATGTGCGACAGACTATTTACACTTACTATATGCTGTTCCATTGGCCTATGTGACATACAGCTTTAGTTCTTCAGAGAAAGGGATATTACACAGCTCATTGCCATGCAGTAACACTAGAAAAATGTTAGGATTGAAAAGGTGGGTTTTCAATTTCATAAGAAATTTGGTATTAATAAAATAGCTTTATAATTTCCTGGAATTAATCCACCCTGGTCTCCTCTTCCTTTCCAACTCTGGGCTCATCTCATTATACATCTATACTGTCTCAGATATACACACTGTTGGACAAGTGTTATAGGGTTTTCATCTAAATGCAGGTTGAAATCTTGGCAATGGACATTATTTATCCACTTGGTGCTTCCTGTGTGGATGGTAGGCAAAACTTCCTGAATGATTATAGATATAGTGCAGAAAGTTCTATAATAGCTTGGGAATTGATGCAGTCAACACAATGTCATCTACAGATTGAATCATCTTGAAGACCTCACTATCCCCAGAAAACTTTGCCTCAAGCCTGATTTTTTTACAATTGATAAATCAATTAAGAAACATGTATTAATCACCTACCATATGCCAGGTACCATAATAGGTGCTGGGAATTAAATACAATAAACAAAAAGATTTCCTGCTTCCAAGTAGCATATTCTCTACATCTTTCAATTAACTGTAAAATTTAAAGATATGATCCATTATTGTATATTGCTGGCTTATTATATAAGCCAATTGTTTGTCTATTAATATTCTTATCAAGGATGCCTTAAATTTGTATATAGATAACTCTCATAAGTATTTTGTGTAGATGCGAAAGTAGGCATTCTCATTTATCATTTTTCAGTATTAAAAAAATCTGTGATTTTCCCCACTGTCCTTGATATCTTTCCCTAATTCAGATACTTTGTACAAAAGTCTCTAAATGGCCTCACAGTTGTAATGCCTTCAATATGGATTTCCATATATATGTATGTATATATATATATAGAGAGAGAGAGAGAGAGAGTATAATTTGACTTCTTTTCCATCTTTGTTTACTCCCCTCTCCCCCACCCCACCCCACCAATATCTACCTTCTATTTAAGCAACTTGCAACTTGTGAATTGTGATGGTAGAGCCAGAGTATGGTAGTTCCACTGTCCTTGAAAGAAAATTCAAATTTTTTGAAGTTACTTTTTCAAATCTTTTCTATTTTTCTTAGGTTTGCAGTCCTTCTATTTTTATCCTAGAATGCCCTTGGAATGCCTTTTCTTGGTTAAATATCTTGCCACATTTTATTTAAACTGATTATACCCTCCCTAGCTTCTCCCTGCCATATGATACAGTACTTTTTTTAAATCATCTTTCTTTTTAAATTTTGCAGACTGGTTTATATTCTAAACTGGTGTTGCCTTTGGCAACTACTTTTCTCCATTTGGCAAGTAAGCTAGATGTTTACTGACTAAGATACTTTCTGGAATCTTTTGATCTCCTTGTCGTGGCAATTAATTTACATTTGTTATATTTCTGGATGAAAGTATTATAGTCACTTTCAATGTCAATTCATACAATTGTTTTTAAAATTAATTCAAGGACTAATTATTTTAATTGCACTAAATATATTCTTTTGTTCTTTTTTTTTTACAAATTTGAATATTTGTTATGATGAGATAATCTGATTTTACATGGCATATAGCTGACACAGACAATTTCCTCATCAATAATAAATTTTTGAGAGAGGTAATCAAGCTTTTTAATGGTTAATAATTGTAGGCTTATAGATTCAACTAACAAAAATATTATACTCATATTTTAAACACCAAAGTTCATAGGAAAATAGACAAATATATGAATATATGTTCCTAGGCACCCTTTTCTTCCTTGTTCTTACGTCCTCTTGACCGCAAGGAGTGTAATTATACAGAGATCATGCACTATTATACAGTTTATGGTAAGTTTCCAAAACATTTTCTGTCAATTCTGAGACCAACATTCTGGTCTTGTTGAAAGAAGCAGAAAAAAAGAGATTAAATTGTGCTATGCAAAGCAGTTTCTTTCCATGCCTATCACCTATCAAATTTAGTCACCAAACAATGCATAAAAAACTAAATGTAACAGAAGATCTTACACTGTGGTTTCAGAAATAAAGTAAGAACTATTTTTAACCCGCTCTGTCTGAATCTTTTCCCTCTCTTTTATTCTATAATATGCTATGGTTTTGTAGACTGATCAAGATATATTCTCCCCCTCCCCCTATTTCTTTAGGATGTAACAACTACTAACCTAGAATTTGGGTTTTGATGAAAACAGGCTAGAACTTGAAATAATATTGGTACTTTCAAAAACTCAATTTATATAAACATTTCAAGTGGACTTGCAACTTTTTGGAATCCATAAGTACTCTCAGTGTATACATCAGGAAAAAAAGGAAGCTAATTCATTTAAATAAACCCAAATCCAAGGTGAGGCCAAATTGAATTCATCTCAAGTTGAAGTTCCTATTGAAGCATATCATACAATATCAATACTCTAATGTAGGAAAGCAAAAATGGCAGAGTAGAAGTGGCAACCCAGCTGAACTCTATCAACATTCCTCTTCAAACAGTTTTAAAATAATACAACAAATAGAATTGTGGAGAGACAGCCAACAAAAGATCAAAATGAGACATTTTTCCAGGTGAAAACAACTTAAGAGGTCAGGAGAGGTCTGTGACAGTAGGGTGAGGACTAGCATGGAGTCTTGGAAGCAGCCACAGTGGTAGCAATACCAGAAGTATCCAGAACTCTCAGCTAATATATGGTAAGTGGTTTGGACAATTGATCAGAAAGAGATTAGAGGCAATTCTGAACTGACATTGGGTATATGACTTGGTGCTATTTGGAAACTTCATTGCTCATACACAGTTCTGGGTCACATTTTCAGGGCAGAGAGGAGTGCTTGTGGTTGATCAAGAGGAATAGGGTTCCTTGTTGCAGTTCTAGGGTAGAGAATAATTCAGGGGAGCAGGGGCCCATCCTGAGTAAAGACCAGAGCACAGACCAGGAGAATTGTGCCCACATCTCTTTCCAGATCATAGCACCTTGGAAGCCTCAAAAAAATCCCAAACTCCAAAAACTAGGTCTGAAAACAGGAGCATAGAAAAACCTTGAATCTTGGAACAGTGCCCAATACCCACCCAGGCAAGCAAAGCCCAACTTTAACATAAAATTAACATTCAAGAAATAGGCTGGAAAAAATGACCAAACAACAAAAAAAGAACCTGACCATAAAAAAGCTTTCATGGTGGGAGGGAAGATCAAGACACAAACTCAGAATAAAACAATGTGAAAACAGCTACAAGCAAAGCCTAAAAGGAAAAAAAAAATAAGGTGTATATAAAGTGTAATGAAAATTCTAGGAAAAGTTAAAGAAAGATACAATAGTGATAAAAGAAAAATTGGGAAAACAAATGAGAGTGATGCAAGAAAATTATGAAAAGAGAACTAACAGTCTGGTAAAAGAGACACAAAAAAATATAGAAGAAAACCACACCTTAATCATAGAGTTAGCTAAATGGTAAAAGGGGGAAACAATTTATTGAAGAAAAAAACTCCTTAAAAAGTAGAATTGGCCAAATGGAAAAAAAGATGTATAAAAGTTCAATAAAGAAAATAATTCCTTGGAAACTAAAATTAAGCAACTGGAAGCTAATGATTATATGAAACATCATGAAGCAAAGTCAAAAGAATGAAACAGTAGAAGAAAATGTGAATTAGCTCATTGGAAAAACAACTAACCTGGAAAATAAATTGAAGAGAGATAATTTAAGAATTATTGGGCTACATGAAATCCATGAAAAAAGGGGCCTACACATCACATTTCAAGAAATTACAAATGAAAACTGTCCCAATATCTTAGATCCAGAAAATAAAATAGAAATCAAAAGAAATCATCAATCACCCCCTGAAAGAGATCCTGAAATGAAAAATCTCAGAAATATTATAGCAAAATTCCTGAGCTCATAGGTCAAGGAGAAAGTATTCCAAGCAGTCAGAAAGGAACAATTCAAATATCATGGAACCACAGTCAGGATCACACTAGATTTAGTAGCTTCCATGTAAAAGATTGGAGGGCTTGAAGGATGTTTCAGGAAAGCAAAGGAGCTAGGATCACAATCAAGAATATAGTACCCAGCAAAATCAGACTATAATCCTTCAGGGAAAAATGAATGTTTAATGAAACAGAGGACTTTCAAGAATTCCTGATGGAAAGACCAGAGTTGAATTGAAAATTTGACATTCAAACATGACTCAAGAGAAGCACAAAAAGGTCAACATGAAAGAGAAATCTTAAGGGACTTAATAAGTTTAAACTGTTTACATTCCTATATGGAAAAGTGATAATGTAACCCCTAAGAACTTGATCATTATTAAGGCAGTTAAAAATCTACATAGATAGAGGACATGAGTATGAATTGATTTTGTTGGGATGATCTCAAAAAAAATGAAAGGGTAAGAAAGAAGAATGTACTGGGAGAAGAGTGAAAAATGGGGGAAATTATCTTACATGAAAGTGGTGTGCAAGAAAGAGTTTTTACAGTGAAGAGAAAAATTTGGGGAATGGGCAACACTTGAATCTCACTCTCATCAGAATTAATGCAAAGAGGGAAGTAATATCAAAATTTGTATAGCAAGTTTCTCTGATAAAGGACTCATTTCTCCACTCTATAGGGAACTGAATTAAACTTAAAATAAGAACCATTCCCATTTGATAAATGGTCAAAGGGTATGAATAGGCAGTTTTCAGAAGAAGAAATCAAAGCTATCTATAGACATATGAAAAAATGCTCTAAATCACTAGTGATTACAATTTGAAACAATTCTGGGGGTATTGCCTTACATCTATCAGATTGGCTAACATGACAAACAAAGAAAATGACAAATTTTGGAGAGGATGTGGAAACATAGGAACTCAGATGCACTGTTGGAGGAATTGTGTACTGTTCTAACCATTCTAGAGAGCAATTTGGAACTAGGCCCAAAAGGCTATAAAATCATTTATACCCTTTGATTCAGCAAAATCACTACTAAGTCTAGATTCCAAAGAAATCAAAGAAAAAAATAAAAGGACCTATATATACAAAAAATATTTATAACAGTTCTTTTTGTGGTGGCAAAGAATTGAAAATTGAGACTGTACATCAATTGGGGAATAGTTGAACCAGTTGAGGTATATGATTATGATGGAATACCACTGTACTATAAGAAAAGATGAGTGGTATGGCTTCAGAAAAACCTGGGAAGATTTATATGAACTAATAAAGTGAAGTGAGAAGAACCAGGAGATCATTGTACACAATAATAGCAATATTGTAATGATGATTAACTATAAAAGACTTAGCTACTTTAATCAATTTAATGATCCCAGACAATCCTAAAAGATTCAGGATGAAAAATACTTGAGAGAGAACTAATGAACTCTTTGTTCAAACTGAAGTATAGTTTTTTCCACTTTCTTAATATTTCTTGTTTGTTTCTTTTTGGCAACATGGCTAGTATGGAAATATGTTTTACATGATTTTGCATGTACAATTGATATTCTATTGTTTTCTTTCTCAGTAGGTGGGTGAAGGCTTGGAAGGAGAAGATTTTGAACTCAAAATTAAAAAAAAAGAATGTAAAAAATAATTTTATTTAAAGAAAAAAATGAATCTCATATAGCCTCAAAAAATCCCCATAAAGTTTTTAAGGACAAGCTTTATTTCCTTCACTGAAGTCCTTCTCTGATGCTGCATGGCATTTGGGAGGTGACCCTGAGTTCTTGAGGGCTCTGACAGTAGAGTGTTCCGGTAGGTCCTGAGACTTCAAGGGAAACCTTGAAGGCTTCAGGTATGAGACTCAGGGAAAAAAAAAACAAACAAAAAAATAACTGTCACCTAAAGACCAGTTTAGCTAAGTTCCAAGAGCCTTATCACCATAGAGTTGCTACAAAGTAATGATTTTTTTAGGCTACAGAAACTCAAAAGATTGTCAATTAAAGACATAAAGGATCTATGACTTCTGTGTGAGTAGAGGAAATACCTCTAGACATATCACCTAGGGCATTTACTGGACAAGTTAATCAACAAAGTTTACCTCAATTTCCTTATCAGTAAAATGAGCTGGAGAAGGAAATGGCAAATCCCTCCTGAGTCTGCCCCCCAAAAAACCCAAATAAGGTTACAAAGAGTTGAACAGTACTGAAACAACTAAATGAACAGGGGGAATCTCACACTCAAAGAGTCACAGATCCTTGAATAAAATATATATATATATATATATATATATATATATATATATATATATATATATATATTATAAATCCTATTCTCTAGAATACAGCTTGTCAATCATTATAAATCTTGGACAAACAATGCAAATGAATTCAGAATTGAATAGGAAGAGGAGAGTAGGTTGGATTCCCTTTAGGAAATTGTGAAGCTTCTTTAAAGTCATCAAATTTCTCATAGAAAAGATGGATTCACCATTTTATACCAATATTCTGCCAGTGTCATTGTATGACTGAGAGCCATAGATCATTGAAGTCTCAAAAATTAAAAATGGCATTAAAAAAACAATGGAGAGGTTCCTGGTGTGTGTAAGCAGGCTGCAACACGTAACAAATAAAGAACATAGAAGCCCAACTAAAATAAAGGATGTCATCACAGAAATGAATAATAAAAAGGGGTGGAGGGGTGTGGTCATGAGGTATGACTGAAGGATAACCAGTGGATATACTATGTACTCCATTAATATTCTTATGATAACTGTAGAAAGTAGAAAAAGGTCAATCAATATTCATTAAGTACCTACTTTGTGCCAGTAGCTAAGTGTTATAGAGAGTAAAAGAGGCAAAAGAGGATCATGCTCTTAAGGAGCTTACCCTCTAATGGAGGAGACAAAGCAAAACAAATATTTATAATTTATTGAAATATATGCAATGTAAGTGATATACAGGATAAATAGGAAATAATTAATAGAGGGAAGGCTTTAGAATTTAAGAGGGCTTGTGGAAGGCTTCCATTAAAAAATGGGAATTTTGTTGGGACTTAGAGGAATCCAGGCAGGTCAGTAGGTAGAACAAAGGAGGGAAAGCATTTTAGGGATGGGAAATGGCCAGAGAAAATGCCTGGAGCCAAGAAAGGGAGAGAGAAGGGGAGAGAGAGAGAGAGGGAGAGAGAAAGGGGGGGAGAGGAGAAACTGAGAAACTGCATTGTTCCTAGAACAGCCAGGAGGTCAGTGTCATTAAATCAAAGAGCATGTATCATGGAGTAAGGTGTAAAGAGGTAGCTAGGTTATGAAGGACTTTGAATGGCAAATACAGCATTTTATATTTTATCCTGGAGGTAATAGGGAGCCACTGGACTTTATTGAGTAGACATGATCAAACCTATACTTTAGGAAAAATCATAATGGTTACTGAATGGAGGATGGATTTGGAGTCAGGCAAATCCACTAGTAAGCTATGGCAATATTCAGGGCATGAAGTAATAAGGGTCTGAACTAGGATGGTGGCCATAGTGTCAGAAGAAAGAAGGTGGAATATTCAAGAGATGCTGCAAAAAGTGAAATTATGAAATCAACAAAACTTAACAACATATTAGATATGGTGGTGGTGGTGAAGTGAGGGTAAGAGAGAATGAGGAGTGGAGGGTGACTTCTACATTTTTAACTCGAGGAACTGAGGGGATAATGTTGCCCTCTCCACTCATAGGGAGTTAGGAAGAAAGATGATGAGTTCCACTTTGGACATATTGGACATACAGTTCAAAATGTCTGAAAGGCAGTTGGAAATATGAGATTAGAGGTTTAGAGATTAGAGATTTAGCATAAGGGTAGTTAGGTGACATAGTGGATGGAGCAATAGTGTTGGAATCAGGAGGACCAGAGTTTGAATTTGACCTCAGACATTTATTAGCTCTGTGACCCAGTACAAGTCATTTAACCTCAAATGCCTAGAAACAACAACAATAAAAGAATCATTAGCATGGAGATGATAATTAGATCTGTGGAACTCGATGAGATCACTAAGAGAAATAGTATAGAGGAAGAATCAAAGAGGGCCCATGAAAGAACCCTGAGGGAAACCTATGGTTAGAGGAATAATCTGAAAGAAGATCCAAAACAGGGAACAGAAAGATCATTCAAATGGGTGGGAAAAGAACCAGGAAAGATGGTGCCTAAAAACCTAGAGAGAAAAGAGTATCAAGGAGGAAAAAGCCTTAAAGGCCAAAAGGTCAAGGAGAATGAGAATTAAGAAAAGGCCATTGGAACTAAGAGGTCACTGGTAACTTTGGAAAGAGCAGTTTTGGTGGAATGATAAAGCCAGAAACCAGATTATGAGGGCATAAGAGAGTGGGAAGAGAGAGAGTGGAGGCACCTATTATACATGACCTTTTCGAGGGGTTTAACTACAAATGGCAGAAGACATAAAAGGATGGAAGGATCAAGTAAGAGCATTTTGAAAATAAGGGAGACATGGGTGTGTTTTAGGCAGCAGAGAATGAACCAACAGACAGGGGAAGTTTGAAAACAAGTGAAAGAAGGGATGATAGAGGGAGTAATCTGTTGGATGAGACAGGATGGAATGGGATCACTTGAACAAGTAGAGGGGTTAGCGTTGGTAAGAGGCCAGACCACTTCACCTTATGAGAAAAAGGTTAAGGGAAAAATATTGACAGAAGGTACCTGAGTGATAGAAGAAGAGAAAGAGGGGGAAAGACGGAGTTCATAGTGAATGATCTCAATTTTTTTTCTGTAAAATATAAAGCAAGATTCTCATCTGAGAGACTGGGGGAGGGGGAGCCATGGGAAGTTTGAGGAGAGATTAAAAGGTTTGGAAGAACCATTGTGGAGAGTAGGCTAGTGAGTTGATAAAGGAGATATGGTAGAATTGCCTTGTGGCAAACTTCGAGGAGGACTTAGACAAGAGTTAGACAAAAAGGAAAGAAATGAATGGGTCATTCTGCATTCATGGAAGAAATATCTACAATTATGAGATAATAAATCCAAGAATATTTGAATACTCCCCAAAATTGAAAAAAAAATAGGACAAAGAGAGCTTGAGTAATGTGCCAAAGGACCAATAGTGAATAAATGCAAGAATATGAACTAGGGCTCTGAACTGTCAGTATAATGTTCTTATGATCACAGTACAACTTTTCTTTCAGACAAAGTACCTACTATGTGTAAGGCATTATGCTAGGTGAGATAAATACAAAGGCAAAATGAAAAGCAGTCCCTGTCCTCACGGAACTTAGATTTTACTGCAGGTGGTACAAGTCATATACAGATTATGAACAAACATGATATATGTTAATTTAAGGATGGAAAGAATATTAATGACTAGGACAAAAACAAACTTCCATGGATGCCTCTTTATTCATTGTCAGTCAAAATGATTAATAATTTTTACCTATTTGTCAAAATAATTCTTTAAACATACAAATAAGGTCTCGATGCTTTCAGAAGATAATGCATATAATTTAATTTGTTGACAAACACGCATCTGCATGATAAACATTCTTTACCTCTTACTCTGCTTCCCCCAAATTCAAGAAATGTTCCACACTCAGAATCCTAATCCACCACAGAAGTGAGGCAGTCAATGGCCAATAGAATATCATTTATCTAAGAAAAACACTGAGACTGTGAAATTAAAGGGCTATGCTCCATACACGTTAAGTGCTTACTACATAATTGCTGAATTGACCACAAGATAATTTATGAATTAAATATAAGAGCACCAAGGAGACACTAAGACGTGTTAGTTTTACGGTTAAAGAGATGAGTACATAGGTGGAGAGCTGTTAGGTGAGTTACCTGAATCAAGCAATCAACAAGCATTTATTAAGTACCTATTGTGTGCTGGAAATGTGTCTGGTAATAAAAGTGCAACAATCCCTTCCCTCAAAGAGTTTATTTTCTACTTGTAGAATAGGGATGACCTTGAATGAACAAAATTTAACATAAAAACATTTATTTTCTTATCCTGAGGAAATGCTGATCTTAGTATTTCCTGCAAAATTAGAGCTTACTATGAAATAAAAATGCAATGTACATGTATTGGGAAGGCATGGAGGAATGGAGGAGATATACTCAGAAATTTAAATTATATAGGATTTTTTTTAAAAAAGGGAAATAATAAAACCTTTGAAACCTACTTCACAGAGTTATCATGAGGGAAGTGCATTATCTCCATAAATATAAGCTCGATGATGGTGTGTTTTAAGCTGCCTATTCAGAAAATCTTGAAAAGAGTGAGCTGCCCTTTAGATGCTAGTCTCTCCCACACATGGCCCTGCCAACTCTCACATAGAGGGTGGCAATGAGAGATTTTTTTTTCCAGAAAGCAGATTTGTTTGTGCAAATGATGAGTAGGAATTCTCTCCTGAGCACCTGTGAATTGTTTATGCTAATTGGGTTATGGCTGCTGATTGCTGTGTGGGTGAAATTTTAATCCACTATTTCTTGGATGCCTTATGAGAGAGTAGGTGTTTATTAATTGATTGGAAGTATTTCATTGTGTTTCTCTGTCGTTTTCTCTCTTCTCATTTTTATTTTTCTACTTATGAATCCTGAATCATTGGAAATAGCAAAACAGATTCTTGCCAGGGCCAAGGAGCCAGAATGCCATAAAGGGTTTTGTTTGGGTAAATTGCAAGGCACCAGAGTTTTGGTCTAACAATAATGTGCAAAGCACAAAGCCTTCTGTTGGCACAGCAGTGAGCCCTGGCATGATCCTGTGTATTATTGAATGATTGCCTAGTCTAGCCATTATTTGTCATCACCTCCCTCCTTCTCTTCTCCCCATCATACTGAACACCATATTCTCTTAAAAATGAGGTTAAAAAAACCTGTGGGTGATTGGAAATCTAAAACAGAATAAGTAGGAGGACAAGGCAGCAGGCTAGTTAGTATAATTGTCCTATATATATATGTGTGTGTGTGTGTGTGTGTGTGTGTGTGTGTGTGTGTGTGTGTGTGTGTGTGTGTGTATGAAGGGTAACACTGCACTTTCCAGATAAATTTGAAGAGAGAAAAATATATTTTGGGGTGAGAGAGGAGTGGGTCAGTGATTTATTGTGAACCATGCAAGTGAGGTTGGAAATTTAATTTTCAAAATAGTTTGAAGTCCCTCACCAAAGTAACTAGATGGGAAACAAAAGAGTCAAATTCAAACTAAATGGACAATAGAACAAGGAAGAAGAAATTATCACCCCTCCCAATTAATTTTAAACGTACTTAGATATTTCAATGATTTGTAACATTATTTTCATAGGCACTATCTCCAACAATATGACGTCTGAGACGTACTTATGGTTCATTGCATCCCTTAACCTCAGAAGTACCCTCTGCTTCTGGGGCCACTTCCCCCAACTGGAGGATGGAGTGGTCCTGCTGGACCCTCCATTAAGAAAGGTCCCAGGCCAACTCTCCTCTCGTTTCCCACCAGGCTCAATTCCTCTGGACATCTCCCTAAGGCCCCTGCTCTGGGTACCTTCTCTTCCTCCCTCGTTCTCTAGCTTCTCGGCTTCCTTTTTCTGTGTTGTCTTCTCCATCACAATGTGAGCTTCTTGAGGTCAGTGACTGTTTTCCTCTTGACTAGACATATATTCCCATTGCTTAGTATGGAACTTGGCCCACAGTGAGCATGGAATTAATGCTGTTGACTTGCTCATATGCTGCTGTCACCTAATACACAGACATTTGTGTTTGTACTGCTGATATTTCACCAATTTAAATGGAACACTCAGGCTTTCCTTCAGTTGGACTCACCTGCTGATTTCCCAGTCACTCCTTTGTCTGATTACATCTTTTAGGGCACTTGGGTCTCACAATTCTTATTTAAGTGTGTTAGAATCAACTCATGCCCACCATTCACTTTAATGCCATATAATGATAATTTTACTTCCATACATGTACATGTAGCTCTTATGTATATGTATTTGTATGGTATAGGTCTATAGAGGACTAACCTTGGAGTTATAAAGATCTGAGTTCAAATCCAGCCTCAGACACATACTAGCTTTGTCACCCTGGACAAGTCGCTGAATCTCTATCTCAATTTCCTCCTCTGTAAAGTGAACTGGAGAAGGAAATGGCAAACCACTCCAGTATTTTTGCCAAGAAAACCCCAAATAGGGTCACGAAGAGTCAGACATGGCTGAAAACCACTAAGCAACAACAATAATTTATGATAACCACACTGAGTTTAGGATTATTAAGTTCATAGATATAGCCTGGAAGAGACCTTAGATGCCATGTTCGTTCCTCTCATTTTACAAATGAGCAGTCTGGCAACCTCAAAGGAGAAATGACTCACCCAGGGTCACTCAATATCTGAGGCAGAATTCAAATCCAGGCCTTCCTGACCTTATGATATGCTGTGGCCAAAAGGTTGGGCAACCCCATAATAAAGAACCTCTCTGAGTTTAGCTAAGTCCTCAGGTGCTAGAAATGCATTTCATCTCTGCCATACTTTAAAACTTTCCAGGTCATAGACTTAAATTTAGAGGTGAAAGATACTTGAAAAGCTGGTGAGTCCAACTCCCTTATGTGACAAATTAGAAAACTTAAAAGGTTAAAGAGTCTCCCTGGGTCAGAAATAACACAGCTAGAAAAGTGACTGACCTGAAACCTATAAGAGAGACATCACCTTTACTCACATCTGTAAATCAGAGATGAAAGTGCCCTACTCCCTCTTCCCTAATCAGTATTTTAGACATGTAAACATGTGATGGAGCCCTGATGGTGTTCTCTGAAAGGTAGAACATTTGAGACATGATTCCTGTCATTTAGAAGTTTAGACAAAAATGCCCTGATTTCCTTTAAAATGGACATTATTCCCGTGCTCTTTTTGGGGACAATCATTATTGTTTCCCTTTAAAGTGTTGGTAAGCAGATTCCCAGAGGATAGAATCATTGATCTGGACCTGCAAGTGACCTCAGAGGCTGTCTAGTCTAACCCCTTCATTTTATAACTGAGGAAATTAAGTCCTAGAGAGGGTAAATGAGTTGACCAAGGTCATATGGATAACAAGTGGCAGACTTGAATCCAGGACCTCTGACTTCTGAGACACTGCTCCTTTTGTACCTGCTTTTCCTGTTACTAAAAGCTACATTCTTTATTCTTTACCCAGAATGCAATATTAATTCACTAATGGAGACTGACTTAACTCATTTAATAACAATAAAGGCAAAAATATGAACTCAATCTTTTGGTTCCCAGTAATGCCTACTCAGTCAAGGTTTCTAATTCCCGGGTCAGTGCAACCCAAATGGCTTCTCTCTTTCCAGATCTAGCTAGTACTCATTACTAAAACCTAATTTAGTCTATGGTAAAGGAGCTTGTAAGTAATAATATCAACAGTAGGTCTTGAGGAAAGATAGTCCTACATTTGAGATCTTACCAGAAAAGGGCTATTTTCTGAGCGATTGTATGAGTCAGAACTTTCCTCCTTCCCTAACATCCTAGTGACTCTGGGCATTAATGGGGAAAAGGTTAACAATCTTTAATTAATTAATATCCATTTCAGACTTCTAAAGTGTACCTTAAAGTGGTACCTTAACCATCCCATTACCACCAGTGATCCTAGGCAAAAGTGTCAGGATTTTCCTGCCTTTTTCCCTTATTATTACCTTGAGCTCCTTGACTGTAGAACAGTCTATGAGCAGATTCAACATCCAAAAAATAATCCATCTTTGGGTAATCCATCCTTGATGTTACAAATATGCTGCTTCTTTAGTTTCAAGGGGAAAAATTCAGCTCAGTTCCTAGAAGAGGAAAAGCATTATATTTACAAAGTCAACTATATATATATATATATATATATATATATATATATATATATATATATATATATATATATATATATATATATATATATATATATATGCATATATATATACATTTATAAACAAGAGCAAAAGAAAACAACAATCAACACTCTCTGGAACAAAACATGCATTCATTAGGACATCCCATCCTCTCTCCCCAAATCCCTACTTCCAAAGCATGCACCTTAGCCTAATTTTCCTATTAAGAATTTAAAGATTTAACCAACAACTAAATGAATATCATATAATCTAGTAACAACAACAAAGAAGAAGCCAAAGGAAGAGAAAAACCTACCAGTTCTTCCTTGCTATACAGTGCCTGCCGATGGACTAGAAATTCATCAACTACTGAGTTTTTCAAAGGACTGTTGGATAATCAGCATCATTAAAAGAATGCCAGCTGTTCTTATCACTGAACCTCAACTGAGACAAGCAAGCAGACTGAGCATTCCCCTGGAGCAACCAATGTGCCTTTCCTGTGAGTAAGAGCCTCTTCTCAAAGACAACATTGCCTTTATGACACATAGTGTGACATATTCCTTAGAGGAGTGCTGGGCATGTCATCCCTTCCTGACATTCCCTCTACCATCTAAGTTTAGTCATTGAAGTGTACCAACCGCATTCTGCATTTAAAGAACTATTTGGAATTTGCTCATCAGAAACAATTAGCTTCTTATTGTAGAAGCCACATTTAAGCTAGCTGTTATTGAAAGCTAGTCTGTCAATAGCTAATAAACTTCATTAAGAAATAATCATCCTGTTGGCTTTCTCTTTTAAGCACTCTTAGATGTTTCTTGCTATTTGCATGAATGGAGAGTCCCAATTTTAATAATACTCCTTTAAAAGGAATTAATAAAGTGCAGTCATTAAGACCACACTTAGAAACACCGTCCAGTTGCTTTTCCCCACCAGGAACAGGAGAAATTTTAATTTAGGAAACTAAATTTGATGAGAGAGAACTTCAAAAATCCCTCTAAGATTCAACTTTTGCTTCATTACCTACCCCCAATGCGGCTTCTCTGTACTGCCCAAGACCAAGAACTGACTCTAGGCCAACCAGCAGAGACAGCTAGTGGAGTTCCAAGCCAGGCTTCTTTGATCTCACTAAGTATCCCCAGTGTAAGTAAATATTCTTGATTGTATGATTGGAACTATGATGAATAATGCATGTCATCTCTCCAACTGGACTTCCCTCAAAGAAAAAAAAAGGGCCAGAATGTTACCTTAGCAACCGAAAGTGATGCTAACATCTGCCTCTGTATAGCTGAGGTTACCAAGAGAATTTTTTTTTTTTGCTATTTAAAACTTTGTCCAGAAAAAGAAATAAAATCTATAGCCAGTCATCAAATAAATCCATTTCTCATCCTATTCCCTCCTTACAAGCTAGGACTAAGAAGCATCATTATGGCTAACAAAAGAATTTTATTGTATCTAATAATTTACTTTTATTTCTTTAAGCCCATTCTATGACTTGCAATTACAACCCAAAGAATGTGGAATGATTTCACAGCAAACATAATGGAAATCCCATCAAGAAATGGTTCAGTGACCACCTGTTCTTATCTTTCAATAGGCTATTTTAACTCAAGTACATTAAACATTTTCCTGGTATCATTAATACACAGATTAACCATCAGCATTTCATACAGTCATAGGATTTTCTTCCCCTCTGCAGATCAGTCAGTGCACAAGAGCTTTAAAAAGTGCTGGATGGTTCCCAGTCATTTGAAAGAGAAAATGCAACACATATCTCCTAAATGATTTCCCCCTGAAAAGAAAAGACACAGGAAAAGAGATAGGAAAGGAGTCTTAAAGTTAGAAGGTACTCACCAGCAGTTATGGACCCCCTTCCATCATGCTGCAATGCATGGAATAGAGCTAGCTGTGTATTACACCGGAGCCTGCCAGCCAAAATGAACAGTTTCTGATTTTCCCTTCAAATGCGATCCAAGAGCACTGAGAAAAGAAAAAATGATGGATTTGCCTATTTTATATTATGATGAAATGCAACCTTTAAGTAGAGATCTAAGCTGAACTGCTTTTTTGAACACGTTAGACTGCTAATTTGGGAAAATGGAAAGGTTTTGTTTTACTGTCTTTTATATATTCTCTCTGCTACCCCCTCAATTTAATTTGCATTTAAAATTATTCTTATGTTTCCACTCTTCTCCAAGGTGTGGAGCACTTTCTAATCACGACGGATGTCGGTATGGCTCTGTGCAATGCCACTTTCTTTCTGAGCTGCTAAACAAGGTGAGTAATTATAATTGCTAGTTATTTTCAAAAGTGAGGCTCAAAGCACATGCCCCTCTTCCCTGGCCTGCCCTTTCTTGGTCAGAATTGCCTTTGCTTGGTCAGAATTCTATTGCCAATCATTTCCTAATGACCGTTTAGCCATCCTTCTGACCATCTCTGGAAAGACCTAAATAAACTTGAAGGAGGTGCCAAAGAGCTAAGCCTGGGAAAAAGCCTGTCATTCTATGTAATCACCCACAGAGGCAGAACTCAAAACTGTGTCATTTGACAGCAAATCCAGCGCTCTTTCCACTGTACAACTCTGCCCTCTTTTCCTTGAGTTGGTGAAGCCCTTCCTATTCCATATGCTCGAGACCAGACCAGCTGGAGATTTTTAACAAATGGATTTACCTTTTCTTTGCCTACTAAATCTTGTTTCAAGGGAAAGCATTTGTAGTTGATTTTTGAGAAAAAGCCACATTTTAGAAATCTCACCAGGAAGAATGTCATGACTAGCTTAAGCAATGACAAGTGTACCACTTACCTGGGGCTTGCTGCCCCTCCTTGAGACAAATCTCTGGCTGGACAAGCTTGTGGCCACCCTAGCCAATCAGAATGAATTATGTACCAGGCTGGTGATTATTGAGATAAGAGTAAACCAACCAATCCCAAGCCCCCTTGTGGCGTAGACCAGATATGGATTCATAGTACTTAAGAGTGTTGTTTAGAGTCCAAGGACTCGATCTTCCAGGCTTGTCTTTCTTCTCAGCCAAAAATTGAGACATACTGAGCACTTGACATTTATAAGAGGAGAGAGCTGTCTGCTGGTTTCTTTAGCTTACAGTAAGGTGTGGGCGACAGGTTCTGAACTCTCTATTGTGAATCTAACTGAGATTGTAGTGACTCATAGGAGAGAGGGGAGAAAGAGAGAAACTGGTGTGTGTGGGGGGGGAGAGGTACTCCAGAGCTGCTGACAAGCTGACAACACGAAATATTAATGTGAATATAAGTGAATGTGCTATTGGAGAAAGGAGGACAAACGGACAGTAGAAAAAATAGAGCTTTTTTTTCCCCAGGGAGATTGGTGAGAGGCCAGTGTACGCGGTGGGGGAGGAGAATGCCTATGTATACAGGTGAAGCGAGTAAATACAGATTTAAGGAAAACACATGATAATGAAGACAGGCAACCATAAAGATGCACTTTGATTGAGGAAGCTCTTATATACAAAAGTCTAAACTTGTGACGTAAACACTTTTCTTGCAAGTAAAAGATTTACATTTTTGTTTTCCTTTTTTCTTTTCTTTCCTCCCTCCCTCCCTCCCTTCCTTCCTTCCTTCCTCCCTCCTTCTCTCCCTTCCTTCCTTCCTTCCTCCCTCCCTCCCTCTCTCCCTCCCTCCCTTCCTTTCTTCCTTCCTTCTTTCTCCCTCCCTCCCTCTCTCCCTTCCTTCCTTCCTTCCTCCCTTCCTCCCTCCCTCTCTCCCTTCCTTCCTTCCTTCCTTCCTCCCTCCCTCCCTCCCTTCCTTCCTGCCTGCCTGCCTGCCTGCCTTCCTTTCTTCCCATCTATCCAGATTGAGTCTCCCTTTCCTAACCAAGCTGAAGGTGCAGAAGCTACTCATGAACCTGCTCCATTAAAATACATGAGAAGTTTTACCTGATCTATTTCTAACCTAGGCTGGTTTGACCCTGCTTAGGCAACCTGTGGGCCCGAGGCTTGCCATATTAACGCCAAACAGCGTGGGCCCCCTAACAATATAATTCTCTGCAGCTCATCTCTCCTGAGCCCAAGAGATCCACCTGCCCCAGCCTCTCCCAGAAGCTAGGATCACAGGTATGTGTCACCATGCTTGACTGTTATGTTCTTTTAAATAATTTCAAAAACCATTTTACATGTGATTTGAATGACATTGAATTGTACCATGCACACCACCATCTCTTCAGTCTCCCTGGGAAAAAAGTTCTGTTTTTCTTTTTTTTCCGTTTGTCCTCCCTTTCTCCAATGTGCATCCACATTAATACTTGGTGCTTGTCAGCTTGTCTTTTGTATTAGAAGTGAGTATCAGTATTAGGAAATACCGAACTAGCTGTAAGAACGGATTCAATAGTTGGTCAATATAACAATCTGTTCAACTGAGCTCATGAATGTAAAATGCCTTTATTATAACCAAAGGTAAAGGATACTAGGGTTTATTTTGAATTGCATTGTCAAGTAATAGGACTAGAAACATAGAAAATACAAAAATACAATGTCATCCTAAATGTATATACTAAATTACTATTCTAAAGCATTAGAATTGTGCTTATTTATGGGGGCGACTAGGTGGCACATTGAACAGAGCACCAGCCCTGGAGTCAGGAGGACCTGAGTTCAAATATGGCCCCAGACACTTAACACTTACTAGCCATGTGACCTTGGGCAAGTCACTTAACCCCAATTGCTCTCCAAAAAGCAAAATAATAATAATAAGCTATTAGTTTAGTTGTAAACTTCTGCAAGGGACCATCCATTTAAAAAAAGTAAAATTTTCGTGTAAAGACAAGTCAGAAGAGGAGCTGGAAAGCCAATCAATCATGGTCAGACAAGGCAATTTCAGAACTTCTGAACTTGGAGGTGGTGTAATGTGCATGATAGCAAAATCAAAGGTATGGTCACCATTGCGTGTGGCTGAGTTGAGGTGGAATAGGCTATAAGCAGTATGTAGGCTGAGAAACTCAATGTTTTGGGTGTGTTAGGAAGAGATAATATGTATTTTGAAGTCTCTATGAGAAAAGAAGTTTAATTCTGTGAATGTCTATACTCAAAAGATAGATTTAGATCTACAGATATAGGTATTGATAGGGGTATGCTGAAGAAACAAAAATATAGATATAGATATAGATACAGATATAGGTGAGAAAAGGAACCAGACTTTTATGTGACCATGCATCTTCCAACTTCAGCTATGTGTGTCTCCTAAAGGAGGGCCTCAAAGGAAGATGGGCCACTTCCACCTGCCCCTTAGAGATGTGGCCCTTGCAAAGTTTTCCACTTCCCTTTTGCGCCCAACTTATCTACAGCCTCAGGTGAGAAGACAAAAACTTCCTTTGATCTGTAGCCTTTCATCTCCAGCTGCATTTGTACCCTGAGGGAAGGCTGTTAGAGCCCACTGGAACAACTTCCATCTAAGCCAGCACAAGGCAATTTCTGTCTCCTGATGCTCTCCTGATCTCCCAGCTGGGATTTGGAGACTGCCTAGTGCAAAGAGGAGCAATCTTCTTTTTGACCTCAGACCTTCTATCTCCTCCTGCGCCTGCCCTGTTAGGGAAAAAGCATGGTTGGTGGGGAGCTGGATTTCCATTTCTTGCTGTGCAGTTTCTGGTTTAATCTCCTGCCTTCGGAGAGAAAAGGAATAATGAAAAAGGGCTTTTCATCTTACCAGCTGCCTTCCATCTCCTGCTCTATTTGTGTCCACCATTCTTTGGGAAGAAGACTTGTACTTTTCACTAAATGATGAATATTCTCATGCCTGGTCATACCACACATTTCCCAGTGAGAGTGAACACCTGTATGTCACTCTCCAAACCCCATTCCCCATCCCTCTCAAAGTTCCAAAAAAATGTCACCTATGTCCTCTGTAATGCCTGTTCCATAGGCAACAAGCATCTCTTCATCCTAATTTTTTTTCTTCTCTTACTCCTTCTATCTTTTAACTATTACTGAAATGAGGACCCCCCCAAGATGACATAATATCCTTGGCCACCCTTTCCAGTATTGGCTACACCTACACTCATTCCCTTAGGCTTATTGATCTAAGTGGGAAAGTTAGAACACTCCTTGCTCCTCATTTCTACTTCCAGATTCTCTCCTATCCCCATCACTCAGTACCCTCATCTCCTTTGCAATCCATGCAATTCATGTCTGTTACCCAACTAAAATCCTGGTAGCTGTTGTCTATAGATCTTCAGGTCACTCCTCTTCTTTCCTCAATGAGTTTAGTACCTGGCTCACAATTTTTCTCTTCTGTCTTCATAATCAGAGAATACATATTGACTCTTCCCTAAGCACCCAAAAGACTCAGTTTCTCAACCTACATACTTCCTATGGACTATTCCATCCCACCTCAGCCATGCACAATGATGATCATACCTTTGATTTTGCTATCATGTACAAATATACCATCTCCAGGTTCAGAAATTCTGAAATTGCTGTCTGACCATGATTGACTTTCCAACTCCCCCTCTGACATCTCTTTACAAACTCCGCTTTTTATATATAGTATGACCTTTAATCCCTAGATCACTTCTCTCAAAGGCCATCACCCTGCACCAGTCATTCTTTCCTCTTTGACCTGTCCTGATCCCTTGGTGAACCAGTTTATTTCTATACTGTCCTCTTCGAGTCCCTAGCCCCTTCTATTACTGATTGCTCCCTTCCAGGTTTCAGCCTTGGATCATTCCAACCATTTGTTGCTTTCACTCTTACACATCTGGTGCTCAATGAAGGTGGAGAAAATCATGCAACTATTCTTAATAACTAGGCCCTCACTGCTTTGAGATAATCCTACTATAGATCTCTTATCAGCTCAGAGGCTCCACAGAGGCTCTTCTAAACCTTTTCATCCCTTCTGAAAAGAATCCTTGATTCTGTTATGAAGGCAAAGTAGGCCATCTTTTACCTCAATTCTTACCTAACCTTGACTACTGAATGGATATTGTCTCAGACAGACTGACACTTGAGAAAGACCTTGGCTAAAAAAGGCCAAGGTCTCCCACTTCATCCTGGTCCATTGCCACTCTCCCTGATCTGTTTCTTGCCACTGGACTCTGATGACTCTGGAGTAGAGAGTGGGCCTGATGTCTTTGCACAGCCCTGCCTCACTTAAATCCAACTCACTTGCAAATCAAGACATCACCCTCCTTATGTCTTTGGTCTTCTTTGGTAACAAAGGACAAACAACAACCACCACCACAGCAATCCCTCCTTAGATCTCTCTTGGCTTCCCCTCCCTCCATCCTTTTAGCAGAGAACCTTGCCTCATATTTTACAGAAAAAAAAATTGAGGCCATCCATCATGCGTGCCCTCTTCTTTCTTCTTCCTCATCTTATATTGTTTTGTATGTCTTCTCCCACTATATTGTCCTTCACCTCTGTTTCACATGAAGAGATGACTCCTTACCGAAGTTAACCCTTTTACCTTCACAAACAATCCTATCTCATCCTGTCTCCTACAACAGATTGCTCCCTCTGTCATCCGTACTGTCTTTAATCTCTCCCTATCCGCTAGATCTTTCCCCTGTTGACTACCAATATGTCCTTCCTCACCCCCAGCCCCCATCCTTAGACAATCCTCATTGGATTCTTCCATCCCTGGTAACTATCCTCCTATATCTCTTCTGCCCTTTGTAGATAAACTTGAAAACTTTGTATTTAGTAAGTGCCTCCATGTGCTTTCTTCTCACTCTGCTCTTAGATTTTAACAATCCAGTTTTCAGCCTCATCATTCCACTGAAATTGCTCTTTCCAAAGTTACTAATAATCATTTAGTAGACAAATCCAATGGTCTTTTCTTCTTTAATTCTCCTTGACCTTTCTACAGTCTTGGACACTGTTGATCACCCTTTTCTCCTTAATAGTCTCTTCTCTCTCCGTCCTCTTCCTTCTATTTATTAGAATGCTGTTTTTCAGTTTCTCTTGCTGGATTCTCGTCCAGATCATTCCCTCTATCTATAAAAATGTCCCACAAGATTCTGTTGTAGGCTGTCTGTTGTAGGCTGTCTTCTCTTCTTTCTCTATACTACTTCACTTGATGAGCTCCCATGAAAATGACTATCTCTATGCTAATAATTCTCAAATCTACCTATCCTGTCCTAATATCTCTGCTCACCTCCAGTCTCACATCTTCAACTCCTTTCAGACATTTTGTACTGGATATATAGTAGGTAACTTAAACTCTACAGGGGTGGCTAGGTGGTGCAGTGAATAGAGCACCAGCCCTGGAATCAGGAGGATCTGAGTTCAAATCCGGCCTCAGACACTTGACACAAAAACTAGCTGTGTGACTTTGGGCAAGTCGCTTAACCCCAATTGCCCTCCAAAAAGCAAAAAAAAAACAACCAAAAAAAAACCCCCCAAAAACCCAAACTCTACATGTCTGAAATGGAACTCATTATCTTTCACTTTAAACCCTTCCCCTCACCTTCCCTATTATTGTGGAGGGCACCTTCCCAGTCCCTCAGGCTTGAAATCTTAAGTTGACTTCTCACTATCTTTCATCCCCCATATCCAACTGATTTCCAAGACCCGTCAATTTCATCTTTACAACATCCCTTGAATACGCTTCCCTCTCTCCTCCACCACTCAGATATAGGCTCTCATTACCTTGCATTTGAACTAATGCAATAGCCTGCTGGTGGGTCTGCCTACCTCAAGTCTTGCTCTGCTCCAATCCATTCAAACCAAGCACCGAAGTAATTTTCTTAAAGCAGAGATCCTATCATGGCCTCCTTCTACTCAATATACTTGAAAAACTACCTATTGCCTTCAGGCTCCGATACAAAATCCTGTTTGGAATTTAAAGTTTTTCATAACCTGGCACCTTCCTAACCTTCCAGTTTCCTTATGCCTCACCACACACTCTCCAACCTATTGTCAGTGGTGTCCATCCTGTGCTATGAATCAGACACTTCATCTCTCAGTTCCAAGCCCTTTCTCTGGTTGTTCCTCATGCCTAGAATGTTCTCTCTCTTCATTTCTTTCTGCTAATGTCCCTGACTTCCTTTAAATCCCAACTAAAATCTCTTCTACAAGATGCTTTTCCCAAATCCTCTTAATTCTAGTGTATTTCCTCTTTTATTTGTTTCTTTCTCCTGTATGTAGCTTGTTTACACATAGTTTTTGCTTGTTGTCTTCTCCATTGAATTGTGAGTCCCTTGAGGGCAGACACTATTTTTTGCCTCTTTTTGTATTCGCAGAGCTTAGCACAGTGCCTGGCTCATAGGAGGCCCTTAATAAATGTTTATTGATTAAATTGCTGAAGAAAGTGATAGATAAAATGTTAACAATGCAGATTAAATTTAAAAGTGTAATGTGCATTTTTTCCCTTTTTTGTAGGGGGAAGGGACATGTGTATCTTGTGGGACTTGAGTGAGCCATGCTGACTCCGTCTTGTGATTGAATTCTGGATCTAGCTCAGTTCCTTTTCTGTTTAATTATGGGTCTAGTCCAATTTCTGTCTAGTGAGAAAACTTTATTCAATTGTTGGAATGTGGGAAAACCTTAGTACATTGTTTGAACATAGACCTGTGTGTCTGGGAAGTTGGACCACCTCTCCCTGCTGCTTAGAGACGCTTAACTAAAGACCCCCAGTTATGCTGACCAGAAACTCAGATCCAAAGGCTGATGCAAAGAGTTTTCTCAAAATTGTATGTTTTAAACCACTGATATGATTTAGCTGAAAACTGGCTCCTTGCTAATTAATCAGTTATTGTTTCTTTTGAATATCTTTGAATATAGTCATTTGTGGGGAGTGGCATACCTCTTTTTCTGATTTCAGGGAATTTCACCTGTTCACTCTTCCCCTAAAGAAAGTTCTTTATCTTTCCTCCAATTAAAAATTAGATTTCCTAATTTTGTATCCTGGTTAATTGTTTTTTGCATTTATTTAGAGAGATAGCCCATCGAGCTAATGTATCATTACATATATTTTGCACAGCTACCTCTATAATACCTGCCATAATACTACTGTGAGCTGAACTCCCAATTAAACAGAAAGAAGAGAACCGACTAGATCACATCTAAGTGACAGAGTGCTGTTCTGAGAATCAGGAAGGCCTGAGTTCAAATCTTATCTCATATACTTGTGGTCAGATCTTCTTGATTCCTGGAGCAGCATCTATCAACTATAAGAGTGGAGAAAGCTATTCACCAAAGCCCTCAGTAAGGAAGGATTTATATTGTAGGGTAAAAGGTAGCTGTCATTTCTGAGATCTGACACTAGTAATTTCTGATACTTTCTGTTTTATCTTCAGCCTTGATTCAATCTAGGTTTAGCCAAGAGGCACTTAATAGTTTACCTTAAAAAATCAGAGATTTTACTTATTCTTGACACAATATAGTGAATTTAAACAAAAATTTAAAAGGTGGCATATAGTCAGTCTGAGTGGACTGTAGGACAGTACAAATAGGCGATTATGTAAGAAATTGTATAAAGGAGATGAGTGAACAACAAGATAGGCTGGTCTCGAGAGGAGAAAGACCTGTAAAGTGTATGTGCTCCATTAGCATCCTCTAAATGTCAAGTGATGGTTAAAAGCCCTCAGGACACTGAATGACATAATGTCCCTGTGACATACTTATGAAAGGACATGGATATTGTAGACACAGATGAATAGTGACCAGCATCATTGGAAGAAGTGCCCCTGTAGCTGAATTTACCAAAAATCATGGGAATGTCAGAGCAATTTCAGTGTAATTAATTTTTCTTTAAGCAAAGTTTGGATGATCACGTGTTGGGAATGGTGTAGTGGGGAGTACTGATCAGGTGTTGCTTAGGTGCCTTCTAATTAGGAAATTCTGTAACTATAAATCCAAATGCAGTCCTCATTCCCCAGTCTGATTTTTCTGTAGATGGGCAAGTGGCTGGGTAACATTTGTCAATATTGCAACTTGAAAGTGATTTGCAAAGTGACTTTGAGTCAAGTCATAATAAAAACCATGATGGCTTTTGCTGACCATTGGTAAAAACACTCCTTTGACCCCAATGTATGTACTTATTAATACAAATGATATGTCTTTTCTGTGTTGTATATTTTTGTGACTTCATTTCAGGAAGCTGATCTTATCTGTTGACACATGAGGCATTTCTTAGGGTTTTAGTCCTCAATTCCATCTTAGTCTCGTTGACTTGGCCGGTAGTGTTCAAATGGAGAGGACAAGGAAAATTCCCAGTCAAGTGGTTCTCAAATCCCTGAGCATGAAGCAAAGGGAAATATGTGTTTAATGGAGGAAGAAACAGTTTGCCACTGATAGCTTCTTTAACTGAACTTCAAGGGATAGAGTAATGATATTTGACTTTGTATCCTCAGGAAAGAACTTGAATTGCCCAGAGCTTCCATAAATGTGTATATATGTAATTTATTTTCCAACCACCCAAGGGAAACTGATAAATTCATCAGAAATTCAATCACATTTCCCTGTTCCTTCAAAAGATCCTGAAAAAAACCCAACAGTGGAATAGATTAGACATGCAGAGGAAAGAAAGAGAAAGAGGTTATGAACAAGTGGCCAATGTGTTCTAGATATTGTGTAGAAGGTATAGAATGGGGCCTATAGGGGTTTGCTTTCTGGGAATTATAGGAGAAATAGAGCAGAAAAGGACAACAAGTATTCCGTTAGCTGCCAGATGAAGGAAATAACATGAGTCAAATTATTTTTGCTAACTGTCTCATTTTTTCTAGATTTTAATCATACTAAATTTCCATGTACATCAAGAAGCACACATTTATTGTTAACATTGCTTTTCTTATGCATATGTGCAATATTACTTTACATATCTTTGCATAATAAGTATTTTTATTGCTATTTCTTGGTTTGCTTTTTCTTTTGGATGGAAGTTAAATGCCTTTGAAGTATATTACGTTCAAAGATTACATAACATCTCTGAGACCAGATTTTAAAGTTGACACTCTGCTTCTGCCTGAACATTGAAAATATTGGTAGATCAAATTGGAAAAGAGGACAAAAAGGGAAGTTGGTACTCATGGGAAGGGATGTGGGAGGACATACATACTAATGCACTTGTGGTAGAGCTGTGAATTGGTCCATCTCTTCTGTTAAGCAAAGTGCATCTGTACCCCTCAAACCATTTAACTTGTATATCCTCAGAGCCAGGGATACCATTCTTGAGCATATGCCCCAAAATATCAAGGAAAGAGGAAAAGGACCGATATACTTCAAAATACATGTAGCAATGATTTTTTGTTGTAACAAGGGATTGTAAACAAAGTTGCTATCTATAAGTTTGTGAATAACTGACCAAAATATGAACAGAAATGGAACAACTGTTAAATAATGACAAGAGCATTGTATAGAACTAATAAATGCTGTCAATATTTACTTACGTTATTCTCTTCCCCCCTTAGAATAGAGATTACTGCATTCTTTCCATCTTTATCCCTGGTGCTAGCACAGTGCCTGGTATATAGTTAGAGTTTAATAAATAGTTGTTGATTAATTGAATGCAATGGTCAATCACCACTCTAGAAGACAGATAATGAAACATGATTCCCACTTCTTAGTGGAGGGTTGATAGACTACAGGTGCAAAATGAGACAAACATTTTTAGATCTGTCCATTGCAATGACATAAACACTGTATTTTGATAATTGTTTTTGTTCATGATAAAAATTAGAAGGAAGCATTGGTAGATGCAAATTACATTTATAGATGCACATAAATAAATGTATCAAGAGCATGATTTCATAGGTGAATTCTCCTTAATGAGAATGATAAAGCAAGGTTCCGAGGTATAGTGACTTGCTCATGATTATTTTCAAACACACACACAAAAGAAATATTCATACACCATTAAAATATCATATGTTATATCATGTAGTATATCATAGCATATATATTATATTATGCTATGCCATATTATACTATTATACACTATATAATACTATGCCATACACTATCATGGCATATTTTATCATACCGTACCATACACTACATCATATCATGCTATGATAATTTTATTATATTTTGTAACACTGTATCATATTGTATTATATCATATGTTAATCTCCCAGCCTATCCTATCATCTTATATTGTATTATTTCACATGATTATATCACACCATATATCATCAATTACATCATATCACACCATATTATTTTACATTATATTATATATCTCATATCACAGCATACATCAAATATCAGATCATACTATACTATACTATACTATACTATACTATACTACAATACACTATACTATACCATACTATACTGTACTGTACTACTCTATACTATATGCTATAATCAGAGGCATCATGGAGTGACATGGTTGATAGAAGACTTATCTGGATTCAAGTCCTCTCTCTAATATGTAATGATCGTATGGTCACAGGTAACTCAGTGAACCTTTCAATATGAGATACATAAGTAAGAAAAATAGCTGGAACAAATTGAAACATGTTATCAGAATTTTCATGGAATATTTGAAAATATGAATGTTTAGTTTTTTCAAAGTTCTAGCTAAAACATCACTATAACTAATGAACTAATTGTACTTTATTTTATTTGTTTGTTTTCTATGTCTCTATAATTTATAGAAGACTCACCCAATTTGCGGATGAGGTTCTGATCTGTACTGATAGAGAGTGGAGGTTTCTACAACGAAATTTCCACACATAGATGCAATCACAGACCATGACCAAATATATATGACCCAATGCATAGATGTAAGTATATGTCAAATTGATGCATACATAGGTGTGCTTTGTATATATGTCTGTCAAATATGCATATATACATATTTGATGAAGACTAGAGTGTAGATATCACTATCATGACTCAACAATTGCCTGCAGGTTAAAGGAGAGTCATAGCATTATCTGCCTAAACCTCTTGTGGGCAAGGAACTTGAAACTGTTGATTATTTGGACAAAAGGATGCCACTTTTATTTAATCCAATCTTCATTTCTTGCAACCCTTATTAGTATGCATTTCAAGTGACTTCTAATTTAGATACTCGAAGTGCTCAAAAGAAATACATCAGGCAGATATTCTAAGTTTATAGATAAAATCTCATTTATATACATAAGGCAAATGAGATGAAAACTAGCCTAGGGATCCAGGTCTCCAGAAGAGCCAAGAATTTAAAATTCAAGTCTCTGAGCTCTACTTTGTCTCCCACTCAACCATAAGGATTCATGCTCAAGTGTTTCTGGATGGAATTTGGTGAATTTGCTACCCAGTTAGCTAGGTTCTCAACATACTGGTTGGTTTGTAAATGAGAGTTCCTGCTAAGAGAGAGACACTCTGAAGCAGGGTTGGTAGAAAGTTCTCAGCAGAATGGTCTAGTAGGCAGAGTTCAATAGCTAGAAACAGATCCCCAGAGCAGACAATACCCAGTTGTCCGTTGCTCCCTTCTCAACTGGCTCAGTGCTTTTTACTTGTGTTAATGTTAGGGTTTCCAACAATAAGTAAGAGAAGATAGTAAGCATCTCAGGTGCTTCCTGAATCCCCGGAGTAACATCCCAAATGAAAAAAAAAAGACGCCAGTATTCTATTACTATAAACTAACAATGAATCTAGTATTTTTTTTCCTTGTAGTCACTCTCCCCAAAAAGATTTGCAACACTCGACTGAACATTTGAGCTGAGCTTTGAACTATGATGATGATAGTGACTGATGATAACTCAAATTTTTGAGCACTTTGAAGCTTATGAAGTGCTTACCTCAAAATAACTCTCTCAGGCAGGTAATTTAAAGGTTATTATAGTTATAAGCCTGGCTTCCCCTTTCACCTTTGAGAGCTACCATCTTTGCACAAGATAAAAACATCCCTTCCTTGATGTTCCCTTTCATTGTGAGACCTGTTACTACAAACCCCTCAATGGGACTCTTTAACCAAGTAAAGGCAGGCAAATTTACACTCACCAAAATGTCCAGAGGATTAAATCCTTCTAAGTTAGATGACATCTGATATGTTTAACTTCTCTACTACCTGCAAAAAGGTAAATGAAAATCCCTGGCAGAGAGAATATAAAAACACTTTCTGTTTAGGTCTATGCAAAGTGTGCAATGAGAGACATGGTGTTCTCTTGATAGAGCTTTGAAATGGTAAAGAAAGAGCAATGTGGCTGATAAAAGGACCACAGTGCTGGCTATATAGGGGGAGAGGGAGTGGGAAGAAGAGGAAAGGGAGAATAGAGAACAAGAGAGGATGGAGGGAGGGAGGGAAAGAGAGAAAGAGAGAGAGACAGAGAAAGAGACAGAGAGAGACAGAGACAGAGAGAGACAGAGACAGAGAGACAGAGACAGAGACAGAGAGAGACACAGAGAGAGAGAGACAGAGACAGACAGAGACAGAGAAAGAGAGACAGAGAGACAGACAGAGAGACAAAGAGAGACAGAGAGAGACAGAGACAGAGAGAGACAGACAGAGAGAGACAGACAGAGAGACAGAGAGAGACAGAGACAGAGAGAGACAGAGACAGAGAGAGATAGAGAGACAGAGAGACAAAGAGAAACAGAGAGAGACAGACAGAGAGACAGAGAGAGAGACAGAGAGAGAGACAGAGAGACACACAGAGAGAGAGTCAGACAGAGAGAGAAAGACAGACAGAGGGACTGAGAGAGACAGAGAGACACACAGAGAGAGAGTCAGACAGAGAGAGAAAGACAGACAGAGGGACTGAGAGAGACAGAGAGACAGAGACAGAGAGAGAGAGACAGACAGAAAGAGGAAGGGAGGGAGGGTAAGAGAGAAACTTTCTAATGCATTACCTTTAGAAAAAGCAGTTGTTCCTTGAAAACAGTTTTAATCACCTGTTTTATTTATTCTACTAGGGTAATTCAATGATGATTGCCTAGAATGATTTATTACTCATCACAGTCTCTGCTGTTTTTTTGAAAATACGGTTATTTCTATACCTGAAGCCAAGGACGGCAGTGGGAATACAGACTGAAGTAGGTTTCTGCCTTTACAGATGCTGTAGTCTTGGCAGGGAGCTGAAGATGACATTTTCTTGGTTAACATAACATCCTCTGTGTGTCAGAGGAAAAAGAAAATTATATTAAACATCATGGGAAAAACAATGCACAATCTTTAAAAATATTCTGTCACTATAAGTACCAAGAATTCACTGGAATATTTTTTTTAACACATGTAGCATCAGAGGAACCATCAGTTAAAACCCAAGTCTTCCTATTCCTATGGCAACCATCAGAAGCATTCAACTAATGAGACATCCCCCTATGTTACCCCAGCATAATGTGTTCTTACCACCCCACCTCTCCTTTTGCTTTGCTTTTCATTTAAAAAAAAAACTCACCCTGACCTGTGGAATCTATTCTGAAAATGCTCTTTGCTGGTCAAGAAGGACTGGCGTCCAATATCCAGGAACTCAAATGTGCAAGCATGACAAAGATAATGTCCATCCCAGAGGAAAGACAACCAGACCACAGGGGAGAGTGCAGCCCCCTTCCCAGACAAATGCCTTATGCTTCCTAAATCTCTGAAGTTGAAGAGCTCATTCTTTCCAAAGCCAGACTTGTCTCTGTGAAGAGGTTCCCTTGAGTTACAACTCTGTTCAGTAGGAACTACTATGTGGGTGCCATATGTGATAAAAACTGAGCCAATTCGTACCCACTGTGCTGGGAGTGAGGCTCCAGGAACATTTCTAACATATTCCCAGGAAGCTACAGCAGTTAGTCAGAAGTACAGAGAAAGAAAAAAAAAACCTTCCAAGCACCCCATGGAAGCTGGGTGATGAGAATAATAATTCACATTATGGTTTGTAAAATGTGTTTTCATATACAGATTGTCCCAAATGTCTTAGTGCAGTTTAAAGCTTTAATGATTTTAAACCTCATATAGTATTAGGTAGGTACTAATATTATTCTTTTGCCCTGTGTCACATTTGTAAGTATTTGAAGAGGGATTTAAACTCTAGTCTTCTGGATTTTAGTCAAATGCTCTAATCTCTACCACATGGTGCCTATAGGCAATAGAGTGCAAAGAGGATTAAACTTGGAGGGATTGATTTGATATCATCAAATCTGAGTTTGAACCCCTGTTCTGTCACTTGCTGAATGACCTTAGACAAGTCATTTTCACCTTAGTGGGCTTCTGTTTCCTCATTTGGAAAATGACAGAATTGGACTAGATAAATCTGTGTTCTCCTCTGAGTCTTGGGCTATGATGGAGAGCGACGCTCAGATTTCACTCTTCTGCTAACACTTTAAAGGGTTTACCTCCTTCCTCCCTCTCTTCCTCTCCCCTCCCCCTTATGTGGAAAAGTAGGAAACGGAGAGAAGAAAATAAAAAGCCCAAATACAATTGAGTGGTACTATCTGTTACTCTTTTTTTTTTTAATTTTATTATAGTTTGCATCATTCATTTCCACAAGATTTTGAGTTACATATTTTCTCCCCGTCTTTCCCCC
>CM053580.1:447301841-447318403 GCA_028627135.1 Pseudochirops cupreus
CTGTTCTTACTTTGCTTCTTATGCTTATTCTTACTCATGGTTCTTCCGACCATGATTTTTTTTTTTAAATCTCTGTGGGGCTCTGCTTCCAGAAGGGAAAGCTCTGTCCCAAATCGCTGGGGTCCTCCCAGCTGCCGTAGCTCTCAGGAAGATGCTGGGACTCTTCCTATATACTTCCAGCTGAGTGGATAATGAGGACTCCAAGACAGAGGCCCAAGATGGCAATCCGGATTCAGGCCGCTCAACGCAAGAGCACTGGCCTGAGAACAATCGCGAAGTCCCCCTGCTGCCTGCAGGCCGCGGGTGGGAAGCTACAAAGCAGAGGCGGGTGCAAAATCTCTGCCTTTTGCTTTTCTGCTCTGGAGGCCTTTCAGCCAGACTGCTTATCTGCCCCTTTTGCAATCCTCACTCTCAGCTGCTGCTGCTAATCTGCTCACCTGAGAGGCTCCTCCACTCCTCACGTCCAGCCGCCCCCGGGGCACAGCCGTGGCTTCAGGGCAGGCTGGTTTTGGTTCTCAGTGCTGATATGGTTCCTCGTAGCCCAGCTGACTTTAGTGGAAAGTATCTTTGTGTGCGTTTTGGAGTTCTAGGATTGGTTTAGAGTCCTGTTTTATGGGTATTTTGGGGTGGCTATGCGAGAACTGCAATATGTTGCTACTGCCACGCCACCATCTTGGCTCCGCCCCCCTCCATCCGTTACTCTTGCTGAACCTTTAAGAGAAGAGATGATTTTGCAGGTAGCACTGGCTAAGGATTCCTCTGAGCAGAAAGCCTACTCTAGCAAGATAAGATGCTTACACCAAGGATGTCGAAGTGACCTCGTTTACTTTATTGGAAGCATTCAGCTGAGCCTTCTGAGTCAGAGAATGATGGTACCCAGCTAGATCTCTGCATACACATTCTGGGACCATTTTCTCAATTCTTTTCTTCTACCTCATCCCAAATATCTGGTTTGTTTGTGACTCTAGGTTGAGACTCTTGCCATGAGCATTATACAAATTTGTTGTTGTTTAGTTATTCAGTCATATTTTACACTTTGTAATCTTCATGGGGGTTTCTAGGCAAAAATACTGGAATGGTTTGCCATTTCCTTTTCCAATGGATCAAGGTAATCAGGGTTAAGTGACTTGCCCAGGGTCACATACCTGCTATGTATCTGAATCCAGATTTGAACTCAGGTCTTTCTGACACCAGGCCTACAACTCTGTCTACTGAGCCATCTAGGTGCCCTCATTATACAATAAGAAACAATAACTAGACTTATTTATTGAGCTTAAATCTGGCTTCAAACCTTTACTAGAAGTGTGACCCTGGGCAAGGCACTGGTTGCCTCAGTTTCTTATCTGTAAAATGAACTAGAGAAGGAAATAGTGAACCACTCTAGTATCTTTGCCAAGAAAACCCCACATGGGGTCACAAAGATTCAGACATGACTGACATACCAAACAACAAATAGAGCAAAATAAACCAAATAAAATAAAAAACTGAATAGAACAAAGTAAGTAGGAGTCAGGAAGTGAGGATTCTGCCACTATTTTTCTCTGTCACAGTAGGCAAATTGCTTTTCCATTCTGAGTCTTTGAATCCTAATTTGTAAAATGAAATCTTTAAGTCTAAAGATTACAAAAATGATATCTGGGAGCCCTGATCTATAATTCTATGATTTTTAGTACTGAGATCAACTGCACTATTAGATTTTCTAAAAACATCAAAACTCTGTGTCTTTTGCTTTCACTTTTATAAAGCATGGAATTAATTTGTCATTAGAGCCTGAAGTTCCAGTAAGATTCTATAATTCTGGGTTAGATAGTAATTGCTTGATGGCACCATGAGAATTATGATGAAGATTTATGATAGAGGTAGAAATTATGTTATTTAAATTGGGGAAAAGGCAACTCATGTCATAGTTATTCCCCAACAGATTGATCTTTTTTTTAATTCTTTTTTTTTTTTAATTCACATTTGAGATATTTGACTTTCTTGTGCAACCTCACTCCAGGTTAGTTGTAGTCTGTGTAGGAGTGGGAAAGCAAGAGAGAGAAAGCATGCAACCAGACTTCACAGTGATTGTCCTGGAACTCAAAGCATTACATGCTTGTTCCTATCCTGCACACCCAACCTGAGCTTGTGGAGATTTTCAGTGGAACGGAGAATGAGACTGGCAGATCACCCCTGTCTGTAAAATGGGAGTCATGAGAACCAAAGGAGATAATTTATGTGAAATGCTTTGCAAATTTTAAAACATTGTAGAGATGCTGTTGTTATTCAGTTGTATCTGACCCCATTTGGGGTTTTCTTGGTGAAGATACTGGAGTGGTTTGTCATTTCTTTCTCTAGCTCATTTTATACGTGAGGAAGCTGAGGCAAACAAGGTTAAGTGACTTGCCCAGGGTCACACAGCTAGTAAGCGTCTGAGGCCAGTTTTGAACTCAGGAAGAGAAGTTTCTTCCTGGCACTCTTGCAATGAGCCGCCTAGCTGCCATAAGGCTACTCATTATTATTACTGTGCATCATTACTGTTTATCATCGTCATCATTAGTCTCTAAATCCCAATATTAGAGTTTTAAGGGAAATCAGAAAAAGACTTCTGACAATTGTTATACAGTATTACTGTTTTAATTATGTTCCCCCGTAACTATCTAGTCCTTTTTGGAGTATTAAAGAATACAAAGTGCTTTCATTTCCACTTCTCGGAGCATCAACATAGGATTGAGACCTGGGAGAGAACTTAGGTATCATTTAGTCCAAACCCTTCATTTAACTGATGGGGAAACTGAGGCCCAGAGAAGTGAAGTGGCTTGTTCCCATGTTCAGGATATAAGTAGTGAAAACCAGATTTGACCCCAGGCCTTCTGATACCAAATTCATTGTGCCTGCTACTGTAGGCCCCTGCCTCCCTGTGCTCACATAGGTGGCATTGCCCAGCTAAATGAGCTGAGGAGAGGGACTTTGCCAAGGCATTCAAACTTAGTAGCAGAGCCAGGACCAGGGTTACGTTTCTTCTATTACCCAGGCCGTTGCTTCAGCACACTGACCTGGCATCTTATTGGGGTATAGTGACCAAAAGTTTTGTCCAGTTTTGCTTCTTGGATTGAATATATTGCTTTTAAGTATTTATCAAGGTCTCTTTCATGTTATACTATAGTCATTTCTGTAAGGATTATATCTCCACCCCCTTCTCCACCTGGACTGGAAATCCCACAAAAACAGAAATAGTCATTTTATCTATTTTTTAAAAAGTCTTCTCCCTTGCCTGGCATGGTAAATTTGTATTAATAGGTTCCTAATAAATACTTGTGGAGTTATTGATTTGACTTTTCCTCTCTTGAACCACTTAGACATCTTGATTTGAAATCCATAGCACATCACTTCCACTCTTCTCTGGTAGGTCAGTCAGAGAGCAAGGATCAGAGAAAACCGCTCAAGTACAGAAAGTACCAAGAATTAAGGTGCGTGAAATGTGATCTGCTAATGTGCTCTAAAATGTACAAATGGGTCTGTGACCTCATCAATATAAATGTTCCCTCCATTGATGTTGAAGGCAACCTATTCACGCTTCCCCAATCTGTGTGACTCTTGTTTTGTCCTTGAATAAGTGCATTGCAGGGCAGTGAGGTGGCACAGTGAATAGAGCACTGATCCTGGAGTCAGAAGGACCTGAGTTCAAATCCAGCCTCAGACACTTATCACTTACTAGCTGTGTGACCTTGGGCAAGTCACTTAACCCCAATTGCCAGGCCCTCCACCCTCCAAAAAAAAGCCAAAAAAAGTGCATCGCAATGGGTCCACACATTGTACTGGAGTGGGAAGCAGCTTCCACATTTCCACATTTTCTCTTAACATTGTGAGTATACCAATGGAGCATATAGGCCTTCCATGTTTAGCTAACCTCCTTCTTTCTTCTATTTTCCTTTTTATAAATAAATAAAATTTATAAACAAATATTTTCCTTTTATAAATCCAGTTCAGTTTCCCTAGTACTATATCTATTTACTGGTCTTTGAAAAGAATCTCACATTTATAGCATCAATATTTAAGCTATAATTTATAGGAGGAATAAAAACCAGACTTCATTAGTATAGGGTACTCCTGGCAAGCAGCATCCTCAGTGCAGTGCGGGTTAACACCTTCCCTTTTCTTCATTTTATAGTCTTAGATAGTCACCCAGGGCGGGGAGAACTTAAGTGACTTGCCCACGGTCATGCAGCTAGTAAATATAAAAGGAGGAACTTGAACCCTGGCTCCAAGGCCCAATTTCTATCCATTATGCCATCTTGTCTACCTCTCATGCTGCCATTATAGACAGTTTAAAAACCAGAAATCTTAGTATCTTCTGCCCTTTTTTTCTGTTTCTATGTCACTATCAAAGGAAAAGAGGAAGGGGGACATATGGAATTGAGAAACACTTTTTTTTTCATGACTTGCCATGGCCAAGGAATTCATCAAAAAGTGGAGTCTAGTGGCAACAGTACTTCTCTGATACAAAAAGGCTTTCATGAGGAATGAGAGGCACCAGATCACACTTACCAATGTTGGTTATCATAAAGCAGTCTCAGTTTGTTGCCAGAATTTTGTTCACTGTTCTTCAGCCTGGGAGTGTCTGCCAAAGCTGGTTCTCTGCCGACACAGCTTTGAGAACCCAAGGTCACCTTTGTGCTGAGTCTTTGGAGTATTCTTTTATAGAAGTGCACTGATGGATTATCTTCCTAATGGAGATTGTATTAATATGTTTGGAATAAGCATGCTTGTAGCAAGGGAAAGTTGTTTCCTTGATTAAAGAAAGTATTGCCAGTACTTGAGAACACCATGCAATGGCATCCTTAAAATCCACAGGGAAGTAATGTAGCTTATGGGATTAAATGAGTGGCTTAGAACCAAAAAGACCTTGGTGTAAATACTAGTCCTGACATTTACTTCTTGAGTGACCATAGATTAATTACTTAACCTTTTTGGGTTTCAGTCTCTTTACCTGGAAAGTGGGCATAATAATACCTCTGTTACTTACAGCACAAGGCTGTTGTAAAGCTCAAATGCAATAATATGTAGAAAGCATTCTGCAAACTTCAAATTACTATATAAATGTCAGCTATAATTATTCGTCCTGAATTCCTCCTCACTTCTAAAATGCTATTTCTTCAAACAAGACATCTTGCACAGCCCCCAGCAATAAGCATGTGAGGCATGGTGATGCAATTTCTGTGTGTGTGTGTGTGTGTGTGTGTGTGTGCCCATGCCTGTGCATTCCTTTAAAAATCACAGTGCATCCATGGAGTGCTGGCTTTTCTTTCCACAGCAGAGTTGGCCCAAATATTTGAAATTGTTCCATAAAATTTCACTCAGTAGAATAATAGCATCTCCCTATCTATTTAAAGAAATTCAGCATAGGTCTGAGAAAGAAAAAAAAATCTCAAATAAAGTAATAGAAACCCCTTATGGTGAAAATGTGGACAATTACATATCCTTGCCACCCTGCCCCCCCAGTCTCTATTAACTAGATGATTCAGCAGGGGCACCTCAATTCAATAAAATTATCAAGTCCTTATTATTTGATTTTCCTAAACAGAATATAGAATATATAGAATATATCCTAAAAATGTTTCCAGTCTAACAAGATGAAAGCACCCCCCTGACAAATAACCAGAGTTCAAAGTAAAAATGAAGAGAGAGAGAGACAGAAACAGAGACAGAGAGAGACAGAGAGAGAGAGAGACAGAGACAGAGACAGAGAGATCCATGTCAGTTCAAAGATTTTTGCCAAAGCTTCACTTGATAAACTATGAAATTTTATTGATCCCTACAACTCCTTTTCCTGTTTCCTTCTTTCTTCCCTCTGTTATGGTCTGCCCTTTTTGTTGTTTCCTCACCCTGAAACCATTCCAGGCAGGCATTTAACACTCTCCCTGTGGGCAAACAAGAAATTGGTTCCTATTGTAGCAAAAAGTCTAATATAGACTTCTTGGCAAGGTTGGAACTTGGTCTCACTTATGAAAGTTTTCTTGTTAATGCAATATATCTGATGTAAAACAATTCTTCTGAAATCCCATCGTCCACTTTGTGCTATTCTTCAGTCCATATTTAAAATAATAAATAGCCAGCATCTATATAATACTTTAAGGTTTGCATCGTACTTTACTTATGTTGTAGGTGAGGAAACTGAGGCTAAGACGATGTAAGATTTATGCCCAGGGTCATACACCGTGTTCAGTGTCTGAAGCAGGATTTCAATGTAAATGTACCTGATTCCAAGTCCGGTGATCTCTATTCATTTCTCTACCTAGATGCCTTCATCTCTTACTCTAATATAGTCTGTCTAGACTCTTGATTGTTCATCTTGACTTACTTTTTCATGTTTGTATATTTTTTTTGTTATATTTGGCCTGAATAAGTTCAACTCTCTGCCTCCTTGGATCGCTCTGCAATTTCTGAGTTTCTTGCTTGGTTCTGAATGTGCTAAACCTAATTTATGTAACAAGTATATACCTTAACTCCACATTGTTTCCCAGATTTCCTACCATTGACTATTTCAACTTATAGGCTATGAATGTTCTATACATAACCTATTCCTGTGCCAGCTTCTCCAGCTAACCCAATTCTGCCAACCTGCTCTATTTCTCCTGCTTCTAGTGCTTGACTCTGTATCCATGATGATGGCCTCAGAGGCCAGAAGATGCCATAACATAAGATTGAAGTCAGAAGGAGGCCTGGTGTATGGGGAAACTTCCTACAAGTCCTGAAAAATTCCACTATTATTCACCATGGACATGGGTAGAGACTCGCACTGGCTGGCATCTTGGAGTTTTCCATTGGGTTGAGTGGTTTAAGGAGATGAGGCAAGAGAAGGTTAGAACAATGAAGATCTTAGACAAAAACAGACAAATTAGGTGGATAGATAGCTGATAGCTAGATAGATTGATAGATATAGATGATAGATGATAGATAGATGATATATAGATAGATGGATAGGGAATTTATTAAGCATATACTATGTGCCAAGCATTACATTATGTCCTAGGGATACAAATGGAAGCAAATAAGATAGTACCTAGCTGGGAGCAGGGTAGAGGGAGGGAAAGGTACTTCTACGGGGCCAAGGTAGAAGATGAGGAGGAAAAATCCAGAGAACAAGATGAGACATGAGTGAGGCATAGCTGGAGCCCTTGAAATAGAAGTCTGGTCAAGGGAGTCACCAATCAGAATACTAGAATTGTTTGATAAATAAAGCATGATCACTACCAGGAAACTGTAAGGACCAGAGGTGGTTAATTGGTAATCTGAAGTAGAAACAAGGTCAAAAACTGGATCATAATAAAATCAAATGTGGTAACAAGTGGTGGGGGTCTAGTATCAGGCTGCCACAATAAGACACTAAAGTAAAAAATAAGATATCAGGCTTGATATAATGTCATATGAGTCTATCATAATTAATAGCAAGGAAGAAATTGCCTGTCAGATTTATGTATAGGGAAAGAGTTCAGGACTAAGTGATAGTACAAGTTGTACAAGATAAATTGGACAATTCTAATTACAGAAAAATATAAAAGCTTTCTGCATAGACCAATCTAATGTAGTTAAAATTGGAAAAGAAATAGGAAAATGGGGGAAAATCCCTTTCTCTAGCAGTTTTCTCTAATAAAAGTTTCATATCTAAGGTAAATAAGGAAGAGATTCAAATTTGTAAGACTAAGACTTATTACCCAGGAGCTAAATGGTCAAAGGAAATGAACCTTCAAATTTCAAATGAAGAAATCCAAGTGATCAACAATTACATGAAAAAGTGCTCTAAATCACTAATAAATAAATATAAATTAAGTGGCTTTGAAATTCCACCTCATCCGTATCAGAATGGCAAAGATGACAAAATAGGAAGAGGACAAAAGTTAAAGAAGCTACAAAACAAAACAAAACACCACCTGCCCCCCCCCCCAAAAAAAAAAACAAACCAGTCACACGGATGCACTGTAAGTGGAGCTGTGAATTGATCCAGTCACTCTGAACAGCTATTTGGAACGATGTCAAGAAAGTAACTAAACTGTGCATGCCTTCTGACCCTTCTATACCAATAATAGGCCTATATATACTTCATCGAGGTCAAAGAAATAGGTAAGCTTTCTAAGTTTCTATATGTACCAGAATATTTGTAATAGTTCCTTTCATAATCACTCTAAATTTGAAAGTAAGAGATTTTTCCCTTGGGGAAAGACTGAACAAATGATGGTGTATGAATATAATGGAATATTATTGTGCCATAATAAATGATCAAATGGATAATTATAAAGGACACTGGGAAGATAACTATGAATCAATAAAGCATGAAATCAGAAAAATTGGAACAATTTATGCAGTTAAAATAATATCGTAGAGGAAACAATTTTGAAAGACCGTAGAGTTCCAATGAATGGAATGATAAGCCATGAATCCAGAAGAACAAGGGTGATACACACTACTCGCCTCCTTCCAGAGAAGCAATGAATGAGAAAGAGAGACAGAGGCGGGAATTTTTTGGTGGGCTATGCACGGAAAATTTATTTGTTGTAATTGTTGTGTTGTTGTTGAATGGAGTAACGAGGGAACAGAACATAAATATATTCAAGTAAATATTTAAAAAATAAGCTGTTGGCTTTTGCTATTTTTATATCTTGTTGTTTTAATGATGCCATTAATAATCTTTGCTAATTTTCTGATTTTATGAAATAGATATAATTTTTTTCTACTTTTTTGCTAATATCTAATTTTTTTTCTTTTTTATTTCTATAGCTAGAATTTCAAAAAAAAAAAGTACAATCACAGAGAGGGAGGCAGCAGCCTGGATTTACTCTTGTTTGGGGAGGAAAGTTTCTAGCATTTTGCCATCTAAAATAATGCTAACTTTTGATTTCAGATGTGTGTTTATTGTATTAAGTATGGTCCTTTTTTTGCTTTTGTTTTTAAGATTATTTGAAGTGCATCTTTGTACATAATATGTTGTTGACTTTTGTTTATCACATCTTTTCTGCCCTTGATTCTGTTATATTGTATTATTCAATGCATTCATAGAATTTTAGGATAATAGATTTAAACCTGGATTAGGAACATCATCTCTGAAACTGACAGGACATTTAAAGATGAGGAAATTGAGGAGTAGGAAGTTAGATAAGGTAACCCTAGTTATCTATCTCCAGAACCAGTAGTCTTTCTGCCTCTGTTTTAAAAAAACTCTAAAATTTGTCCTTCATTTTCTCATTAGGTTCAAATTCTGGGTTCTCTATGCAAATAATGCCACCTGAGTTTATTGTTAGGAAACATATTTTCATCAACTGTCTATGGTCAGATAAATTACATTTATACCATAAAATAGAACAGATTTGACGGTCATGTTTCCCTAGTTATTAATCTAAAAGCTTTCCAATTCATCATATAGAAATCACTGAAGAATCCTCTCTAGTAATACTAGACTTTGTTATATTCAAAAGTGCAAATACTGTCTCAGACCTCTGAGTTAAACTTATTCAGGAACTGCTTCTCTTATAATTCTGAATACACATATTTTAGTCGACTCTCAAACAGTCCTTCAGTCCCTTTAAAGCAACGGTTCTCAACCTGTGGGTTATGTTCAATTTGTAACAATGAAAATACATCCTGCATATCAGATAGGTTTATAACAGTAGCAAAATTACAGTTATGAAGTAGCAACAAAAATAATTTTATGGTTGGGAGTCACCACAACATGAGGAACTGTATTAAAGGGTTGCTGCATTAGGAAGGTTGAGAACCACTGCCTTAAAGGGTTGCCATCTTACACTTTGAAGCTCATCTATTTCTAGTTCCTTCCCCATCCCCATATATCTGCCCTATCTTACGTCTCACAAATTAATTTAAATTGTTAATACCCAAGACCATAGATTTAGAATAAGGAAAATATGTCGAGTGATTAAATGTTTTGCCCAGGGTCACACAAAGCTAGTAGTTGTCAGAGATACACAGTTCCTCCTGACTCCATATCCAAGACCTTATTAACTATGACATATATTGCTCTTCTTCCCTCCCTCCCTCCATCCTTCCTTCCTTCCTACTAGAATTTGTTTAGAGTCATTTTTTACAGGTATCTGGAAGTGTTTGTGGGAGAGCCCAAGTAAGTCCCTGCTTTTACCCTGTCATCTTGGCTCCACCCCTTAGCTTTTCTTTAATACCTCTTTTCTCAGAATCATTGGCTTCTATTTATCCATTCTAATTTTCAGGGAGTTTGTTGCTCCAAAAAGATTTTATACTTCTTGGGGCAAGCTGTTAATTCCCTTCCCATTTTTTTTAAGAGCTCTTATTTCTTTTTCAGTTTTTTTCCCCTCTAGCTCTTTTATTTCATTGATAAAACCATTTTAAAATTCTTGTCTCACCTCTTCCAGGAATTCTCCTTGGTCTTGTGCTAAAATTGTGTTTTACTTTGAGATTTTGCATGTAAATATTTTGGAGTCATTCTCTTTCTCTGGGCTAGTGTTTTGAGTGCCCCATAACCATAATAACTTTGTGTGATGAGATTTTTTTTTCTTTTTGTTCCTTCTTTCTGCCTACCTCCACAGTTAAACTTGATGTTAAGGGTAGGATCTATGCACTTCTGCAGAGAAGGTATGGGCTAGTTCTGTTACTGCTTTTTTTTTTTTTTTGGAGGGGGAGTAGTATTGAGTATTTTGCTGTTGCAGGATATCAGTAAGAGCTCATTCTGGGAACCTGCAAGCTTCCAATATACTCAAAGTGTTCTGATCCAAGTCAGAAATCACAAGAATACTACCTGGAAATATTCTCGTGATTTCTGATATACTGTATTTAGCTTCCTCTTTTCATGATGATTTATGGAAGAGCTATTATCCTTTTAATATTTCTTCAAATTCTATTTTCAAGTATAGTATTCTGATTTTGTAAAATCTCATGTATTCTTCCAATCCTCCAGTATTTTGATTTTACTTAATTTTCCTTCCATCTTTCCAATTTGCATTCTATTTGTGCCATTCTGAATTTCAGAGAATTTACCATTTTAAGGGCCATCTTTATTTTTAATTAAAATTTTCTAGTTCCTTATTAGACTTCTTAATTTCTTTCATAAGAACTCTTAATGTCCTTGCTTATTTCCTCGATATTTTTGCTTAATTCTTTTATTGTTATTCTGAATCATGCTAGAAATTTCAAAAATCTTTAGATTTTCATTTTGAGGGGCCTTGCTCCATTTATTGCATTTCTTTCACTTTTCCTTGGGGCTTTTGATCTTTATTTCAAATTATTCTCTTATTGTAATGGTTCTTTTATATGTTTGTAAATTTCTTTTCCTCAGACATCTTTTAGCTGTCTTTATCAATTATTTTGCTCATTTTTGGGGGGGTGTTCTGACTGTGAGCATATTTTTACCAACAGTCATTTCCCTTCTCTAAGCAAACCCAATGTTTTCTCCTCACTTGGTCTGTGCTGCCTTATTTTTTTCAGACTTCTAGGGTTGGGTAAAATCTGCACCCCAAAAAGGTTGATTTTTAACCCAATTGGACACCAATATGGGGAAACTCTGAGAGGTGTCTGTAATTGGATCCATTCTCCCCCCTTTCCCAGTTCCATTCATTTTTTTTTGCTCCTAGACCTTCTCTATTCTTAGGTTGACCTGGGACCTGGCCGTGGATGCATTAAGGTGTGTCTCCCAGGATACAGTTGAGGTTCTTGCAGTTAGGTCTCTTCCATACATTTCTTTCACTCCATGTGTGCTTATTTCCTCTTGTGCTGTAGTAAACAGTTATGACCTGTGCATGACTTCTGTATCCTACTCTCCTAGATACTTTCTATCTCCCTCCTTCATCTCAGCCTCCCCATCTTTATGGCTGACTCTTTTCCTTTTTCATGACCATTAGGGTTGGTTCAGTTTATAAACCTCAATTTCCTTGGTTTCATGTTTTCTTCAGGACATGATCAAGGGCTTAACTCCTAGATCTCATTCCATAGGAGGTGAACCCTAGCTTTTATTTTACTCTATCGAGTTCTGATGATTCTCTCAAGAGTATTTTTAGATTTAAATATTCAGGAAATATTTATTAAATGCTTATTATTATGCTCTATTCATAGCATGAAAAGAGAAAAAATATGTTACTAATTTCTGCAATATTAATAGGACCATTATATCTATAAACTTATTACATGAATGTTTCTCCTGAATTCTCAATTCCAGGCCCACCATATGATCTCGTTTTGGGGAAAAGACACAGGAATGGAAAATATTGGAGTTCAGGAGCAATAAAACCCTGAGAGTTGACATAAAATAAAGCCTATTCATCACTCTGGACCTTGGTTTCTTTATCTGATTCACTTGAGATAATGCTTTGAATCATTTGTAAGTCCAGGCTACAAAAAAATCAGCAATAGAGGAATCTTCCATCAGTTAGGAAATGGCTGAACAAATTGTGGTATATGATTGTAATAGAATATTATTGTGCTATAAGAAATGACAAATGTGATGATTTCAGAAAAACCTGGAAAGATTTACATGAACTGAAACAAAATGAAGCAAGCAGAACCAGAACATTGTACTCAGCAATAGCAATATGGTGCTATGAAGAATTGTGAATGACTTAGCTGTTCTCAACAACATTCAAAACAATCACAAAGGATTCATGATGAAAAATTCTGTTCACTTCCAGAGAAAGAACTGATGCTGTATGAATACAGACTGAAGTATATTAAAAAAAAAAGCATCTTAGCTTGAACCATGTGAATTTTCTAAGGGTTAAGTTAATGATAAAGATGTATAGATTTTTTTTTCTGAGACTTCAGCATTAGCTATTCAGGAATCTTTGCCAGAATTCTTTTCAGTGCATCATGGCATTTGAACAGTCATGCCAGATTACTTAATCTCATTTTAGCAATTTGCAATCCATCCAAGAGCCAAGAAACTACTTAGCCCAAACCAACCAGAAATCGGTTTCTACAGAACTGGTAGCATTCAGAAAAAAAGGTTGTATTTGTCAGGAGTGGGTTTTTTGGGGGGTAAGGTTTCAAGAGAATTATAGTTGCAGATGAAAAAGCAAACAAGTCATTAGAGTCAAATAAGAAAAAAACCCCAATGTGAAACTGTTGCTGTGGACAAGCAGTCTAGATTTATGTAGATTACTGTTAAATGGATAGGGGACAGTTAGGGTTCTTTACCATCTCCAACATTATTGTCATGCCTTTATTGAGCAGTGTGACTCATATTAATGCTTCGACTTTTTTTTTTAAATCACTTCAATTTCTTTGCTAGTTCAGGTAGTAGTGTCAGTCTTCTTGTATTTTTGTTCTCCAAGGGACACCTTCTCCATCATCCTCCAAGACAGTGGTTCTCAACCTTCCTAATGCCGCAACCCTTTAATACTCATATGTGGGCATATCTGCATGTGGGTGGACCCGCCTGGAGACAGATAGAGGAGCCGTGTCTCAGTTCCTAAGACCATCGGAAATATGTGTTTTCTGATGGTCTTAGGTGACCCCGTTTGACCTCCAAAGGGGTTGCGACCCATAGTTTGAGAACCTCTGTTCTAAGGTGAAACACCTATCTTGGTTTGAGTTGGCTTTTTTGATAAATGGATGAAATACACCAAAATCACAGTCTCTCTCATTTACTTGACTGCATACCTTCTGTGAGCAGAGGTTGTAGAGATTAAGCGAGTCATCTAACCAAATCTCAGTCCACTCCCCATCTCCTACTCACTTAGAAAGCTGCCAGTGAGTAGTAGTAGTCCTGATAACAATGGTTAAAGAGATTTGGGCTGTTTTAAATACCAAAGGTCTACAAATGGCTGTTATCAGAGTATACAAAAAGGGACAAAGGCCTCATCAAGCATAGATCAAAATAAACAGGAACCCAAGAAAGCTTTCTTATCTGGTTCATGAGAAGTTCAAACTATAGTCACCCTCCCAAAACAAATTAGACAAATTTTCATGATACCAAGTCATTCCAGGGGTGCTGGGTCATTGTCCCATGCTCTCATCAACAACAACAACAACAACAAGAAAAAACAAAAAAACAGAAACTATAGATGATCATAAAACAATTTCTGGATTTTCCTGTGAGGTCGTGTAATGATAATTTGAAGATCTTCCCTGCCCCTTAACAGGCCAAATGTAATCACATGGAGCCCAAGGGGGAGGGAGGGATAGGAGCTTGCTGAAAGGTTGGAACAGGAAGGGTAGAACAGGAAGAAGCAGAAGAGAGAGGGGCATTTTTGCTTAAGGGGGCCTGCTTTCTTTCGAAGGCCTGACAGAGTTGTTGGTGTTGGTGTTCTCTGCACTGGTTATGTGTACCAACTTCTTGGTTGCTATGATGGATTTGGCTGTCTGGTATTTGAATAAATGTTTTGGTTCTGTCTTCTATGTGGAGAGCCTGTTACATTTTGTGATTCAAAACTACACCAGCATATTCATAGCCACTGCGGATGCTGTGAATCTTGCATTGGCATTATAGGTAGCCAGACACGTAATTTCATTGGTTAATGTCTCTTGTAGATGCCCTATCTTGATCCAGCAATTTAATTATTTATTGACTCTAAATACTTTATTCTACAGTCCGGATTTAGATGAAATTCAAATCCTGACCCCTCATAAAAGAGAATAATAGATTCTTGGAACGTTGAGGTAAAAAGGATCTATTAAGTCATTGAAGTCAATCCCCTCATTTTAAAGATAAATAAACTGAAGGTAAGCAAAGTGAAGCAGAATACCCAAGGTCCTGCTCCTAGTTAGTCAGAGCAACAATAAAAAAAAAATAACTACCCATAACCTCCAAACTCCTAGTCTAGTGCCTTTTCTCCTTCAGCATATTATCTACAAATGGTTGGCATGTAAAGTCTACCTTTGTGGCTTTTTTTAATTAAAGAAGAATACCGTGTTAGTAGATAGGGCAGTAGATTTGGACTTAGGGGAGCTGGCTTGTCTTCATTCTGTGACCCATGGACTGGTTGGTTATAGGTTAAATCATCAATCTTCTCTGAACCTCAGTTTCCTTAACTGCAAAATAGCAATGAGACTTATGTTACCAGACTCCCAGAGTGGTTTCAAGAAAAATCTCTTGGAAACTATAAAACACTCTGTGATTACCAACTATTGTTATGATGTAACACTCAACACTTCTGTGTTTTATGAACATAGAACATCATTCTATAGGATGTTGATGGTGAGTTGAATTCATTCTTCTCCCCCCAACAGAGGAAAGTGTAATGTGCATTATCTTCCCTCTTTTGGATTCCAAGGACTAAATGAAAAGTTTAGTACTGACAACTGCTTCATCCTTTCTTCAAAAACACTGCCAATTCAACTGTCACTCATATCCCAGTAAAGAGAAGGTTAGAAGCTGATCAGTGTAGGATGAAGTAAAGGACTGATATGGTTCAGTGACAAATGGAATGGAATCCAAAGTGTGGTATCTGGGAAAGCCTCAAGTACAAGAGGATCCTGTGGTCCTTACTGGAGACTATAGTTATTTAGAGAGTTTTTTTTTTAATTTAAATTCTGCCACAATTAACCACTCCATGAGCAAAGGACGGTGGAACTGTAGTTAGTTAGGCTATAAATTGTAGCCCAGTACAGTTGATTTTCTAACCTAGAACTGAGATTTCTTTCATGTTTAGAGGGAAAAAAAAAACTTTTAAACTGAGAGCACTTTCTAAACACTTAAAAGTTTGAAACACCTACTCATCTTTAAAAAAAAAAAGAAGAAAAAGAAGGCAAGAGAGATACCAAACTTGCTGATGTCACTTAGTAGATGTCGACGCAGCTTGCCTGTCAGTTTCTAATTCTGTTCAGCCAGCCATAGCCTCCTACTTCCACTTATAGAATTTAACTTAGAATTTTGGCTTTGTTCAAAGTCTAGTGACTGTGAAGTCATATAAAGTGGGATATAAGAAAAATACACTGAAAACCACTTCAGGATGGATGGATCTCTTCGGTTTTATCACTGAATTTAGAGTTGAAAGATATTCAGAGGTTGTCTGGTCCAACCATTTCCATTTCTAAATGAAGATGAAGATTGAAATGCTGAGACTGACTTATAGGTTGAAAACTTTAGAGTCAAATAACAAATCTTTCTTTTTTTTTTAACTTTTATTTATTTTAGTTTACATCATTCATTTCCATGAGATTTTGAGTTACAAATTTTCTCCCCATCTTTCCCCTACCCACAACCCCAAAACAGCCATCCCATTGTGTAACCCTTCCCCCAATCTATTCTCTCCTATGTCCTCCCCCATCACTTCTCTGACTTTCTGGTAGGGCAGGATGGATCTCCCTACCACAGTGCCTGTGTATCTTAAGTCCCAGTTGGATGTAGTTAATGATAATAATAACAATAACAATTGTATACATAAATATACATATATATTTTTAACATTTGATTATAGAACTTTAAATTCTAGATTCTTTCTCTTCCTCCCTCGTCACCCACCCCCATTGGAAGGACAAGCAATTAAATACAGGCTGTACGTGTGTAATTACTCAGAACCTCTCCACAGTGGGCATATTGTGAGAGACTGATTATATGTCCCTCCTCCCTATCCCGCCCCCACCCTTGTTCTATTCTCTACCCTTTCCCT
>CM053580.1:447318903-447343194 GCA_028627135.1 Pseudochirops cupreus
TTGCCATTTGAGTTAATCTATTTTTTAAGGTGTTAATTTCTTCAGTCAGGATGTTGACTCTCTTTTCATGATTTTCTTGCATCATTCTCATCTCTCTTCCCAATTTTTCCTCCACTTCTCTTATTTGGTTTTCAAAATCTTTCTTAAGCTGCTCCATGGCTTGAAGAAAGTTTTCATGTTTCTTGGAAGCTTTTGGTGTGGGAGTTCTGACTGTGTTGTCTTCCTCCCATTCTATACCTTGATCCTTTTTGTCCCCAAAAAAGGATTCTAGAGTTTGGTTGCTGTTCTTACTTTGCTTCCTTTGCCTGCTCATGTTGCCAGTGAATTACTGGATTTTTTAGCTCTGTGGAACTCTGCTTCCAGAGGGGAAAACTCTGTCCCAAATTGCTGGGTTATTTGCAGCCACCAGAGCTATTAGGAGGCTGCTGAAGCCCCCACCAGCTTTGGCTCACTGAAAACTCACCCCAGGACCACCACCCAAGACCACAATCCGGATCCAGGCCGCTCAATGCAAGATCACTTAGCCTCTGAACAATTGCTTGGCCCCCCTGCAGTCTTCAGGCTGGGAGCTCTGAAGCAGCCTCATGGAGGCAGGTGCAGAGCCTCTGCTTCTGCCAATTCTTGCCCTAGAGGCAGTTTGGCCAGACCACTTTTCTCCCCCAAATTTAGCTGAGTTCCACTGACCTTTCATTTAGTCCTTGTTTCTTATGGCTTTTTAATTCTGGAAACTGCCACAGCTGCTGCTGATCCACTCTCCTGAGGGCTCCAGCTGTGGCTTGTCCTGGCCACCCCAGGGCCAAGCTGTGGTTTCAGGCTGGGCTGATATTGGCTCCCAGTGTGTTAAGACGAACCTTTCCTGCCAAGCTGTCTTCAGTGGGAGATGTGTGTTTCTGTATTTTTGTGAGTTTTCAAACCCTAAAATTTGTTTAGAGTCATATATTATGGATATTTGAGGAGGCTATGTGGGAGCTGCAGAACCTTGTTGCTTCTAGTCTGCCATCTTGGCTCTGCCCCCAAAAGTGCTACTATTGATATGTTGGTATATATGAAGCCTTTCTTTTTGTCAATAACCTTTTTGTATCAACAGCAGAATATCTGAGTCAAAAGGTATTGACATTTTAATTACTTTATTTGTATAATTCCAAATTGCTTTTCAGGATGTTTATATCAATTCACATTAGTGTGTCTGTTTTAATACATCCAGGGCAGCTAGATGGCAAAGCAGATGGAGCACTGGGCCTGAAATCGGGAAGAATCATCTTCATGAGTTCAAATCTTACCTCAGACACTAGCTTTGTGACCCTGGGCAAATCACCTAACCCTGTTTACCTCCATTCCTCATCTATACAATAAGCTTGAGGAAGAAATGACAAATCATTTCAGTAACTTGGCCAAGAAAACCTCAAAAATGGGGTCATGAAGAGTCAGACAAAACCGAAAAATGACTGAAGAGCAAAACTTAATACATTGTCTTTAACATTGACTGTCCCCATCTTTTGTCATTTTTGCAAATTTGTGATGTGTGAGGAAAAACTTCAGAGTTTTGTTTTTTATTTATTTGCATTTCATTTAATGTTCATTTGGAATATTTTTTTTATGGAGTTGTTAAGAATTCTCCTCTTGTGAACTGCTTGTAAATTCTGACCACTTCTCTACTCAGGAATAACTTTTGGTGTTATATATTTCTGTTTCCTATATATCTTGGAAATCAAGCATAAATTAGAGATATTTGATTGAAAGATATTTTTTCTCCAGTAATTCACTTGTTTTCTTAAGCTAGATAAAATAATTTTGTTCATGCAAGATATTTTAAAATTCATGTAATCTAAATTATCTATTTTATCTTTCATAATTAAATGGTATAAAATTTGGCATATTCTCCAAGTACCCTAAGTGGTTTTATTATTATCTAATTATTCATAAAAGAAGTTCCATTCTTTTAAAAAGTTATTTTAAAATTTTAGAAAGTTAGTATAGTCTACTGCAGCTGAAACTTGTACTGTGATTAAAGGGAGGGAGCAAGAAGGGGAAAAAGGGGGGAGTATTTTTCTTTTAGTGCTTCAGAGCTATAGTTAATTTTCCAAACCTCAGAATGATGGTATTTTGCAAGACTGAAAGATTTTGTGTAGGTGTAAGGAGAATGTCAAGGATGAGTCAAAGATTAATACCTAAATTATAGGGTTTGAAATGGGAATTTTGTGCCTTAGAAATCAAATTGGGAAGTAGGGAGTATTGACTGATGCTGGAGTGCTACTTATCTTTGCTTTTAATTTAATTGAAGGGGATTATTCTCTATTCCAAGACTGGAAAAGTAGGCTTACATCATGGCATTTAGAATAGAACTGCAATATTCTTGAACCATAAAGCTAATTTAGACCTGATCCAACTTTATGAAAGAAGGATTTAATAATTACCTCTTAAGTTGAAGTTCACTTCATAATTTCAGATTGTGTGCTTTGCAATAATGTATATGAGATTTCTCAAAAATGTTCAGATCATCTGAGAGTTAAACCCTTAAAAGATCACCCAAGACTTGTAGGTAGATATTGGTGTACTAACTGTAAGGTGATTCTCCCTACAGGTGTATCTCACTTTGTAGAAGAGCTGTGTTTCTGAAAAATAATTGTCTGGAAAATTAATTTCTACTTGCACTCAGTCATTCATTACCTGCATGTTGACTGAGCATGTCCTACATCTACAGAATTTTGCTAGATACCTTGGAGAACACAGAAGAACTATATTTTACTATCCTTGCTCTTCAGGCTCTTATAAGCTCCCATTATAAAATAAAAATTATTTCATGAAAATTTCTTTATTCTCAAGATGCAACAAAATCATACTTGACAGGAGGCAAAAGAATTTTTAAAATAAAAGTCTCCAATAATACTTAAAGTAAACCACAGATTATGGATGAAAATTTGGCTAAAGTTGTTTGAATGTCTGGCATGATTGCTTGGAAGAAATACAGCAGCTCAATAGAACACAGCTCTGGACTTAAGGATCACAATATAAAACGAACTTTTTTGGTAGTCTAAGTCCATAGATACATACATCTCTCCAGCAACCTCTGAATTTTTGAATTGCTGAAGACTTTACAGAGTTTCCAAAAAAGATAGGTCTTTCTGGAAGTTTTATGTGAAATTCTGGAATTTTAATTTACATCACTGCCACACAATCTACTTTTGTAGAAGCTGCACAGTAAAATTAATAGATTGAGGAAATGATACATAAACATAAGAGAATAATGCAAACTGAGGCAATAAATAAATGAACAGATACTAATATATTGTTTTTTTAATCATTTTTTAGTTTTATCTGACTCTTCATGACCCAATCTGGAGTTTTCTTACCAGAGATATTGGAGAGGTTTGTCATTTTGTTCTCCAGCTAGAGAGTTTATTTATTTATTTTTTTCATTTTACAGATGAGGGAACTGAGGAAACAGGGTTAAGTGACTTGCCCAGGGTCACATAACTAGTAAGTGTCGGAGGCTAGATTTGAACTCAGGAAAATGAATCTTTCTGACTCCAGGCGCAGCACTCTATCAACTGTGACACCTAGCTGTCCCTCACTAATATATACTGTATGTATACAGTTCAGGGTGAGGGTGACATCTTTTACATCTTTTCTGTCCTTCACAGTGCCTCATTTGCTGCTACACACTGAACTGACAAAAAAGGATTATTGAACTAATGAGCAATAGAAACCACATTTATTGGAATGTAGGACTAAGAGGACCTTGAGAATCCTAGAAATGGAATCTTCAGATAAAATGCGTGTGTGTGTGTGTGTGTGTGTGTGTGTGTAATGTATATATTTAAACTTCCTTATTTGTGAAATGTAAAAAAGAGATTTTTTTTTGTGCAAAGAGGATCCTTAGACTCTGAAAGGGGAAGAATAGATTATTTAGAAAATGATCAAAAGCTGAGGAGGCAGAGCCAAGATGGTAGAGTAAGGCAGAGACTTGCTTGAGCTGTCCCTAAAACCCCTCTGAATACCTGTAAAGAATGACTCCAAACAAATTCTAGAGCTGCAGAACCCACAAAATGACAGAGTGAAACACATCTCCAGCCCAAGACAGCCTGGATGGTCAACAGGAGGGGTATATATCCATAGGCTAGGAGCAGAGTATGGTCTGCAGTGGCCTGCACAAACGCAGACAGGGCTGGAACAGTCCTCAGGTGACTAAATCACTGGCAACTGTGGCAGTTTCCAGACTTCTCAACCCACAAACACTGAGAATAGCATGGAAGGTCAGTGGGGGAACTCTTTGGTACCTGGGTGAAAGAGGAGCACAATCTAGTCCCACCCCAGGGTGGTAGAGGAGGTGGTGGTGGCGGCAGTTGCAACAGCAACAGCAACAGCTGCTTCCAGAGCTCTGGGCCCACAGACAGTGGGCGACAGAGTGGCTGATATAAAACCCCTGAAGCCTGGGACAGTGCACCCACCACCAAGCCTACCCCCAATGGAAGCAGAGTCCTACCCTGACAAAGAGCTAGAAAGTCAAGTATTTGGCTGGGAAGATGAGTAAACAGCATAAAAAGGTCAAACTATAGAATCTCACTTTGGTGACAAAGAAGATCAAAACATATAACAGAAGAAGACAACACAGTCAAAGGTCCTACATCCAAAGCCTCCAAGAAAGATACAAATTGGTCACAGGCCACGGAAGAGCTCAGAAAGGATTTTGGAAATCAAGTAAGAGGTGAAGTTGAAGAGAAATGAGAGTGAAGCAAGAAAATCATGAAAAGTGAGTCAACAGTGTGCTAAAGGAGACCTCCCCCCCCCCAAAAAAATACTGAAGAAAATAACACCTTAAAAGAATAGACTAACCCAAATGGCAGGAGAAGTATCTCTCCTTTTGAAAGTTATTTAAGTCATTTAAACACTTGGCAGTTGGGGAGTGAAATGCCTAGCATAGTGCAGGCACTTCATAAATGTTGATTGATTGATTGATTGATTATATGTTTGTCAGTCTTCTATACATTTTGCATGTCAGGCTTTTGTCAGAGTTATTGAATGCAAAGAAATGTCGGTTTATTTCCCCAATCTATAGGGTTTTTTTTTTCTGGTTCTAAATGCATTGGCTTTATCGCTATAGAAAGCCTTTTAATTTTAGACAATAGTATTAATTTTGTCCTTTTGATTGTTTCTGTCCCATGAAAAGTATAACCTTTTATTTTTCTCACTTTTTAATAGTGTGATTTCTAATACTTAAATTACAGTATTCATTTGGTGGTATTTATAGTGATATAGATACCAGATGCTGATCTAAACATGTTTTTCACAAGTCTGATTTCTAGTTTTCTAAGCAGTTCTTTCCAAGTAAGGAGTTCTTGCCTTGCTACTTTATCTTCTTGGGTTTATCAAACATTAGATTACTGGGCACATGTTTCTGGGTTTTACTATTTAGAAGAAGAAGCAGCATGTCTCTAGTAGACATTCTAGTAGATTGCTGAACTTAGAATCAAGAGACTTTATTTTGAAAACCCCCACCTGAATAGTTGGGAGCACAGGCAAGTCACTTAAGTGAATGAAACTCAGTTTCTTTATGTATAAAATGGAGATGACAATGGCCACAGTATCTACTTTGTAGGATGGTTGTGATAATTATATGATATAATGTGTGTAAAGCACTTAGAAAAAATTAATAAAAGATAGCAGTATCAAGAATTATTAGCCAATTAACTGATTTGTTTTTTTCTATTTTTACCCTCTAAATTTATTTTTCTTATCTTATTTCTACAATTAGCATTTCTAGCACTATATAATAATGGAAATGGTAGGTACCCTTGCTTTATACCAATTCTTCTTAGGAAAGCATCTAGTATTTCTCTCTTATGGCTATTTTTGACATAGTACCACTATGGCATGGTACTACGTAGTAGAAATGCTGACTAAAGGAGTAAGAAAAGTAAAAGAAATTAAAAGAATCAGCACAGGTAGAGAAGAAAACAAAATGATCATTTTTTGCATGTGATATGATGATATTCTTAAAGCACCCCAGAGAGTCAACTAAAACAACTTGAAACAATAACTTCAGCAATGTGCAAGATATAAAATAAATCTACACAAGTTATTAACCATTTCTGTGTAATGCCAATTAATAAAAGCCTTACTTTAGATAAATACTTTTAATCCTCTAGAGCAGTGGTTCTCAACCTTCCTAATGCTGCGACCCTTTAATACAGTTCCTCATGTTGTGGTGACCCCCAACCATAAAATTATTGTCTTTGCTACTTCATAACTGTAATTTGGCTACTGTTATGAATCGTAATGTAAACATCTGATATGCAGGATGTATTTTCATTGTTACAAATTGAACATAACCCACAGGTTGAGAACCACTGCTCTAGAGGAATGTATTTTATTCCAATATTTCTCAATTTTTTTTTATATAAATGAGTATTGTATTGTTGTGTTCAATCAAAGTTGTATTCAGTCTAAAGCTTTTTCCTGTTTAATTAATCTATTAATATCATTATGCTATTTTCTTATTTTCCTGATATGATTAATGTTGAATCAGCCTTGATTTTCTGGCATAAGCCCAGTTTGTTCATAGTGAATAAAGCTTTGGTAATCATTTATTTAACATTTTTGCATTAAGATCTATACTTTTCTTTCTCGGCTTTATTTCTCTGATTTGAGTATAGGGGCCATTTTTGACTCATTGAGAAAATTTGGTAAAGTTCATTTATTTTTTTAATTATTGAGAAAATTTAATGTAATCTAGGAGTTAATTCTTTAAATGTCTAATAGGATTCACTTCAAAATACTTCTGGAGCAAGACTTTTTTCTCCTTTGAGAGTTCATTTATGGCTTACTCAATAGGTAAGCTGCATAGCCAAAATTTGAAATAAGGTCTATTAAAACAACTAATTCAAAAATCTAGTACTTTTGTTACTATATCACATTGTCCTAATTAGCTATTACGTGTGGGGCACCATGAATTGGAGAATGATATTGATGGAAATTTTATCTTGAGATACTCTGAAAGTTAATATTTAGTTGCATTCAAAGTTTCTTCATAAATGAATGGGTATTCCAACAATTTTCCATATATGCAATTTATTCTTAACTTTATAGGAAATCATGAACTCAAAATGAGCTGGTTTGTCTTAAACATTCCTAGGATTTAAAAATGAATGTAGTACTTTCAGTATAAATAGAGTGAAAAGTATACAATGGTTCCTTGGAAAGAACATTGGATGCATAAGGAGAGAATTGGAGTTCAAATCCTATCTATGATACTCACTACCTGTGTCACCTTGGGCAAGGTAGTTTATTGACATGACTCTTAGTTTTCTCTTGTGTAGAATGAAGAACTTGGACTAGATGATCTCTGGTACCCTTCTTAGCTCTGAATCTGTGATTAATTTGGAATGATCAATTTCATAATTTCAAATATGCATAATTTATAAAATAGGAATGCTTTCCTTTTAATAAATTTCCCCAAAGGCATGAGAAAGGAAGGCTGAAAAAAGAAACCTTTTGGCTAGAGTTTGAGGGAGGCTGTTTATTGTTATTCGGAAATAAAAGAAACAGTGAGAAATTGCTTTATTTATGTGAAAACCGAGCACAACAGGTTCTGATGTTGCCCTTACCTTTCTTGTGTTCATAACCTAAGATAAAACGTGGTCACAAATATCACTGAAGGCATCATACATCTCTCTTTGGGTAAAGATATATCTCCAGTTCTATCACAGCTACTTGGCCAGACTTTACCTACAACCTGGTAATTAGTAGTAGTAGTAAAATGATTGATGAAGGTTTTGACTATGCAGAATGGCTATGCACAATGTCACCCATTGTTCCCCCATGACACTGCTGCTCTTTCCCCACAAGAAAGCAGAATAATTTATTCTCTCGCTGGGAAAATTAATCAGGGAGAGTAGAAATGGTTCAGAACTTAAAAAGGACTTTTGAGTCAAAACCTGAAACATAGATCTCCAAGTCCTTTCTATTAGGAAAAGGGAAAAGTTTTTATTGAAGAACTATACTTAATCTGAGAAATAGATATTTTTTTCCTTTTGGGGATAAGGAAGAAAAAGTTGCCATAGATTTCAGAAAGGTATAATCATAAGAAGTTAAATAATTAGAATCAGAATACCAAATGTTAGAATACAGGGTTAAATTTTGCATATTTTAAAATTATATTATAAACCAGCTTAGCAAGTTCCTTAACATATTTTTCTTACTCACTTTAACTCCTTCTCCAATGAACTATGAACAATTAAATGGTAGAGGGTATTACATAATACAATGACATTTTGAGGATGGGTTACTTCGGGTTAAGACTTCCCCATAGGCTCTCATAGACTTCACAATTGAGGTAAAGATTCATAGATTCGTACCTAAATATCCTGGCAAATAAAAGGAGAAGAATTGGAGGAAGTGTCAGGTTTTATATTCTTAGGCTTAAAGATCACTGCAGATGGAGACTGCAGCAATGAAATGAAAGGACATTTGCTCTTTGGAAAGAAAATTATGGCACATTTGGACAGTATACTCAAAAACAGAGACATCATCTTGCTGACAAAGGTCTGTACAGTCAAAAACATGGTTTTTACACCAGTAGTATATGCCTGTGAGAATTGGACAATAAGGAAAGCTGAGCACTACAAAACCGACACTTTTGAATTGTGGTGCTGGAGAAGACCGAGAGTCCCTTGGGCAGCAGGGAGTTCAAATCAATCTATAATTGGAGAAATTAATTGAAATTGAATTAAATGAAGCTGAAACTTAAAAACTTTTTAAGTTAAAAAAACTTTAAAACTGCCACATAATAAGGCAGGACTCATTGTAATAGATTCTCATGTGGGAAAAGATTGAAGGCAAAAGGAAAAGAAGAGGGCAGAGGATGAGATAGATGGATAGTATCATGGAAACAACCAACAGCAACTGAGACAAACTTCAAGAGATAGCTGAAAATAGAAGGTCCTGGTGGGCTATGATACATGGGGTCATGAAAGTTGCACATGACTAAGTAACTAAACAAAAACAACAAAGTCAGGTGAGCTAGATGGTACAGTGGATTGGGCCTTTAGTCAGGAAGACTTGAGTTTGAATTCTGCCACAGATACTTGCTAACTGTGAACCTGGACAAATCACTAAACCCCTTTTGGTCTTAGTTTCCTCATCTGTAAAATAAAATAATAATGCTATCAACTGAGAGCAGTAGTTGGAAAGCATTTATCCCCAAACCTGGGGATCATTCTCCCAGAAATATACACAGAATCCATGAGAAGAAGGAAGAAGGTACAAGCTCAAAATACATGAGTAGTGAGTCACATATATTGGGAGAACATGTAATTCACAATTTTCCAACTTAAGCACTTTGATATTTTTTCTCTGAACAGTCCATATGAAGTTCACTAAGGAGGTGGGTATTTGTGTCAGTGATGGATGAGTTGCTCTGATACTCAGCTAGACTTGTTCCTGGCAAATGTATATATTTCAGTTGGTTGTATGACTCCACTGATCTTGAAACTTATAGGACATATTGTGTCTGATGAATATGTCATGCTGGACAGGTTGCTCGGACATTGCACTAGCTGTTGATAAGGTACAGTCATGACCCAACTAGGCTAGACAGGGTGCTTAGTCACTGGGCAGACCCTTTGCAGGGTGCAATATCTCTATGGGTTGGATTAATCTGCAGCCATGCCTACCCTCATTCTTTGATGGGCAGCCATTCCTTCTAGTCTCAAGCTAATCTAGGTGTCATAGTATTCCTTTTGGTTAGGGCTACTATGCTGTGTTGGAAAGGAAAGAGACTCAGCCAAGGTTTTCCTCTACTTTTCTACTTCTTCAAGGCCTTAGCTCTGAAGATTTTTGCATTCCTGGCCAAAGGTAGAAGAGCTATAATCTCTCCTGTTTGATAATTCTTCATGGTTAAGAGCTGGTTTCTCATGGTGAGGAATACCACACTGGTTTAGGAAATTGTCTCAGTTACATTTTTCAGATTCAGGTTGGGTCTTAATGGAAATGAAGGAATGGAGATAATGCAATTGAGCTATTTAAAGCCTCAGGCCCTTTTCAAGGTGTGAAATGTTTCCTTTACACCCAAAATAACTTTACTGTTTTAGTTCATTGGCTGATTTTACCCATTAAGACCTTAAATTTTGTTGAAGTCTAACCATGCCATATCCTTACTCAAACTTATACAGGAGAGTGATCAGGACATTTACTGACAGGGGGAGGATCACGCCATATCAGGGTGATCATTCGATGTAAGGAATAGTTTGTGAGGGATAGGGGAACCCCCAAAATCCTCTACCCAGAAAAATTAGAAGTCAGAGGTATCTTGAAGAAGGAACAGGAAGTTTGATTCTCTTCCCCCAAGGGAAGAGGGCAGTCCTCTCCATGACAGATCAGGGAGAGGAGGCATGTTACAGAAGATAGAATAAGAATTTATACCCTAACACGGTCCAGCCCCCTCCCCCCTGCTGTCCCTTCTCTCGTTGTCTGGGAGGCAAGGTTACAATCTGAGCTCAAAATCTTCCCCAAAGATAAGAAACAAAGAAGCCACCGCTATCCATTATTGGCTGGGAGGCTGGCAGGGAACCAGGGTACCATTCATGCCCTTATTTGGCAAATGCTAAAGTGAGAGAGTCAGGGGGGAAGGTCCCCAGCAAGGTTGGAGGTGGAAAACTCCTAAAAGGCCTAATGCTGATAAGGGTGTGGGAAACAAAGGTAGAGGTCAAAAGACTCCTGAAGAGGCCTAACACTGATGTGGCAGCAGTAAAGAAAGGGGAAAGAAGGGGAGAAGGGAGAAGCCGAAACTCTGGCTTGCTCCCACAAGAAAACTTATGGTCTAAGAAGTTTTAACTTTTCCCATTCAAGTTGAAGCTATTGGAAATGTTTAGTCTGGAGAAAGAAGAATTTGGAGAGGCATAGTGACTAAGTATTTGAGGGCTATCAACCAGAAGACGGACTAGACCTGTTCTGCTAGAGTCTAGAGACTAGGTGTGAGTAGCAAAGAGGCAAATTCAGGCTGAATGTCAGGAAAACAAACAAACCAATCAACCAAGCTTCTTCACTTGAAGTCAGGAAGATTTGGCTTCAAATCTGGCATCAGACACTTACTAGTTATGGTATCTGGGCAGGTCATTAACATGTCATGCCTCAGTTTCCTCATCTGTAAAATGAGCTGGAGAAGAAAATGGCAAACCACTCCAATATCTTTGTCAAGAAATCTCCAAATATGGTCTCAAAGAGTCAGGAATGACTAGAAAACAAAGTGGAATGGGCTTTCAGGAGTAGTTGGCTGCCTCTGTTTTATTTATGAAGGCACTTGGGGTTAAGTCACTTGCCCAGGGTCACACAGCTAGTAAGTATCTGAGGCTGGATTTGAAGTCAGGTCCTCCTGACTCCAGAGCTGGTGCTCTATCCACTGCGCCACTTAGCTGTTCCAGCTGCGTCTCTTTAGGGTTCTTCAGAAAGAGTTTGTATGACAAACATACAAACAAATAAATGAAAGAACAGCTAAACAACTAAACAAATGAATAAACAATCAAATGAATAGATAAAAAAAATAAGTCAAATACTTTAAATGGTAAATGTATTTCAAAGCAATTTTCAGGTGAAATAGATTTCATTCCTGAGTCAAAAGTAGCTTAGAGGTTGATGTTGGATAAAATTTTTTGCAAGAAAATCTTAAGTAGAGACCCAACCAGAGAGTTCAGCTTCTGTGTGCACTAAAGTTAACAGATTTTCAATTCTCAGGAAGCCATCCTATTGCTATTAACTATTCTTCATTAATTCATTCACTTATTTGACAAACTTTAAAAAAAAATCACCTTCTAAGTTCATAGCAAAGACCTTGCCCTTAAGGAGATTAAAATTTAACGGGGTGTTGGGTGGTGGCATTGACTAAGGAAGTAGAGAGAGATAAGTACAAAAAGGTCTTGTCAACGTGTTGTGAAAAAAAATGGAGGTGGGAGAGTTCTCTTTGTTACTGCTATAGTTGAAGAAGTGAGTAGATCAGAGAAGCCTTCAGTGTCAACAGTGATCCTCCTCTCCTGTTCTCACATATGCATATTCAGCGGGAATTAAAAAAAACATTTTAAAGACTCAAGCAAATAACTAAGATTTGAGGAAGGTGTATTAAAGGCAATTTGTAGCAACAGAAAGATGTGTCTAATAATATTTGTTCTGTTCTTCTGTTAATAGCAACAAATCAATACTCTTTCATGCCAATCTTCTGTTAAGAACCTTAGTAAATAGAACCAACTTAGAGAAAAAGTAATAGAGGGCAAATTTTATGCATATTATCAAAATAATTTTCTTTACATTCTCATTATACCTAACTACTGTACTTCTTAGATTACCTCTTTTTACATTCAAAATTGGAAATCTAAGTGTCGAGTAAAATGGGACAAAAAGTCTTTCAATATTTGTACTCACTGAATATGTAGTACTCTAACTGTAAGACCTTCGCTTGTCTTTATTTTTGAATAAAATAGTCTTGCATTATATACCTAATGACTAGCACCAAGGTAAAGTCATCCTTACTAAAGATTCAATAGAAATAACTTTTAATGACTTAATCACTTTATCCTCAGCTTTCTCCCAGTTTCTCTCCTTTTCAGCATCAGCTAGTTTCTCCAACTAGGGTGGGAAAACAAAGATTTGCCTGGAGAGGCAACTTTAGAAAGTTCCAGTGGCCATGAAGATGGTTGAAGTAGGTGCTGTGGAACACTTAGCGCTTGGTCAGACATCAAAGAAGTCAAGGTGCCACTGCCTCCTGAACAATCACCAAGTCATTTTGACTTTTGTCCTGCCACTGGACTTTGATGACCTTGGAAGAGGAAATGGAAGAAAAGCCAATGTGGTTGGCCTCCCTTAAATCCAACTTATATGCAGGTCAAAAGAAAATACTTATACTGTTTTTGCCATTTTTACCTGTCTCAAAGTCCTATCGTAACAGGCAAGAGACAAAGCAGGAAGTGTGGATATGCTGGGAGCTGTAGTCACAGCCCTGCCCATGGGCAGCCTAGGCCATAGGATCATTTTCTTATTGCACTGAAACAGCAGTAGGATTTGGCAGCTCCCTAGGTGTCTAAACAGCATTTTAAAAACACTGCACTACTCATTTCCTGGCATGATGAAGAGGTTAGAAAAGGTGCCTTAAAAATTCTCTGTGTCCCCCAACCCTGGTCTCCCTGCCTGTCCCCACAGTGTGTATGTTACCACCATGATGAACCCTAATGATGTCAAAGAAAAATGTGATGAAGACCTGTGTTGAAAGAAGATAAGCTTATAATTCTGGGTTATTTTAATGCCAAAGAAGACACATACTGTCAGAGGTGACAACGAGTGCTTGAGAGGAATAGTCACAGACAGCAATAGCTCTTACTATTGAAAACTTAATGCATTCCATGCCCTTCTCATCACCATCATGTCTTCTATTTGCCTAAATGCAATAAAGTTTTGTGGATGTATCCACATAGCAAACATTGGCATTTAATAGACTATGCCATTGTTAGAGGAAAAGACAGGATGTGAGAATGAAAAAATGCTGAGAGGTACAAAGTGCTGGACCATTCATAGACTATCCTCTCAAAGCTAAACATTCTCTTTCAAAAAAAAGCTGAGGCTCCAAGACAAGACAGCTACCAGAAGACTTCATGTCAACAGATTAGAGTGCTTTTCTGAGCATGAACAATTCATTGCTAATTTGGAGGGAAAGCTGAGCCAACACATTGTTGGCAATGTGGAGCAGAAAAGGTGTGGGCAATCCGGCCTCAAACACTTCCTAGACGTTTGACCCTGGACAAGTTACTTAACCCTGATTGCCTCAAAAAAAAAAAAGGAATGGGCAGTTTTCAGAGAGCTGGTGTACAACACTGTATTTACTCATCTAGGTCAGAACACATGCTAACATCAAAATTGATTTGAAGAAAATGATGGGGAGATTTAGGAGTTGCTAAAACAGAAAGTGAGGACTCCACAAGGTTTACCAGCAGGATAGTTCATCTGTTTCTAAGAAAGTAGCTTTTAACTTAATCAAAAGTAAAGTTCATACAAAACTTAGAGAGATGCAGGATTCTTGGCTCAGTAAGAAGGCAGATAAAATTCAGTTTTACTCTTACAGTAATAATCTAAAGTGATTTTATGATGCCCTGAAGGCTATTTATGGGTCAAACACCTATGGTGCATCTCAGCTACTCAGTTCTGATGGAGCTGCATTGATTAGTGATAAGGAAATGATCCTGGAGAGATGGGCTGAACACTCCACAGTGCTCTCAACAGACTGATATCAATCAATGCCAAAGCCAGTGACTGTATACCTCAGATTGAAGTCAATCCCTGTCTAGCAAAACTTCCAAATGAAGAAGAGGTTTTGAATGTCAATAGGCTCTTCTCATGTAGTAAAGTACTAATGCTGCTTCTTTTGTTTTTTAACTTTTAAAATTTATTTTATTTCTAATTTATGAAATAAAACAAGCATTTCCACGACAGTAGAATAATAAAAAGATGATGGCATCTGAAACTGCAAATCTATTACTGCAACTCACTATTCCTTTCAAATATATAATAAATTTATCAACCCTAGAGATGGTTACCATTAGACATAAACATGTATGTGTGTACACAATATATGTGTATACACAACAATATTACTATTATAGTATACAGTGTTCTCTTGATTATTCCTCTCTTCATTATTTTGTGCAAGTCTCTCCATGTTTTTTTTCTAAAATCAACGAAATCATCATTTCTTATAGTAGTATAGTCGTATAGTAGTATTCCGTCATGATTATATAGCACAATTTGCTGAAGCTTACAAGGCAGGAGGTTCGACTGAAATTTTCTGGGTTATATGTCAAGAGGAGGCCATCTCCCAGGAATTCAAGGATGCTTTCATTGTCTGTCTCTATAAAGGAAAAGGAAACAGGTTGTCCAGTGACAATCAAAGTGTGTGTGTGGGGGGGGGGGGCTCTCTGTTTGTCACTGTGGCAAGATTCTTGCCAGAGTCCTCCTCAATAGGCTGATCCTTCACCTGGGAAATGGTCATCTACCCAAGAGCCAGTGTGGCTTCAGAAAGGGCCAAGGAACTGTCAATATGGTGTTTGCTGATGGACAACTCCAGGAGAAATGCCAGGAGCAGAACAAAGGTCTATATAAACCATTTTTGATCTGACCAAGGCCTTTAATACTGTCAATTGTGAGGGCTTGTGGAAAATCATGACAAAATTTCATTGCTAGGAGAAGTTCATCAGTATTATATAACAGTTTCATAATGACATGCTTAAACAGGTTCTGGAAAATGGACAATGTTCTTGTGCTTTCCTAGTCACCAATGGAGTGAAGCAGGGTGGTGTGCTTGCTCCCATGCTTTTTAACATGATGTTTTCAGCAATGTTGTCAGATTCCTTTAATGAGGATGACAACGGCATCAAGGTCAACTACCACATTAATGGAAAATTATTTTACTTAAAAAGGCTACAAGTAAAGACTAAAATGGAGGGAGAATTAGTATGTGACTTTTTGTTCCCATATGATTGTGATCTCAGTGCAGCCTCTGAACCTGAGATGCAACAAAGTATGGATCAGTTCTCTCCTCCTTGTGCTAATTTTGGCCTAACAATTGACACCAAGAAAGCAGAGGTTCTGTACCAGCCAGCACCTCACCGTCCATATGGGGAACCATTGATTATAGCAAATGGAGACATTTTGAATACTGTGTATAAGTTCACTTACCTTGGCAGCATACTGTCCAGGGATGTACACATAGAGATGAGATTGACACACACATTGCCAGAGCTAACTCAGTGTTTGGGAGACTTTTAGGAAAATGTAGAAGAGAAGAGGTTTTAGATCATCTACCAAACTGAAGGTATACAGAATCAGTGTGCTGGCCTCATTGTACGACTGTGAAATTTAGACAGTCTACCAGCACCATGCCAGGATAGTGAATCACTTTCATTTAAATTATCTTAGGAAGATTCTGAAGATCACCTAGCAAGATAAGTAAGGCATAAGACTCTGAGGTTTTCTCTCCAGCTGAACTGCAAATCACTCAAACTCTACTGTAGAGATCACAACTCTGATGAACTGGGCACATTGTTTAAATGCCAAATGTACCTTTGCCTAAGACAATTTTACAGAGAACTCCCAAAATTCAAGCACTCACATGGAGGTCAGAAAGAGTGAAGTGATACAAAGACACTCTCAAGGTCTCTCTGAAGAACTTTGGAATCGACTGTGAGACGTGGGAGAGAGTGGCACAACACCCAGTGTTGCTTGCTCCCATCAAATAAGGTGCTGTGCTCTATAAGCAAGGCAGAATTTCAGTAGTTCAAAGGAAACATGAGAAGTACAAATATAGAGACATCTCCAGTCCAAATGTTCATACGGACTATTCGTATGTTGTCTATGGTAGAGCCTTGTGAGCTCTTTTTGGTCTGATCAGCCGCAGTCAGACACACTGTAGATTGACCCCAACACAATGTAATTTTGATCTTTGAGAATGAAGGACAGACAGCAACCAATCATGGTGAGTGGGATAGTGAGTCAGTTAGCAAAGTATAAAAGGATTGCCTTGATTCAGTGAGGACCCAGTTGAGTTTACATACCATAAATTTGTAATGGATCCAGTGGGTATAATTTAATGTTTTCTCCAACTTTATTTGGCAGCATGGGATTAGAAATGAAGGTAGCAGATGGTGAGAGTAATCCAGGGATTTGGCTTGTCAAGGTAAATTGTTGATAGGATGTGGGGGTAAGGGATTTGAGAGAAGAGGACAGAGTAGTGTTGAACTGGTTCATTAAAAGGTCAAGAGAGGGAAGAGAGGAAAGTAAAGTCAGGGCAGAATCTCTTGACTCCTCAATTCTCTCCCAGACCATCTCCCCATGCACTAGCTACTCTGTCCTCCCCATTTGGACTCCATAGTGAATCAATTCCACTATATACTGTCTTCCTCTTGAATCCTTAGCCTCTGTATCATATCACCAATTATGCCCAGCCAAGCCTCAACCTTGGATCACTCTTACTATTTGCTGCCTTCACTCCTATACACATGCTGCTGAACAAGTATGGAAAAAAAATCACACAACTTTTATGCCTGGGTCCACTACAGATTTATGCTTCACAACATCAACTGGTCCTTCATTGCTCCAGGCAATCTTATTATACCTCCATTAGCAATTCACTATCCCACCTTCCACAGAGGCTCTTCTAAACCTTTTCATAACTCCTCAAATCTCCTCTGGCTTTCTCTCCACCCACTCTTAACTGAGAACCTTGGTTCATATTTAACAGAAAAAAATGAGACCATTCACTGTGAGCTCTCCCTTCTCCCCTCTTTCTCATCTCCTATCTATCCCTCAGGTGCCTTCTTGCTTCATCTCTTCCTTCACCTCTACTTCACACAATAAAGTGGCCTTACTCCTCACCAAGGCTAACCTTTCTAATTGTTCAAGTAATCCCCATCCTACCTTGTCTCCTCCAGCAGATTGCCCTTACATCAGTCTTTCACTTGCTTATTTTCAATCTCTCCCTCTATGGGCTCCTTTATTACTTGTCCATGTCATCAATCTACTGAAAGAAAAAAAAAGAAAAAAATCTTGTTTGATCCTTTCATTTCTGCTGATTCCTATATCTCTTCTGTCCACGGTGGCAGAACTCCTCATAAAAGCTGTCTATGGTGGGTGCCTTCACTTTCTCTTCTCTTGTTGTTCAGCCATTCTTTTCAGTTGCCTCCAACTCCTCATGACCTCATTTGGGGTTTTCTTTGGAAAGAGATTGGAGTAGTTTGCCATTTCCTTCTCCGGATAATTTTACAGATGAGGAAGTTGAGGCAAACAGGGTTTAAGTGACTTGCCCATGGCCACACAGGTAGTAAGTGTCAGAAGCCATATTTGAACTCAGGAAGATGAGTCTTCCTGACTCCAGGCCTACTACTCTATCCGTTTCACCACCTAGCTGCCCTTTCTCTCCTCTTACTTTCTTCTTAATCTCTTATAATCTGGTTATCACTTTATCATTCCACCTAAACTTCTCTCTCCAAATTTACAAATGATCTCTTAACTGTGAAATCCCAAGGTCTTTTCTTAATCCTCATTCTATTTTAACTCCATACAGCTTTCTACACTATTGATCATTCTTTCCTTCTCCTCCTACTTATCTGACTGCTCTTTCTCTTTCTCCTTTGCTTGATCCTCTTCCAAATCATGCTTTTAAAAAATTTTTTGCTTTTTTTTTTGGAGGGAGAAGGCAGGGCAGTTGAGGTTAAATGACTTACCCAAGGTCACATGGCTAGTTTTGTGTGTGTGTGTGTGTGTGTGTGTGTGTGTGTGTGTGTGTGTGAAGTGTCTGAGGCTGGATTTGAACTCAAGTCCTCCTGACTCCAGGGCCAGTGCTCTATTTACCGCACCACCTAGCTGCCCCCCAAATCATGCTTGTAAACCATGCTTGTCTATCAAGGTCTTTTCCTGGACCCTCTTTTCTTCTCCCTCTATACTACTATACAAGTTGAGAAACTGGGAAGTTATATTATTTCAGGGAGTATCTATCTATCTATCTATCTATCTATCTATCTATCTATCTATCATCTATCATGATGTCCCCTGCTATTAGGATGGAATTGGGGAGAAGAGTATAAGTATAAGTCAGCACTGAACTCTTTGAAGAAAGAAATATAGTGTCCTGGAGGTTGGTTAACAATAGGATCAGAATTTTGATTGGACGGAAGTCATGAATTGAGTTCATCTCAAAGGCAGAGAGGTTCATGAGTGATGGAACTCCTGAGTTCCTGAAAGTAATGACTGGAAGCAAGAAGGCCAATGAGTGAGGGAGGGGGAAACAGGAAATAAGTGAAAATGCAACCTGTGCTGGAAAGGGGGCTTGAGCAGATTATGCTATCAGCAGGGAACAAGGTTTCCATGAGAGCCAGAGATGAAAAAAGTGGGAAAGAAAAAGATTTAAGATAAAAGTAAGTGTGCTACCCCTATGGAGCAAGCACTCCAGAAAACACAAAGGAAGGGGTGGCTAGCTTTAAAGGGTGGCATTGGGAGGATTGGGTTGAGAGTGATGGGGATAAAAGAATTGAGAGTGGAAGATTCCCCATCCCCTATTTTCATTAGTGTTCTTTTTTCAAAAGTCTTAAAAAAAAATTATCACCACAAATTAGCAAATATTGTGTTCAAGCTCTTCAGACTCACTCATCTTTTGATTTCTTCTCCCATCCCCCTTCTCCATTGCAGCTCTCTCCCTCGCCTGCCCTAGATCTCATCCCACACTGCTGCCTTGCCTCTTCTCTCAACACCCACTCTTCACTGGATCTTTTTTATTTCTTCTCTTAAAGCATATCTCTGTCTCATCTTCTTATCTCTGGAAAAATTACCTCACTGCAGTTACCTTTTGATTTTATTTTCAATCTTTTTAACATAGTCAGTCCCTGGATCCATTCCTCAGTCCCATGGCAATGTACCCTCAAAACTGGACCATTGTTCTCCTATTGATTGGTGAGAGCTCACTATAGGTATCCTTTCTTGTCCTTGCCTCTCAGAATCCTTATCTTCCTTTGCATATTAGCTCAGATATCAACTTTTCCATGTAGCTTTTGTTGACTCCTTCAGTTCTTACTCCTTATTCCATCCTAAAAATTCTCTAGAGCACTTTGATCTCCCTCTTATGAGCTTCATTTCATGCCTGCCATTAAATATACATATCTATTTATGTGCCCCACCCCCGCCCCATCAACCATCCCCACAAAAGAAAATAAGCACTAGCAAAACGATTAGCACATAGTAGGTATTTAATAAATATTTGTTCAATTGAATGACAATGCAAAGAACATTGGACTAGGATTCAGAAAACATGAGTTTGAATCTGAATTCTGCTGTTTCCTTCCTCTAGACACAATCTCTCTGGGTCTCAGTTTCTTTTTCAATTCTAAAAATAGGTATTATTCTTCTCATATGACAATATGAAAAGAATAATACCTACCCTACTGATTTCACAGGGTTATTGTAAGGAAGGAATAGAAACATATATATAAAAGTACTTTGAAAACTGTTAAGTGCTATGCACATCAAAGGTGGTATCATAAATAAAAGATATATCCCAATAAAGATAATTTTCCTACTCTTCCTTCAGAATTTCCATTGGGAATTATTTGTCCTGGCCTCATCATTTTGCTCTCAATCTCTGCTTTTCAGGTTTTCAGTCTTTGGTGAAACTTATGCACATACACATACATGTATATGCACATGCATTCCCACTTCATCACACACACATGCACACAAGAATAAAAATGCACATGTATGCACATACACAGACACACACACAAAGCGGGTTTCATTCCTTTGTCCAGAACTTGAAATCACTGGGGAGGCTAGATGGCAGAGTAAATAAAGCATTGGCCCTGGAGTCAAGAGGACCTGAGTTCAAATCCAACCTCAGACACTTGACACACTAACCATGTGACTTTGGGGAAGTCACTTAACCCCAATTGCCCTCCAAAAAGCAAAAAAAACAAAAACAAAAAAAGAACTTGGAATCATTGTCTGGAAAGAGCCAGGGAATCTTTATGTGAAGATCTCTTTAATGAGACTTTTAATGTCAATATGACAGAACAATTTGACTACTCTATGCAGGACATTATTTTAAGTGTTTCCAAGTCAAAGATTTGAAAAATGATAGTCTCTGCCCTCAGGAAGCTTCCAGCACAGTGGAAAGAAACTTTTGTTTATACAGATGTAATGGTGAATGCCTAGGTATTCTCTGCTGGCTTCCAGTAAACCACGTGGGAGCTTTAGAGGCCTGTGTCCAGCTAAGTGGGATTCAGGGATTTGCAAATGGAGATGGCAAAGGGCCCCCTAACTGGCTCCTGAGCTAGAAAAGCTAATGACTCACCGTATGTACAAAAGGAGGTATTAGAGTGCCCATTTTTCCTTTCTTTCTTCCTCCTTCCCTCCCTTACCCCTCTCTATTTCTCTTTCCCTTCCTTCCTTCCTTCTACCCTTCCTTCCTTTCTTTCTCTCTTTCTTTCCTTTCTCTACATCCTGAAAATCAGGTAGAGGAAGGGAGAATTTGCCTGATTCCCACTTGGTCTCCAACTATAAGCACATGGTCACTTTAATCTCTTTTGTTATTGTTCTTTACCAATTTTAGGATAGATGTGTTCCAAAAGTTTAATGGTCCTAAAAAGCGTATAAGTGTGGCATCTTTGGTGCCCCCAGTATTAGTGTCTGAAAACAAGGGAAAGTCTCTGCATCAGAGAGGAAGACCACAAGAAAGAAATTCAAGTGAGACTTAGTTTCCCCAGCAAGGGGATACCTGAATTGACTGATTAACAGTGTTTCAAAAATGGTTTAAGTTTTGATGTTTTTAGCCTCTCAAGTCATAGTAACTTTAATTCTAAATTACTGAATCCTCTTCTAATCATTCTGTTAACATCCTTTATGATTCTCATATATTTAGCATTCCTTTTTTGTGAATAGAAGTAAATAACCTATTCTCATGTCTTACTCATAATATACACTGAATAACTTTGTTACTTTCCTTCTTTAGGGATCTGTAATTTAGCAGTGTCCCAAAGATGAGTCAATAATTGTGACAAAAGAGATACTCCTCTCACAAAAGGAAGGCTGTCTAGGGCTGAGTCTATTCAATTAACTTCAGCCCCTGTGTATAGGACCGTGAGGGATATTTGTTATAATCCTGTGGGCTCACCCAAGTGGTCTATTACTAATTCAGTGCTATGCAGATAAATATAATACAAGTATGATATAGAGAGACAGGAGAAATCTAGATAAAGTATAGGAAACTTTCAGCTCTTAAAGAGCTTTTGTGACTGGGGACAGGGAGATAAGTAAAGACTTCATGGAAGGTGGTTTCTGAATTGAAGCTACGAGGAAGAAGATTTTAACAAAGTGAGATGATGACAGAATGTGTTCTAGGTACAGAGGATAGACAGCAATGGGTAACTGAGATCACTGGAATGCGAAGAGCAAGGATTGATTTGCCTTTCCTTTTTATCTTCAGTAGTTATCTCAGTGCCAGACACAGAGCAGAAGCTTAATTACTGCTTATTGGATTGATTTGATTTGATACTGATCTTGACTTAAGTAATTTTGGCTTATTAGTGATCCAATTTGATTGGTATGGAAAGTGTGTGTGTGTGTGTGTGTGTGTGTGTGTGTGTGTGTGTGTGTGAACATCAACTAAAGTTGTTAAATTAAGTTGAATCTAGGTAACTGTTTAATCAATTAGTCATGTCTACTCTTCATGATCCCTTTTGGGGTTTTCTTGGCTAAGATGTTGGAGTGGTTTGCCATTTCATTCTCCCGTTCTTTTTGCAGATGAGGAAACTGAAATAAATAGGGTTAAGTGACTTGCCCAAGGTCATACAACTAGTAAATATCCGAGACTATGTCTTGCCACTGGACCCTAATGACTCTGGAGTAAAGAGCAAAGCTGATAACTTTGCACAGCTCTGCCTCACTTAAACCCAGATCACTTTCTAGTCAAGACAGCACCCTCCTGATATCATTGTTCCTCTTTGTGAATGAAGGATGAACGACAACAATCTGTAAGGCTAGATTTGGACTCAAGTCCTCTTGACCATAGGGTGGTGCTCTCTCCACTGTGCCACCTAGTTGAGTGTTCCCGTTGGAGCCAAGAATTAAATCCAGGGCTCCTTGACACCTGCCAGCAGGCTGGTAGGTTAATCCTGGACTGGGTCTCACTTTTATGGAAAGTCTTTCATTGGTGTATCTCCCCTTGAGATGACATTCCAGAGTCAGTGTTGAGAGCCCTTACTAGAAGGCAGAGAGAGTTGAACTGTCCGATACTGGGTAGTATGAGTCGGGGAGGAGGGAACAATGTCTGTGTGGGCAAGTGATCTCAGTTACATCTCTGTAGGGACACAGCCTACTGAAACTGTGTGAACTGGCCTTACAGCTCTCCTCTCATGGCTGCTGAGTCACACTGAGCTAGGGCTGACTGCACTGCTGAGGCCTGCTGGGCCACTCATGGCTCTTTCTGGGGAACTCACATGACAAACCCATATTTGCACAACAAAGAAAATCTAGTTCTCTGGGGGCAGAAGTAAAGACTGAAAGAAAGGTAGATGATTTTTAAAATCACCATTGTGTTCTTTCATTCTTTAGAGATAATGGTTTATCTGCATAAAGAACCTGGGGATGGCATTTGAAAAGAGACTTTGTTTGGCAAAAAGGTTTTTCTACCCAATTATCCAAAAATCTTTTCAAACCCATTTAGAAGGCTGTTTATCCAACTTAAGTTGCCTCCAATGATATAATGAAATGATGAATGAAAAATGTAATCAAATGAGCAATTAATACTTGGCAGGTGGGAGAGGCAAGCCTAAGCTATTAAGCTTGCAAGCTTAATAGGGAATCCTTAAAGAACTTTAGTTTAACGAAAAGGAGAGCTAAGAGTTAAAAGAATGAAATTAAACACAGTAGCAAAGTGCATTCAGAAAATGCCCACATTTCCAATATACAGCACTGCCTTCCCACTCCCAACATATTTCTTTGGCTGGTTTTACAACCCACGTTTAGCACTGGGCCTTCATTGAAGAACCCTTATTGCTTTTTAGTGGACTATCATGCTCCTCTGAGAATTCTATTACCTTGCAAGTCTTGGAGGCCAGGACCAGGGACAGGAATGAAAGATATTTCTGTTCACATCACCTCAAATAGTATATGACTTTTCTCTAGGTTTCTCACTATATTTCAAGCTCTGTTCTCTGGTCTTTGCAAACCTATGTTTTAGAGGAGCATTTGGTAACAGAATGTAACCTCAGCTAAAATCCATTCCAACTCTGGTGAATTTTTAAATATTTCTCTCAGACTATGATTTTTTTCAGGCTAACATTTTAAAATTTCTTCTTGTTGTCTCTTCACATGTATCAAAAGAGACACCATAAAGAGAATATTCATATGGGAAATTTGAACCTATGCTAAGAGAATAGTTTTAATCAAATGGACTTATCATTGATTTTAAGTATCTGCATGATCATCACCATGTTTTTTAACCTCTGTTATTCTCAGTCTTCTAGTCTATTAAATGAGGGGATCTATCTATCTATCTATGCCATTCTATGATATATAAATGGTTAAAGGATAGGAGTAAACAATTTTCTTTTTTTTTTTTGAATGACTTGTTTATTTACTTTTAGTTTACAAGATTCAGTTCCACAATCACTTGAGTTTCAGATTTTCTCCCCTCCCTTCCCCCCCCCCCCCATGGTGGCGTGCAATCATGTATAGGATCTGCAAATACTTTCACACTGTGCAATAGTTTGGTGGTAT
>CM053580.1:447343694-447384431 GCA_028627135.1 Pseudochirops cupreus
ATATGCTTAAAGATATCTTTAATTTCTGCCTCAGAAAATTGCCTGTTCATATCCTTTGACCATTTATCAATTGGGGAATGACTTGTATTCTTGTAAATTTGACTTAATTCCCTGTAAATTTTGGAAATGAGGCCTTTATCAGAGACATTGGTTGTAAATATTCTTTCCCAATTTCCCACTTCCCTCTTAATCTTGGTTATATTGGCTTTGTTTGTATAGAAACTTTTTAATTTCATGTGGAGTAAACAATTTTCAAAGGAACTAAAGAGTATGCAAAACCACATAAACAATTCTCCAGATCATTAATAATAAGGTAAATGCACATCAAAACAACCCTGAGGTTTCATGTCATACTTTGCAAATTAACAAAAAGGACAAAAAATTGCAAGAGTCAGTGTTGGAGGGGATGTAGTAACACAGGCACACTGATACATTGTTGGTCAAGCTGTGAAATAGTACAACCATTTTGTACAGCAATTTGGAATTATGCAAATAAAGTGACTAAAATGTCCATTCCCTTTGAACCAGAACCTCCATTATTGGGCTTATACTCCAAGGAAGCTATTGATAAAAAAAGTCCCCTTATACTACAAAATATTTATAGCAGCACTTTTGTGATAGTTAAGAATTGGAAACAAAGTCGATACTTATCAACTAGGGAATGGCTAAACAGATTGTGGAATTTAAACAATGGAATACTACTATACTATAAAAAATGAATAAAGACAAGCATGGAAATATTATTATGAACTGATACAAAGTGAAGTAAGTAGAATCAAGTAAACAACAGACAAAGTAACTATAACAATGAAAATGAGAAGAACAATGACACACCAAAAAATGAAAAATGAATGAAAAAATATGTAAAGATCAAGTGGAACTCAGATGAAGAACTATGAGAAGACACCCCCAACCTATACTTTTGTGGAGGTGAGAGGTCTACAGGTGTTAGACATTGTACATGTTTTCAGACTTCCTCAATGTACTAACTAGTTATGCTGACTTGTTGCTTTTCCTCTCTAAAAGAAATACTATTTGTCGTAGAAGATGACTCCTGAGGAGGGGGAGAGAGATATACGTGATACCATGGTGAGGTTAACATACAGAAAAAAAAATCAACAAAAATACTTAAGAAAGAAAGAACACTTATCATAATCTTATTATACACTTATTATTATCTAAGTGGCATGGTAAAGAGTAATAAAGAGGAATGGAGGGCACTATTTTGTGGATGCAATAGAATAATTATACTCCTGATGGTTTTCGAATTTTTTTCAAAGCTGATAATGGGCAAATTTCTTCCTTTCACTTACTTTCCTCATCTGTAAAACTGAGTAAATTGGATTATTCCAATGATTCCCAACCTATGAGACTCAGAACTCATGGACTCAATGGAGTTATTATAAGGTATATTCAAATGAATATTTGCATGAAATATTCACCTCTCGGTCTTTTTAACTCCAAGAATTTTCTGCATAAATAATGTATGGGTTGTTTTTGACATTGGTTTAATTTCATTGACTTAGTGAAGTGATATCCTACATGAGGATCAAGTTTGAAACTGAACATATAAGGCAAAAATCTCGCACAGCCATAATTACTCTCAAAAGTTCTTAAAATCTCCCACAAAATCAATAGAGAAACAAAAGTACTAGGTTCTCTTTAAAATAAGATAGTTCATATCAGAGAGTAAATGTATCTGAGATGGTTACTATGGGAATAAACAATTGAATCTAATATAGATGGTCTAGTGGCAATATGAAACTAGGCTGACTAAATTAGCTGAACTTCCTCTACTGAGCCAACATAACTACTGAACATGTTCTTGTATTTACCCACATTTTACAATCAGCTTGGTGGGTCTGTGATGGGCTACATTTCCCATTAGAAGCCTAAAGCCTCAGGGTGAGAACTGGATTGTAGAATGATTTAAGGTAGAAGTTGAATTATAGCATCATGATAGGATGATGGTAGTAATTTATTTGACTACTTGTAACATTTTGAAAAGAGTGAAGAATTTCCATTTTACGTTGGTGGAGGCAGGAACCATACTTATCAAATTGCAAATTTCTGAAGTAAAGAATTCTTTTCTATGTAGATGAATACCTATATTTGCATACATGTTCCCTATTGTGGAACCCTAATAGTTAGCATTTATACAGATTTATATAGCATTTGAAGTTTTGCAAAGCGCTTTGTCAATCTTGAGGTGCTATTCTGATCTGCATTTTACAGATGAGGAAACTGAGGAAGAGAGGTATTAAGTGAGTTGTCCAGGGTCATATAGCAGGTAAAATGTCTAAAACATTCAAACTTAGATCTTTCTGACTCCAAGTGCAATACACCATCCACTGGAACACCTAAATCTAGCATTCTTTCATATAGAGGAAATTCAGTATAAAGCAGGTAGTTCTTAAACCCCATCTCATATAACTTAGTTCCTAAAACATCCTAAAGTCTTTATTATAAGGTAGTTTCCCTCTAATCCTGGCCACACAGCTTGGACTTTGAATGCAGTGGCATAGTGAAGCATGTGTAAATGTATATTCCATCATACAAGATAATAGAACAGATATGTTTTATACCTCCTTAAAAATATGAGCTTTGGACTTGTGATCAGAAGCACTGGGTTTGAGTCTTGAGCCCAAGCTCTTCTCTTAACTAGGTTATGGCTTTGAGCAACTCTTTGACAAATCAATGTATAGCTAGACAGAAACAAGAGACTTGGATTTGGAACTAGTTAGCCTGGGTTCAAATCTCCACTTTGCTATTTTATAGAATTATTAATTTAGAACTAAAAGGAACTTTAAAGGTCGTTTAGTCCAAGCTTTTCATTTTGCCAAAGGAGAGACTGAGGACTAGAGTAAGGTTTGGGGTTCAAGGACCTGTCGGTAGTATCTTACCACTTATATGACCTCAGGCAAATCACAACTTCGCTGGGTCTCAGTTTCTTCATATGAAAAATTAAGATAATGAACAAGATATTTTTTCTCTGTTCCAAATCCTAACTGAATCCTAGTTTGGGCTTTTGGAAAATAGGGATAATGCTTATACTTTGCGCCTTTTTGTGATAAAGATAAAATGAGTTATTATTAACGATGTTTGAGCATAGAATATTGAATAAATGTGTGAAATTACAATTATTAAAATGGTTTCTTCATCTACACACCTAAATTAGGATAAGAACTAAAACATATCACCACAAGGGTCAGAGGAAAGTAAGTATCAAATACCTGGAAGAGCAGCCAGCAGGCCCCTCTCTTGGATCACCAGACCTTAAATACTTCAGTCTCTTTTCTTCTTCCTTCAAATCTCCCCAAAATTCAGAGTTACACAAAAGGCAAATTGCTTAGCATCATATATGGATACAGACTTTTTCCCATCTACTAACTAATGAGTTCAAACTCATATATGGAACTCAAGCAAATTTAGATTTCTACTGAAGAGCAAATCTTGAATGTAAACTTTGGCATACACCTGCATGTAGTACACAACCTGCTTCCCCTAGACAGTATCACCTACTGTCATTTTCAGAGAAGAGACTGCTGATGGCGGATGTTTTCCTGCATCTAGAACCTGAGATGCTGCTACTCTGCCATCTGTTCTCAGGATTACCTTATTACTTGCCGATGGCTACACACGATGAAAAGAATCAGAGTAAATGTTCCCAGGAGAAAAGAAATCTGTTTGAACAGCTAGTTAAAGGTAGGAAGCTGTTTCCTGGAGAAATTATGCATTGTATCTGCCCCTCTTGTCCCCCATAGATGCACTAAATAACCTAAAATGAGCTGGAAATATTTATTGTCTGACTGAATGACATTCATGGACTCCATGTTAAGAATCCTTGCCCTTAAAAAAAGACTCAGGGATGTCTCTTTCATTATTATATTATTTGGTAACCATGTCATATTGCAGACTAATACTGAAGTTTAGGTCCATTAAAACTTCCAGATTGTTTCTATAGAAATTCCTATAAATCCAGACCTTCCACATCTTGTCATAATTACCTTGAGAGACAACATAATATCTGAGCTGGGCTTGGAGTCAGATGCGTCTGGGTCCAAGTTCAATCTCTGGCACACACTAGCTGTGACCATAGGCAAATCACTTAAATTCTGAGTATACCAGGGGAACTGTCTAACTGTGTAAATTACAGATGGCTTAATGACTGAGAAATCTCAACACTGATGAAATCATAGGCCTGAACGACAAGAAAAACAAAATCCTTATTCCTGAATAAATTCAGAAAGACTCATCACCACATGCTTTGTTTTGTTTTTTATTGAGAGATTATTATTTTATTTTATTTTATTTTTTTGATCTTGGTAACTCTCGTAGATAATCTTCTAAGAGGAGAGATTAAGGGGTTCATACCATTGCTACAGAATGAGATCTCTAATAGAATGTCACAGGAATCTGTCCTTGACTTGTTGCTGTTTAACATTTTTTTTTATCAGTGAAGGCAAGGTTATTGAATCCAAACATAATAGAAATCTGAGAGATACATAATTTAGATGACCAAACCAGGATCTCAAAAGATCTATACAAACTAGAACAATGTTCTATATCTATTAAGGGGAAGTCTTATGCATCTTAACTTCTTCACTTGGATTAAAAAAATCTATAGCACAAGGACAAGATGTGAAAGGTCTGAATATATAGTAATTCCTATGGAATATATCTAGAGTTTTTAATGGACCTCAAGTTCAATATTAGTCTTCATTGTGATACAGTTACCAAAAAGCTAATGGGACCTTTGGTAGTATAATGCCCAGAATAAGAGACAGAAGTGATAGCACTTTTTTACTATGCCCAGATCTTAATTGTAATAGTGTTCATTTGGGAGAACCTGACTTTAAGAAGGACATTAAAGAGATAGAACACATCAAAAACATTAGGACATCATAAAATGGTGATTAGAATGGTGAGGGTACTGGCAAAAAAGCCATGCAGATTTTAAGGAATTGGTCATGTTTATCCTGCAGAAGTTCATAGGATCATCAATCTATAAAAGATTGGAAAGAGTCTCAAAGGTCACGTCATTCAACAGTCTCATTTTATACATGAGGAAACTGAGAGAAAAACGAGTTGCCCAAGGAACATGATATCGGGCAATCATAGGGTAAGAAATATTAGATTTATCCCACTTGACCTAAGAGAGAAGAACTACTAATAATGAGTTGAATTGACCAAGGGAGAGATTTCAGTTTAATTAAAGGTTACATACTTATGATTAGAATTACTCACAGGTCAGTGAGTGAACAAGCATTTATTAAGCACTTACTAACAGGCCAACTGGCATCCAGTCTCATCCCACTGACTTTACATGATACTTGTATTGTGATATTTACCACCATGGTATAAAGCCTCCAGTTCTTTTATGTCATCTGTACTTTACCATATAGATATCTAAAGTATTATTCTGACAGTCTTCATAGTTATTTCCTTCTCTGAATTACTGGACACCTCTTTCATAGGCTTTTCCTTTATGCCATTCCTGATGGCCTCCAGTTTTACATTATCCTAACATTTTTCTCCCTCTCCTTCTGCTTTGATTTTAGATCTCTTCTGACCCATATCAGTAAGCCTCTGCCCAGATAAGATCCTCTAGTCCCTTTGAGAACAATTGTATCCCCAGCCCAAGACCCAATATTTTGGTTTCTTACAATGTGGAGCAGAAAACTAAGCTCCAGGCTTTACCACCATTGCTATAGGTAGCGGTTCACTTTTCACATGTTTCTTTCACCACTAAAACTTTAACCTTACATTGGAAGAAGACATGAAATAACATATCCAGTCAAATTAGACTTCATAGGCGCTAGAGATATCAATAGAAGAAACTTCTAGTAATAAAGCTCCCTCCTCCCACCCCACATGAAGAAACAAGTAACTCACATAGAAGTAGGTTACAATGGGTTGACTTTTATCAACCTTAGAGACTTCTTCATCCTATCTAGGATGATGGTAATGGTGATCACATGTTCTAATATGGTACATTTATTGACTACATCAAATCTATTAAAGCTACTGACCTACTCCTTAGGAAAAAAAAAATCAAAACAAAACCAAAAACAAAAACAAAAACAAACCAGTAGCAGATTTCTGGACATCTGTTGGTGACTACTTTTTTTTCCCTTTCTTTTCCTTTTCCTTTTCCTTTTTTTTTCCCCAAGACTAGGTCTCCCTATTTTTCCCAGGTTGGAAGTGCAATGGTCACTCTCAGGCTCAATACCACTCCTGGTCAGAACAGAAGTTTGCTTTGACTTGCTTTGTGTACAGCCTAGCTCAGTTTGTCCCTCTTAGGTAGCATAATAGTGCCCTACTCCCAGGGGCACCCTATATTGGTAACAGACTTATTGTGGACATTAGATTGGTTTTATCCCTATTGCAGTTCAGGACTCCTGAACTCGAGTGATCTACCATTCTCAGCCCCTTCCAGTAGAAAAGGTTACAGGTGTACACCACCATTCTTGGCTCTGATCCTTCACATCTTTTTATGAAGTATAGTGTTGTTGTTGCTTTTTTTTTTCCTTTGAAGGTACAGATCCCCTGCTATTATAGCCCACTGCTTGTACAGCTCTGGTAGTTCAGTTTATTTTCCTTTCCTTTCTTCTCTTTGTCACATTCTTCTACCAACTTACCTTTGGAAATGACTTTGATTCTCTTCTGTTTTCTCTGAATGTTTTTTTCCTATTTCTCTTGGATTATTTTTTACAATCTGTTGAAGTTTTTCATTTTCCTTAATAAACTCAACCATGAGGGAGTATTTCTCAAACCCTTTCACTTTGTAATACAGCTAGGAAACCAACTTGCAAATAATAAGATGTTGGTGTTTGTCTCTGGGATGAAGTCATTAAACACAAGGTAATGTCTTTCCACATGGTGGGAGATTGAGCTTAGTTGCAGAAGATCCTTAGACTGAACCTGAATGATGTTCCATCATCTTTCAGATATCCTCTTTGATGTAATTTACACTTTAGTTCAGCACAGCACATGTTCACGAACCATATGTGGACACCCAGGGGAAAAACGCAGACCATATGAACTGCTGACTGCCTTTCTCAGGGACTTAGCAGTGAGTATTAGATAAATAAAGCATATAGATAAAGGAGGAGGAATTTTAGATTACCATAGCTGAGCTGTCTCAAGCTTCTCATATCTTTTTACACCATAAGAAGCTGTGAACTCTTCTTAAGCTTTTTACTTCGAGTGTTTTCATATGTAGGCCTGTGCATACATATGTATTTCTTCACTATATATGTTTTGTTGTTCAGTCATTTCAGTCATGTCTGATTTTTCATCACTCCATTTTGGGATTTTCTTGGCAAAGATATTGGAGTAGTTTGCCATTTTCTTCTCCAGCATTATATCTGTATATACATATAGTATGTGTATGTTTGTATATATTTATGTACACATGAGTATACGTATATAATTACCCTTCTGTGTTTCTTTTTTCACTCTCACTTGTACTGGTGGGTCAGAGGTCTCAAAGGGTTTTTCTCCTTTCATGTGTTTTCCATTGATTATTAGCCAAAATTAATTGATTTTAGAATTGGTATTTACTAAGAAGATTTAGTAAAGTCAATTGGTACAGAAACATTGCACCCCCATTTCTTGGGGCAAATGATTCCCTTGTAAACAAAAAATAACTGGGGAGAATGGGCACAAACTTAGAAAGTACACATGGTCAAAGGGTAAACTCACAGCTACTAGAGTGCTATCCGTGGTCCCCGTTGTTGGTGATGCTGAGATCTCTGGTGAAGAGAAACCCATTACTCCCTAAGGCAGCCACCCTGCTTTTTGACAGCTCCAATTATTAGGAAGTGTTTCCTCATGTCTAGACAAAATCTGCCTTTTGATTACTTTTCCCTATTGTTCCTAGTTCTGCCCTATTAAATTAACACCAAAAAAAAGAATAAAATAATCCAATCCCTCTTTCACATGAGAGTCATTCAAATACTTTAAGACAATTATTAATACCACCCATTAAGTTTTCTCTTCTCAATGATATATTTTCCCAGTTCTTTTTTCTATACCAATACAATCTTTTTTGGCCACATTAACCAATGCTGTAACTTTTCAGGGGCAGCTTGCTGGCACAGTGGATGGAGTGCCAGGCCTGGAGTCAGGAAGACTCATCTTTGTGAGTTCAAATCTGGCCTCAGATACTAGCTATGTGACCCTGGGCAAGTAACTTAAGCCTGTTTGCCTCAGTTTCCTCATCTGTAAAATGAACTGGAGAAGGAAATGACAAACTACTCCAGTATCTTTGTCAAGATAACCATAGGTGGGGTCATGAAGAGTCAAATGACTTAAAAGACTAAATAACAACTTTCCCAACCAAAGCGCCTCTCATGGGTTGGTCATCCCTCTTATATGTTGTCTTTCTCTTTTCAAATGTAAGCCGCTCTAGGAAAGGGACTGTCTTTACTTTTCTTTGTATCCTTAGTTTCATCAAAGTGCTTGGGAGATAATAAATGCCTGAAACATGTGCTTTAGTTCATTCACTCATTCACCAGTATTCATGTGATGTGATCTTAACGCCCTTCACCATTTGGTTGCCTTACTCTGAACACTCTCCACCTTGTCAAAATCTTTCTTAAAATATGTAACTCAGAACTGAACACAACATTCCAGGTGGTTTGACTAGGCAGAAGGCGATGTGACTATCATTGCCTTCTTTGTATACTATTCCTCTTTTTGCAGCCTAATGTAGCATTAGATTTTTTTGTCAGTCATAATCACATTGTAAACATATTGGGCTCAGTGTCCACTAAAAGTCTTAGATTCAATTCAATTCAATTTAATTTTTAAAAAATATTGATTAAACTCCTACTCTGTGCCAGGTACTAGACTAGGTGTTAAGGACTCAGAGTTTGTCATCTGCTAGAGAGATGTAAAATGTATAGAAATAAATAGATAGAAGGTATCTGAAAGAAAAAAACACTATTCTCAGAAGTGGAGGTGAAGAGATAATACTTTCCAGGAACGATGGACATTCTGTACAAAGATCTTTTTTTTGGATTCTACTTCTCACTTTGTTCTTGTAAAGTAGATTTGGGAACCCAGGTATAGAACTTTATATTTATTTTTATTATTATTTTTTTCTGAACTTAGTGGACCTGTCATCCTATCAAAATATCCTTGAGATGTTTTGGGATTCTGATGTCATACAGTATATTAATGTTGATGCTTCCCTCTCTGGTAACTAACTAGGTATGGATGTAATGGTCAGATGGCTGGAAGCCATCTCCTGATCTGTTTCTTTGTCTGCTTGTAACTTCTGTTTGTATTCTGTCTGTATTCTCTGAAGTTCAAGGTGCTAACTTTTTCCCCTGAATTAGGTAAATGATATATGTTTGATTGATTAACGTAAGATTGTTAACTCATTTTGAGTTGCTTTACTTTAGAAAAGCAGATCTAAGAAACTGTGCTAGCAGCCATCCTGGGTATGATAGGGGGCTTGCTGATACAATTAATTATTGTGTTACCTATAAACACAGAATATACAGAATTTCAAAATTAGAAGAGAATTTGTCTAATTTCTACCTGAAAAAAAATAATTCACTATTAAACATATTGGAAAAGGTGATAGATAAAAATTCTCAGCTGCATTATGTCATAGGCAGGTCCTAGGGACACTGTATCAGAGACATGACTAAGCTGATATTGAACCAGTAATGACTTAATATTCTTTGGGTCCATTCATTTAAATGTTATTAATCCTCCTAGCTTCACATCTCATTTAGTCTATATATTTTCACTTTGTCTTCAAGGATTTGTGAGAAATATTTTGCTTTTATTGATTTTACTATACCATGTTGCCTCTTAAACTGGCTCTCATTGCTCCTGTTAAAGCCTGTTTACTTAATTAATACCTAGTAAACTAGAAATCTGAAAAATAATTTGTACAAGTTGTTTCTTATATCCAAAAGGCAATCACTCCTCACCTCCTCCTTGTAGACAAGTTAATTTTCTTCCAGGTTCAGTTCAGGAACTATCTCCTGAAGCCTTTCTCCATCTTCTTATATTAGTGGTACCTCTCTCCTTAGTTTCTGTCTGAATTAGATATGACAAAATGTGGATCATAATAAGCAAACATGAAGGAAATGTATTAAGAAAAATTCTACTCTGTCATCTTTCCTGCTCTTTTTGTGGTAGCCTATTAGTTGCTGGCAGTGACCAGTCCTAGCCACTTCATTGCTGGCCAATCAGATCCATTCCCAACTTAGACAACAATAAGGGAGCAATTATCAAATCTCCCAAATCCTCTGCCAAATAGTTCAATTTTGGCCTCTTTACTAAGTTTTAGACTCACCCTTTCAATTGCCTACAAAAGAGCTTCAATTTGAATGTCCTGCTAGAGGAACATGCCTAAAACTGAAATTGTATCTTCCCCTAAATCTGTCCCTGTTTCTAACTGCCCTGTTTTTGTCAATGGTACCATAATTCTCTTGGCCAGCTTAATCATAATAAGGACATTGAAGTTATTTCCCTCTGCTCTCAATGCATGGGTTCAATTAGTTCACAATTTCTCCAGATTCTACTCCTACCTCATCTCTTACACGCATTGCTCTCTTTATATGTCCACTGCCTTTCCTGTAGTTTCACCCTTCTTTCTCTCCTGTCTACTTGGTCACAATGAGCTCTTAATTAGTATCCTAGCATATAGCTTCTTCCCTTTCCCATTCATAGTAGATACATTGCTGTCAGGGTAATCATTTTATTGCAAAGGCCAGATGATGTCACATCTCTGTGCACAAACCCTCCATGGTTCTAATTAAAGAGGCAACATGATATGATGGAAAACTTTCTGGAATTTTACATTAAAAATAGCACGAGTAACTCCATTTTGTCTTCATCCACCGTTTGTGAAGTTAGGATTGTTTGTAAGTCACCTATTATAGGAAAATCAGAAGATTACCCTTCTCTCTGACCTCAGTTTCTCCTGATCCTCTTCACCAGTAAGAAGCAGAGTGACTCAATCCCTACATCCTGTTTTTCACTCCTTTAACTGTTGATTAAGTGTGTGAAAAACATTCTGGGTTCTTGTACTGAATGAGAACTTTGCACCTGATTGGTTTTGTAATCCCATGCCTTGCTAAACAAATTGTTATCTGGTTGAGCCTTGGAATTTTTATTTCTCTGTAACAGGAGACAGAAGACTTGGGTTCAAATTTGAACTCCTTCACCTATATGCTTTTTGTTAAAATGAAGGGAGTTAGACTAGATGATTTCTAAGGTCTCTTCTAACTCTGAGATAGCTAAGTGGTACAGTGGATAGTGATTGGGACTCGGAGTCAAGAAAACCTGGGTTCAATGCTGCCTCAGACAATTCCTGCCCATGTGCCCCTGGCTAAGTCACTTAGTCTTTCTCAGACTCAGCTTCAACATCTGTAAAATGGAGTTAACAATAACATGTTCCTCATTGGGTTATTAAAAGGATCAGATGAGATAAAAAAGATGTAGACCTCTTTCTAAACACTAAAGGGCTAAATAAATAATAAATTAATTAAATTACTTCAAAATTGACAAAATAAAAATAATTAAACCAAAATAACTAAATTGAATTAAATAAATCTATCTTTATGTTGCCTACCAAATAAAATTCAGATTCTTTAGTCTATCATTCAAGTCAAGTCCCTCTATAATCTCACTCCAACCACCCTATATGAATTTATTTCATATTAGATCCCTTCGCATAAGGATAAGAATCATCTCTATGATTTATCGATGTAGAGGATGCCCTCTGCAGGTCAGCACTTCATCTTCAACCTTTAGTTTTAGTTGAGAACTTAAATTCCCAGGATCACACAGCAAGCAACCTAAACACACCAGAAGAGAGGGAGGCATCTCCTTCCTTCTGAGTCTCAGCTAAGTGCAGTAGGCACAACCAAAGAACCCAATTGGCTTCAAGAACATGCTTTATCCATTCGCCGTGCTCTTACACTATATATGCTCATCATACACACATTTGTGTGCATATATGCATGCCTAGGTGTCTGTATATGCACATGTGCTTATGACTTCACATGAGAGATAGAATGCCTTAGTGGACAGAGTAGAAGGGAGAACTGGATTCAGGTCATGCCTCTGACACAGATTGGCTATGTAAGTCTGGGTAGGTCATTTAATTGCTCAATGGTCTAGGCCAGTGGTGCCTAATTCAATTAGAAAGGTGGGTGGGGTGGAGAGAGACACTAAAATGTACTTAAGGATCCCTGCAAGCCACATATTAGCTTAGAAAACCACATATTAACATTATTTTATTGTATTTTTTAATTTTGTTAAATAATTCTCAATTACATTTTGTTTTAGTTTAGGCAGGACTTAGATGTGTTATGGGCCCCATGTTTGACACTTCTGCTCTTTGCAACTCTCTAAGCCTATAAGATACAGAAAAAGTACTGATTTGCATTGGTAGATTTCTTTATCTGGGAAATACCTATACCCAAACCAATACAACCATAGCTCTGTTCCCTAATCCCTATCATATACATATAGAAACCCCCATATATATCTAGATATTAGAAGCAGCCAGGTAGGTGGTACACTGAATAGAATGCCAGACTTGGAGTCGGGAAGGCATATTTATCTTCCTGAGTTCATATCTGGTCTCAGACATTTACTAGCTTTGTGACCCTGGGTGAGTCACTTAATCCTGTTTGCTTCAGTTTCTTCATCTGTAAAATGAGCTGGAGAAGCAAAAGACAAAGCCCTCAAGTATCTTTGCCAAGAAACTCCCAAATGGGATCACAAAAAGTTGAACATGATTGAAATAACTGAATTAACAACAAAATTAATGACTATTGAATGTTGTCTGTTGAATTCATACTAATCATCAATATCCATCCTGTGTTGCCTGATTCACTTAACACATTTTTTTAAAAAACAGTTCATATTTTAATTGTGTTATACCTACTTTCTTTAATCCTATTTAACTTTTCTCTAGAGCTAAAAAGGAATGGGCATATTATCTTCTTTCTCATTGTGATTTTTCTGTTTGTGTCTATGTTTTTACCATTTACTTTTGCTGTTCCTTGAATTATCTTCCTACACTTAATCTGGGAGGAGATGGGAGAGGAATGGTTTAAGAAAGAGCGATGCAAGAAATTTCCCCGAATAATTTGAAATCTTGCTGTCTTTTCTAATACAAGCACTAGCTCTGCCTGTTCAAATGTAACATTAGTTAAGTCTTCTGGCTCTTGTTTCTTGAAATGTGAAACTAAGCCCTGCAAACATGTTCTTTGGGTTTAGTTCATTTATCTAATAGATCACAATATCTCCACCTGCCAAGGTAATTGAAGCTACTGGGAAGGATCACTGAGTCCTAGGAAATTTCTATTTTATCCCAATAGTTAGTGTTTTACACAAGAATTCTTATAACAGAAACTGGGCTTAAAGATTCTTTTTAAAGTCTTTCTAGAGTGCATTGTCCTCACAATCTCTGTTGAATCATTGTGAGGGAGTGTCACCTATTGTTGAAGAAGTGAAGCAATTGGGTCAGATTCAGGTCCTAGGCAACATAAAAGTTGATGACCTGATGAGGCATTAAAAACTGCAGAAAATGCCCCAAGGGACACAAAATATTAACAGGGTATTAGAGCTAATGGAACTTTAATGGCTGTAAAGAAAAACTATTTTTTTCAGCTATGATGCATGAAGCAGAAATACTATTAATGGGTTTTGACTAAATCTAGTGTATCAATGAATAGGGGGAAAAAAAAGCAGTTACATTAATTTATTAGTCATATTAACATGAAAGTTAAAACTAATGAGAAAACTGTATCAGTCTTTCATTAATCTACATTGATTTAAATCACCAAAATGTTCTATTGATTGGCTCATTTCCTCCCTAAAAGACAAGTACATTTTCTTTCTTGCCTGTACATTTGTTGTCCAAAATGATAGCTTGTGGAGTTCCTCCTTGAGTATGTCAGCTTTCTTTGTTGACTGTTATTTTTTCCTTTATCACCAATCCTTTCTGTAGCTCCTCTACTTCCATTGTAAAGACTAAGGACAAAGGAAGGTAAGCAACACAATTGAGAGCTCCTCAGTAAATATTGGCAGGTATCTTCAGGCAGACCATATAGACCACATCTCACCTACATGTTGACTCAGTTGGTGTTTTTTTTTATTTTTCATTTCATCAGGAAAAGGCAAAGAAGGTAAATTTCATAGAAACTTCATAGGATTGTTAAATTACTAATAAGGAAGTTTTATTTTTTAAACTTCCTTCCCCCCCCTTTCTAGAAAGATTGTTTTAATTATAGTGAGGTAATGTGAAAAGAAAATAATGAAGAAACTGGAAGAGAAAGGGAAAATGTTTATTTCAATAATAATTTAAAAACAAATTTTGCTACTGACTGTGTTTTAGCCCAAACACAAAGGCCACAATAACCAATTCTTCCTGTCAACAAAATTCTAGCAGGTAAACACTGAAGATAGAAAATCTGCTCAACCTTGACATATGTAACAGGGAGCTGGACATTCAGAGACAAGACCTCATGAACCTGATGTCATTCCTTATGTGGGCTTATACATAGCTATTTTATGATTGGTTCCTGTTTGCTGACTTTGTGGCAGGAAAACAAACAAAAAAACTCCTCCTTTTGATTGACTGATGCACCAGAACTGAGTATACATAAAAAGGGGCTGTAATTGGTCAAAGTTAACCCTCTTTTCAGGCTTTTCTATTTTATCTCCAATATTCCTTTATCTTAGATAGCAAAAAATAGGTAATGTTGGGGTAAGAAGGAAGTGTAGGTCATTACTTTATGTCACCCTAGTTAATGGTGTTTTCCCCACCCAAAGGCTTACAGTGGTCATTACCTCCTCACTTTGATGCATCAAGACAGGAAAGAGGGCTTGCTTTGGCCTGTTAGTGTTTTTCTGAATGCACACTCAGCAGCCAAAGATAAAGACTTTCCTTCCCTGCTAGGTAATCAGACAGGAAATGATCATAGAACATATTTTTCTATGTGACGCATTGCATCAGACTAAACTCACTGTTTATACTGAATCAGAACTGGGTAGTCTTCTTGTATCCATAGAACCAAAAATGCTCACATCCAATTTGATCAAACTAGTTAGGATTTAAGCTCCATCAAAATGCCCCTTCCTCAACTATGGATTAAGCATTGGGCTTGATTAATGACTCCTATTTCCATAGTCAAACCTGATGCAGCAAACACCATTATTCAGAATAGGGGTTCAAGAACAGAATTGAAGAATTGGGACATGTCTCTAAGGTTATCTAGGCAACGTTCTCCTTGCCATCATATGGGAGTTTCTGCTGTTCATCAAAGAAAATCATAGATTTAGAGAAAGAATGTTCCTTTGAGGCTGCTGGGTTCTGCCCCCTCATTTCACAGATGATGAAACTGAGGTGAAAAAAGTTGTCAAGGTTGCACAGCTATTAAGTATCAGAAAAGGGATTTGTGCTCAAGTCTTCCTTGCAGCATTCCTAAGACTTTATTATGTGATGCTGTTTCCTACCTTGTCATACCTGAGATGTGTATACCACCTAATCATTTCCTAAAAGCCAGAATTATGATTCACATTCTTATTATTTTTCCACTTTCAAAATCCTTTGTTTCATTTTCATTGGAAAGACTCCCAGGATATAGGTGCTCGTCATTGCTGGTCAACAAACTTTCTATTCCCAATGCTAGTGCAATGCCTATCACATAGTAGGTGCTTTTAAAAAATACTTGCTGAATTGAATAAAAGCACACATCCTATTATCCGTGGGTCAGCTGCAGTAAGAAATGAATACTCATTCTTTAGAAGCAGATTGGTATAGGATGTGGGGCTTGGAATCAGGAAAGATTGTTTCCTATCAAGAGGGGATCGAGAAAAGGGCTCATGAAGTGGGATGCTTTGTTTGTTTTTGTGAGGGCAGAGGATATTGGACTAGAATTTTGTCTCCCCTCTAAATACATCTGAGTCTAGGGGGCATAACTTCTAGGTTCAAAAGTCACCAGCTTCCCTGTCCCTTATAGGAGTACAGTACCCCAAACTTAAACCTGTTAGCTTGGCCCCTTCTTACCAGGTTACACAGAGCTGCCCCAGGCTCATTTTCTTCACTCATAAGTACCACAAAGTTAAGAATGTTTGACCTGTTTTTTTCCCTGCTGAGATATGTGAGTATCAAGTGGCATAAAAAAAAAATGAAATTGCCACAAAAGTGAGGCATTGATACCTTATCTGTAAATAACAGTTGATTTGAATTACTCATTTAAACTTATAGTTCAAACCCCAGAAATCACATGCTTACATTTTTATTGCAGCTAAGCCAGGACTGTGAGCTTGGCAGCAAATAGAAGGCTCGGGAGGAATTACAAATGTGGCCCAGTGTGTCACAGTTCCACTTTAGTCATCTGAGGCATTTGAATTCTCACACTTAACAAAATGTGTAAAATCTTTTAATAAATGAGATGGTGGCCTTCCATAATGTACTGCTCTGAATTTTCTAACTAGTGTTTAATGCCTTCTTTCCATCCCATTCTAAAAACAAAAAAACAACTTTAAATAGTTTATGATTTTCCAATAGTTATTGAATAAGGCTTTAATTATACCTTTTCAAATTTATCTCATTCTACTATCCATTGTATGTCATAAATTCCAACCACATTGGTCTATTTAGTGTTTTCTGAGTCATACCTTATACTTTTAGGAGTCAGCTCATAAAACAGTTTTGTGGTATGGTAGTTTGCAGGCTGGACCTGGAGTCAGAAATTCTTGAGTTCAAATACTCACTAACTGTGTGATCCTGAGCAAGTCATTGACCCTCTCTTACGTTCTCTTTATTTAAAAAAAAAACCACGGCAATAATAATAGCACTAACGTTATAGGGCAGCAGTGAAAATCAAATGAGACTGTATATTTGCAAATTTGTATGTATAATAATTATATTACAATTATTACAATATTACAAATATATTATTATAGATAAACAAATACATTATATAGATAATTATATTATCTATATATAGTTATTATTGCTGCTGTTGTTGTCATTTCTTGTAATTAGAATACTACCACTCTACCCTTCCCTCATTTCTGATTTTTGATACCCAGTTCAAATGCTATTTTCCTCCATGTACCCTGACTATCTCCACCCCCTGCTCATCTCTCCTGTCTTTGACATTTAACAGAATTTTTAACATTTTGAACTTCTCACTGTATATATTGATTTATGCATATTCTCCCTTCCTTCCTTCCCCAAAGTCAAGATGGTCTAATAATAAGAGCTAATATTTATAAAGTGCTTTGAGGGGCTCAAAACATTTAACATAGATGATTTCATTTGATCAAATGGTTGGTAAGCTTTGAGCTGAGAAGATCTAAGATTCAAAGTCCCTGATTTTACAGGTAAATAAAGTGAGTCATAGAGACACTAAGTACCTTGCCCAGTAGCTAGCAAACATGTGAGGGAGGATTATGAACCAAGGTGCAGATCTGACTCCAAGACCATGCCCTAACCACTGGACTATAGGGCCACTCTAGTACTCTAAGAACCCTTGCTATGGAGTGGTAGATAAGAACCTTCCAATCTCCAAATGGCTCCTGCTACTGGTGCCCCTCATTGATGGGTAGGGCATACATATCAGGTTATCCTCCCATCCCCTTTACAAAATTACAACAATTTTAACTCTTGTCAAGCCTTACTGTCAAGTCTTCTATCATGGAGCCGTCAGCGGAGGACATCAGTGAAAAGGCTCTTGAGCCTATGCAAGAATGGAGTATAACTTCAGTGGAAACCCGGAGGGGTGATAGTGCTTTGATCTCCCCATGGCTGCCTTAAGTTTGTGCATATGGGTTTGTGCACATAAGATGGAGCTAATTTATCAGGCAGAAAAATTTCAGGCATGAGTAATGTTTTTATACTCTCCCTCCCTCCCTCCCTTCTTCCTCCTTTTCTCAAACTGTTCCTCCTCTTTGCTTCCTAGAGCCACAGGTAAAGTTTTATGGGACAAAGTTTACATATCAGAAATTTTGTTATGAATTCGAGGTAACTGTGTACTGTGATGTCAACAATGCCGATTTTCCCTGAGATTTCCTTCATCTTTCCCCACCATTGTCCTCTTTCTTCCCCTCCTTTCAGTTTCTCTTTATTTTCTGGACCATGCCTCATCTACAGAATCAGTCTGTTAGATCCTGTTTTACAGATGAGGGAATGAGACTCAAAGCAGGGAAGCAAGATAGCCGAGGGCATACAGCAATGGACTAAGGTCTCCTCTATGTCTCTCCAGAATATACTAAATGAGGAGTACTGCCTTAAAAAGAGTAAACAATGCAATTCTGTTGTCCAGAAACATGGATCCATCTCATGCAGCATTCTTTCATTCATTTAATAAGATTTTTAAAAAACCATTTGTTATGTACAGAGAGCATTGTGCTCTCTCTGTATGGATTATGTGGTGGTGGGGAACATGAAAAGCACCACATTAAAATATAAAGATAAATTGGAAGGGTTCATTTATCTCAAGGATTATAGATACTTTCGATAATGTTTTGGAATGCCATCAATCCTACAGGCTTAGCATCCTAATGGCTTTCTGGCTAAAAGCAGTCAGGGCCAAAGGCTAATAAAAGGATAATTTTAGATGTGGTCTTAGTCTGAGTATAGTCATGGAGTAGCAAGTTCTGTTCACATGCACAATGACAATGCAGTAACCATAACTGATTGAAGAAAATATCAAGAATGGAGGGATTACGAAGGACATGAAAGGGAAAAAGGCAGCTAAAAATAAAAAAGGAAAAGAAATAAAGATCATTTATCGACAGTAAACAGATTGAGAAATAACCAAGTCCATTTTGGTTGTTGAATCTTTCCTGGAGCATTTTTCTTTTCTCCCTTTCTCCCAGGCAGTGAGTCTTTATCAAACAACTTTCACTCCTCAATTTTGAAGAGGACATTCAGCTACAGGGATGTGTATGCAAATAACAGCTAAGGGAGAGGGGGAGGGGGAACTCAATCACATGGAGTCTAAAGGTAGTGATGGGGAAAGCTAGGCACACTTTTGAAGATCAAGTGTATGGGGGATATTACCCCATTTGCTACTCTAAAAACTTTGTCTTCTCAGTTTTTAGTAACAAATCCCATCCACCCCCCCTCCAAAAAAAAACAACCCTAAACTCAGTTATCAGTAGAACTGAAGGCAAAATTGTGAAAGTCTTTGACCCTGGGAATCCAATCTTTATTCTTTTCCATTTTTCACTGGATATAAGCTCCTTAAGGGTAGAGAATGATAAATTTTTATCTTTGTATCCCCAGTGCTTAAAACAATGCTTAGCATATAGTAGGTTTTTAATAAGTGGTTTTTGATTAAATTTTCAATTTTTCCTTTCAATGGCACCCCATTCTTCTTCCTCATGGCCTCAACTCAATATGAGTCTCATCCCTTTGTTAAATAAAATGTAATATTTGATCCCTCATTTTGTTATGAAATGAATTAAATTTTTAAAAAAATCATAGATAACTACCATGTACAAGTCACTGTACTAGGCTTGAGACTAATATAAAAATAAACAGGAATTAATTTTAAAAAATCATAGATAACTACCATGTACAAGTCATTGTGCTAGGCTCAAGATTGATATGAACATAAAAAGAAAGGGTTCACTTATCTCAAAGCCTGTACGTGTATTTGTTAACATATTGGAGTGCTATCAGTTCTATAGACTTGGTATCTTATTGGGCTTTTGGTAAAAAGTCCTTAGGCTGGCTTTAGCTTTAGAATTGTAAAGGACCTTAAAGGTCATATAGACCAGGTCTTTCACTTCACAGAGGAGAAAATTGAGACCAAGGGACATTAAGTGAATTATCCAAGGTCACACAGTTAATATGTGGAAGAGTTGAAACTCAAACCTCAGTCCTCTGACTCCAAATCTCATAGCTTTTTTTTTCCTGTAGATTATCCTACACTGATAAAGCCATGGTCAGTGGAATTAATAGCATTAGCCTTTCCCAGCCTCTGAAATTCCACTAATTAGGCTTCATAATAGTTGTTGGTAAAGATAATTCTAATAATTATTAATAATTAATTTCTTTTTTGGATTAAAGTTTATTTTTCCAAATAAAAAGCATGTATTCTCTTTCCATTGGCCATTCCAAAAAAATGTGTTTGTCATTTTGTCCATCTCCTCTTTGTAAGGAGGTAGATGACACTCTTCATCATTGGTTCTCTAGGATCGTTGTTGATTATAGTATTGATCAGAGTTTTTAAATATTTCAAAGTTGTTTGTTTTTATAATTCTGTGGTTAGAGAATAAAATTTTCTGCTTTCACTTACTTCCTCTGCATCAGTTCATGCAAGTCTTACCAGGTTTTGAAACCATTTCATCATTTTTAAAAAATTAATTAGTTTATTTTTAGTTTTCAACATTTATTTTCACAAAATTTTGAGTTACAATTTTTTTCTCCCTATATTTCCCCTACTCCCACCCCAAAATAACAAGCCTACTGAATACCACTTCCCCCAATCTATTCTCTCTTATATCCTCCCCCAACACCTCCCCCCCACCCTTTGCCTAACTTTCTAGTAGGGCAAGATGGATTTCTATACCCGAGTACCTGTATATCTTATTTCCCAGATGCATGTTAAAAAAAATTTTTTTTTAAATATTTGTTTTTAAAACTTTTGAGTTCCAGATTTTTTCCCATCTTCCCTCCTCACCTGCCCTCACTAAGAAGATAAGCAATTTGATATAGGTTGTACATGTGTAGTTACCCAGATTATTTCCGTAATTGTTAATTGTGAAAGACTAACTATACTTCCCTCCATTCTATCCTGCCCTCCACTTATTCTGTTTTCTCCTTTGACCCTATACCTTTTCAAATATGTTTGCTTCTAACTACCCTCTCCCCCAGTCTGCCCTCCTTTGTATCATTCCCCCTCTTATCTCTTATCCTTCTATTTTCCTGTAGGGTAAGACACACTATACTGTGATTTTTTTCTGATAAGTTGTAATATTGTGAATACTGTACCTTGATTTTCTGTGAATGTTTTGCTTTATTTTTTTATGGAATAAATAGAGTGTTCACCATACTGTGTAATCAGAACCTTAAAAGCTATTCAGAGTAGCATTCTTCTGGAAAGCTGCTTGTGTGTGACATTACATTATGGCGTAGTTGGCAAAGATTACAAAGCATAGTGCTTCTATTTGTTCTAGGATCCATGGCCATTTAGATTGAGATTGTGAGGCCAAGGATCCTGGAGGGGAGGAATATAATGATAATGAAATTTAAAGACCCCCCCATATTGGCTTGGTTTTCAGGTTGAGTGTTAAAACACAGAGCTTGTGAATCTCACTTGTGGGATGGACTTGTTGATGTGAAGAAAGAGGGCTGAACCAGGAGGAACTGGTGTCATGGACTTAGAGAGAAGGCCCAAGCAGAGGAGACCAGAAGGATGTTTGTGGAGCAGTATCTTGGAGGCAGAGAGAGAGGAGAATTGCCAGGGGCCAGAGTTGCTGAGAGAGAGAGAGAGAGAGAGAGACTGCTGAGGGCCAGTTGGAGCTGCCCAGGACTTTTGAGAACTGCCACCCAGAACTGCTGAGAACTGAGGAGGCTTGGCTGTGATGCCAGTATTTTGTCTCTCTGTTTCAATGTTGTTTTGTCAGATTTGTCTGCTGGTGAAGGACAGTACTGTTGTTGCCGAACTCCTGGGACCTTGCTGTTGGTTCAGAAGTTGTGAAGAAGGATTTTCTTGTGTGTTTACAGAAATCCTGGAAGAGGGTCTTGCTGATGTTTTCAGGGGTTCTGGGACTGTTCTGCAGGCAGAGTGGATGGATGAGGACAATGGAAATGTATCCTGTAGCTTTGTTAAGCTTTTCCTCCTCAGGAACAGAGATTGCTGTGAACTTGCCTCTTGTCAAGATGAAGGAAGGACCTTTCCTTGGGTTTTCAATGCTGTGATGATATTTTAACCTTGCTGTAGCTTAAGGGTAGATGGCCTTTTGTGCTCTCCTGCCCCTTTTGAGAAAGTGCTTGGCCTTAATGGATGGTATTGTAATTCAGTCATGATACAAGGATGGGAAACTTTTGACTTTTTATGCTCTGTGACTTACCAAATGAATGTACTTTGTTTATGATTGGAAACTAATCTCTATTTGAGAAGAGAGACTTTGATTGACTAAATGAATGTACTGCCCAGGGGTGGAGTAGTACTTGTATTCAATTGGAAGCTTACTTGCTAAATGAATGAGTTACACTGTATTTTGATTTTCTCTGTTCTGTGAATATTTTTTTTCTTGCCTTAATTTGTCACTGAATAAAATAGAGTTACCACGCTGGTATTCTGAATCTTGGAAGCTGCCTTTGCTTGGGATTTCAAGTATGTATGTTATTCCCTCTTTAAGCAAAATTCAATGAGATTAAGATTGTCCCATTCCCTTTCACCTTCCTGCTCTTCTCCTCCATTGTAACAATTTCCTCTTGCATCTTTTATGTAAGATAATTTACCCTAATCTATTTTTCTCTTTCTCCTTCTCCTAATAAATTCCTCTCTCACCTCTTAATTTTGTTTTTTAGATATTATCTCTTCATATTCAACTCATCTTGTGCCCTCTGTCTATGTATACATGAACATACACAAACTCACATTCACATATGTGTTTATATATCCATATACCCTCCTATACATATGTATGTATATATACATATATACATATATACATATATATTCCCTTCAACTATCCTCATACTGAGAAAAGTCTTATGAGTTACAATTATCATTCTTCCATGTAGTAATATAAATAGTTCAACTTTGGTGAGTTTCTTATGATTTCTTTTTCCTGTTTACCTTTTCATTCTTTTCATGCTTCTTGTATTTGAAAGTCAAATTTTCTGTCTGGCTCTGGTTTTTTCATCAAGAATGCTTGAAAATCCTCTGTTTCATTGAATGACCATATTTTCCCCTGAAGCATTATACTCAGTTTTGCTGGGCAGTTGATTCTTAGTTTTAGTTCTAGCTCCTTTGACCTCTGGAATATCATATTCAAAGCCCTTCTATACCTCAAAGTAGAAGTTGCTAGGTCTTATGTTATCCTGATTGTGTTTCCACAGTACTCAAATTGTTTCTTCCTGACTGCTTGCAGTATTTTCTCCTTCACCTGGGAACTCTGCAATTTTCCTAGGAGTTTTCTTTTTGGCATCTTTTTCAAGAGGCGTTTGGTCAATTCTTTCAATTTCTATTTTGCCCTCTGGTTCTAAAATATCAGGGCAATTTTCCTTGAGAATTTCTTGAAAGGTGGTCTCTAGGTTCTTTTTTTGACCATGGCTTTCAGGTAGACCAATAGTTTTTAAATTATCTCTCCTGGATCTATTTTCCAGGTCAGTGGTTTTTCCAATGAGATATTTCACATTGCCTTCTATTTTTTCATTTGTTTGTATCTGTTTAACAGTATCTTGATTTCTCATAAAGTCATTAACTTCCAATTGCTCCAATTTAATTTTGAAGGAGTTATTCTCTCTAGTGAATTTTTGAAATTCCTTTTCTATATGGCAAATTCAGCTTTTTAAGGCATTCTTCTCCTCATTGGCTTTTTGGGCCTCTTTTGCCGTTTGAGTTAGTCTATTTTTTAAGGTGTTATTTTCTTCAGTGTTTTGGGGTCTCCTTTAGCAGGCTGTTGACTTGTTTTTCATGATTTTCCTGCATCATTCTCATTTCTCTTCCCAATTTTTCCTCCACTTCTCTTACTTGATTTTCAAAACCCTTCTTGAGCTCCTCCATGGCCTCTAACCAATTCATATATTTCTTTGAGGCTATTGATGCAGGAGTTCTGATTTTGCTGTCTTCCTCCTGCTCATGCCTTGATCCTTTTTGTCCCCAAAAAGTATTCTATGGTCTGTTTGTGCTTCCTGTGCTTGCTCATATTGCCAGCCAATTACTTGACTTTTGAGCTGTTTGCCACGGTAGAACTGTGCTTTCAGAATGGAGAGAACTTTGTCCCAAATCACTGAAGTTTTCACAGCTGCTGCAGCTATTAAGAAAACACCATCTCTATAGCCCCCACAAGCTCTGGCTCACTGGTCACACAACCCAGGACCAACACCCACGACTGCAATTCAGATCCAATCAGGTTAAAGCAATAGTGATTACTCTTTGAATGGTTGCTTGGTCCCCCTATAATCTCCAGGCCAGGAGCTTCTGAGGCAGCCATGAGGCTGCAGCTGCACAGCTATCCCACCTCTGCCACTTCTTGCCCCAGGAGAAGGACCTGGATCAGGCTCTTCCATCATCCTCCCCTGTTCCAACAAAGTTTCACACTGACCTTTTACTTTGTCTTTGGTGTTTATGGGTTGAGAAGTCTGGAAGATGCCACAACAGCTGGTTATTTGCTCTCCTGAAGTCTGCTCCAGCTGCTGCTGGTTGGGGCTGCCCTGGGGCTAGAAACGTGTGGCTCCTGTGGGACTGCACTCAGCACCTGGCATGCTGCAATAGACCTTTCCTGTTGTCCTGCCAGGCTGTCTTCAGCAGGAGATTTGTTTCTCTCTGTCACTTTGTGGCTTCTGTAAGCTTTAAAATTTGTTTAGAGTCATTTTTTACAGGTATTGGAATTATTTTGGAACCAGAGCCCATGCCACGTTTGTGCTTTTACTCCACCATCTTGGCTCCACCCTTCATCATTTCTTTATATTCCAGCATATTCACATAACATGGCTTGTTCAGTCATTCCCCAATTAATGGACTTTATTCCAGGTTTCTAGCTCTTGGCCACCACAAAGAGAGCTTCTATAAATACTTTCATACATATGAGTCCTTTTCCTCTTTCTTTGATCTCTTTTAAGTATAGGCTTAGTAGTAGCATTACTGGGTCAAAGGCTATGCACAATTTAGTAACTTTGGGAGAGATTATTTCATTTTAAACATAGTGTTACAATGTTAGCAAAAGACTTCTTTGAGTTCAAATTTGTTTTCTTTGTCTTTTTTGTCAGAGATTCTCATGGCATGAAGAGGCTAAATACCCATTGAAGGACTCCCAGATTCTCCATTTAAGGAGGCATTCTAGAATAGTCACCTCACTATTTTCCACTCAGTTCCTTCCTATACTTCACCATCTCCAGAAACTCATCATTCTGCAATATGAAATCAACATGCAGAATTACACATCCTCAGATCATGGCCTACCTGGCTGCTTGACTTCACACAGGGTAAGCCCTACTTCCTAAATCAAATTTTCAGCTTTTTTAATATATTATTTCCTCCATTAGATTATGAGGTACTTGAGGGCAGGGACTATCTTATGCTTTGGAATATAGTAGGTGCTTAATAAATGTTTATTGACTAACTGACTTTCACATTTAGAAATACAATTTCAATGAATGTTTGACCTGGTAGAAGTCTTAAAAATCATTTAGTATAACCTCTTCATTTAGTATAACCTCCTCATTTTACACATGAGGAAAAAAAGGTCTAGAATAGTCAAGACACTACTTCATGGTCATACAGCTGATCAGTAGCAGAGCAGGAATTTGAACTTAGATATCCCAATTATTAGCCAATTGTTCTTTCCACCATGCTTCTCTTGGCTCATATGCCTTTATCCATGAAATCTGAGAAAATTGTCAAATGGTATCATCCAATATACTGAGCCTTTAATTACAAGAATGTTCTTTACAATATTATATCAGAAAATTTTATCCCTCACAAAAAATGCTAGAAACTCCTTACTAGAAGCTGTAATAAAAGTGATCCCTCAATTCAAACCCCAAGTTACCAGAAGTCTTACAGATTGGGACTGCTTTGGCTGAACCATTCCATGAGCTGAGTCTCTCTTAGAGATTACCTAGGGTGACTCTTTTGCTATTTATATAGCAAGTGGCTCTTACTCTCTGTGCCCTCAATCTTTGAGTTCCTAGTGTGGCCCCATCACCTCTGTACAGTTAACTATTGGGAATATAAGGAAAAAGATAACCAAAGAAAACAAATCCTTGAGCTTAATGTAGTCCCCCATAATATCTGCAAAACAGGTAGGGAAAAAAGTCTTTAAAAATTCTCTTTGTTTGGTGGGACTTAAATCTCTCAACCTCACAATGTGTTACAGCTCTAGTGAGGCTACACTAGCCTTCTGAAGAGAATACTCTTCAAGGAAGCTATGGGACACAAATATAATGGAATATTACTTTACTGTGAGAAATGATGCATATGATGGATACAGAGAAGCATGGAAAGACAACATGAATTGATGTAAAGTAGAGGAAGTAAATGAAATTAACCATCATGTATAGTGACTACAATAATAAAAATGAAACAATGAAACAATTGTAACTGAATCTTGAGAAATTATAGTCACCAAGCTTTGCCCCTAAAAAGAGTTAGGAGAAGAAGCTCCCTTCCTTCTTTGTCAAATGGGTGTCTATGGGTGTGGAGCTCTGCAGACTTTTTCAATGTGTTAGATTTGTTGAGTTATTTTCTTGTTTCTTTATCATAGGGATGGTCCTGTAGAAGAGGAATGGGGGAAGGAAATATAGGTGGTATATAAAAAAGATATTGACTATTTTTAAAAGGAAGATATTCTCTTTACCATTCACCCTGTACATACAGTTACAATTACGCTATGCTTCATCACTGCTTAGATTTGTTACAGTGACTAAAAAAAACTTGATTTTTTTTTTCCATCATCCCTACAAGGAGGTCCTCCTTTTAAGGGACATTTACTGCTCCCTTAGAGTCAACAAAACATCTTACCCATTCATTTGAACGTGTACTAAATATCTTCTGTATGAGGAGTCATGTGTGAAGGCACTAGGAAAGGTATAAGGCTTACCATAGATAAGATGTATTCTGTGCTGAGTTTGTAGCTTAGAGTATACAGCTCACATTGTGGTAAGAGATATGATATGAACATAGATAACTATAATATATAATTATTGCATAATAAGTACTTTAGAAAAGTATAAAACAAAGTGTTATGTGAGGAATGAGGAAAGTCATTAGTTACCAGGGGAATCAGGGAAGGTTTTATGGAAGAGGTAACATTTGAATTAGGCTATAAAAGATGCCTAGAACTTCAAAAGAAAAATAGGAAAGTAGAGAACATTAAAAGAACAGGGAATAGAGCAAGTTATGTAGGAGAATACATGACATGTTCAGGGGCCAGGGAATCCAATTTGGGAGAAATCCTAGTGAGTCGAGGAAAGTTCTATAAGACAGGGATGGAAAAGTAGGGCTGTACTTTATTGTAAGAGACTTTGAGTGCCAGAAAAAGGGATTTTAAATTTACTTGGTAGGTCATAGGAAGCCACTGAAAATTTTTTCTCAGAGCAGTGATATGACCAATATTTATGTATAAGGAAAAATATTCTGTAATTTGTAGGCAAGATGAGTTGAAGGACAAAAAGAATGAAAGCAAGACCTGAAAAGAAATGATGACAACATAATAATCTGGGTAGGTATGGACCTGTTTTAGGGTGATGTCAATGAATCAGTGAGCATTTGTTAGACCTCAGGTATGTGTCAGGCATTGTGCTAAACACTGAGGTTACAGAGAAAGGCAAAAGAGAGTTCCTGCTCTCAAGAGACTCACAGTCTAATTGGTGAGACAAATGAAATCTACTATGTGGAAACAAACTACATATAGGAAAGAATGGAAGATAATCAATAGAGGGAATGCACTAGCATTCAGAAGAATTGGGAAAGGCAGGATTTTAAATGGAACTTGAAAAGAAAGCCAGGAGGCAGAGATAGAGAGATAAAAACCAGTTATGGGGCTAGGAAAGAGCACTGGAAATTCCTGGAGCTGGAGGATGGAGTGTTTTGTGTGAGGACTAAGGAGGTCCATGTCACTGGATTACAGAGTTCACAGTGGGGGTGGGAGAATAAGGGAGTATAGTGTAAGAAGACTGAAAAGTAGAGAGTGGCACTAAGTTATGAAGGGCTTTGAAGACCAAAGACAGTATTTTATATTTGATCCTGGAGGTGATAGGGTGCCACTGGAGTTTATTGAGTACAGATATTGCGTGGTCAGACCTGCATTTTAGAAAAACTGATTTGACAGCAGAGTGAAGGATAGACTAAAGTGAGGAAACTTGTCTGGGAGACCAACCAGTAGGCTATTGCAATATTCCAGGCATGGTGTGATGTGAACCTGGACTAGAGTGGTGGCAGTGTCAAAGGATAAAAGAGGGGGGAGCATACACAGGAGATATTATTAAAGTGAAATTTGTAGGATTTAGCAACAGATTGGATATGGGGTGGGAGAGAGTGAGGAGTTTAAATTGACACCTAGCTTTGTGAGCTTGAGTGACTTACCTTTAACAACAATAGGGAAGTTTGTAAAAAGGGGAAGGTTGGGGGTGGTAGAGGAGGGAAATAAGGAATTCAGTGCTGGATATTCTGGGTTTAAGACATCTACAAGACATCCAGTTCAAGATATCCGATAGGCAGCTGGGGATAAGAGAATGATGTTTGGGAAAAAGATTAAGGCTGGATAAGTAGATCTGCAAATCATAAGCATAGACATGATAATTGAATTTATAGAAGTTAATGAGAATATCAAGTGAAATCTTTTAAGGGATAAGAGAAGAAGGCCCCAGACAAAGCCCTGTGGAGAGGGCAGGCTGTCATGCACCATTAATGGGCATAGCATCAATAAAGACCCAGCCAAGGAGATTAAGAAAAAGTGGGTATATAGGGAGAAGGAAAATCAGAAGAGAGTAGCGTCAGGAGAGAAGACAATATAAAGCTGCAGATGGTGATTAACAATATCAAAGGCTTCAGAAAGGGCAGGAAGGGTGAGGGTTGAGCAAAGGCCATTAGATTTGGCAACTAAGAGAACAATGGGCACTTTTGAAGAGGGTATTCCAGTTGAGTGGTGTGGTTGGAATTATAGAAAGTTAAGAAGAGAGTGAGAGATAAGAAAGTGGAAGATTTGGATTTGAATCCTGTCCCATATACTCACTCGCTGTGTGACCCTGATCAAATATTTTCCTTATGACACAACCCACATGAGTTTATGTCTCCTCATCAGTAAAGTGGTAATAATTGTAGCACCTTTCTCACAGACTTGTTGTGAAGACCACATATAAATACGTGTAGAAATATCCACATACGTCTCTCTCTCTATCTCTCTTTTATTCTATCTATCTATCCATCTATCTATCTATTTATCTATCTATCTATCTATCTATCTATCTATCTATCTATCCATCTGTCTGTCTGTGTATGCATGTATGTATCTATCCTATCTCTCTCTTTGTCTCTCTGTCTCATCTCTCTGTCTCTCTCTCTCTCTGTCTCTCTTTGTATACACACACACACACATATACATATTTTTTAAAGTGATATGTAAATGGAGGCTCTTATTGGATAATCAATTAGATGAGAAGTGAGGAAGAGGGAAAATCAGAGGTAAACTCGAAATTTTAAATATGAGTCAGGGTGAAGGTATTGCCACTGATGCAAATAGGGGACCTAGAAAGAGAAACAGGGTTTTGGGAGAAAGATAATAAGCTTTGTTTTAGACCTGGTGAGTTAGAAACCCAGGTGGTATATCCAGATGGAGCTAACTTATGGACAGTTGGAGATGTGGGCCTGCAGCTCAGTAGGATGCTTAAGCACTTGGGCTGGATTATTCAGATCACCCAAAGCTGTCAGCATCTCTACTAAGCACTAGACCAACTCCAGGTAAAGCTGTCTTTCCTGGACGTTAAGGCTGTGTCCTCTAGCTACTCCTAAATGAGTTCAGGGCTTGGATCTTCCCTTCTTCCACCTTTAATAGGAGGTGATTTAAGGAAAGGTTAGAGGGTTCCATACCCTTAAGGATTATCAAATAAAGCTCTAACTAGGGCTGAGATTGTACCTAATTGAGATGCTGACAGCTCTGGGTCACTCAACCCAATCCATATGCATAAGCAGTCCTTAGAGCAGTAGATCCCCATCTTAATAGCCTAAGGTAATGTAAATCTTCTTCCTTCTTCAGTATGTCCTATAAGCAATTAGGATCATAGGATTTAGAGCTAGATGGGCCATCAAATGTCATCTACTCCAAAACTCTCACCTGACATATGAAGGAAACTGAGGTCCCTTACCAGGAGAAGTAACATGCTTAAGTTTACACAGGCAGTAAGTAGCAGATGTCAGGACCCTTGAATCCAAGTCCAGTGCCTCTGTCATTATACTGACTAAAGTGGATTAGTCCCCTAAATTGCAGTTATTATGAGAGGAAATAATAAAACCTTCCCTCAGAAATATACACATGAGTCTGACTGGGTTTGGCAGTACATACCTATAGTCTCTTCTGCTGCTAAGAAAATTGAGTCTGGTGGATACTTGAATTCAAGAGTTCTGAGCTGCAGTAGGATTAAAGCCCATGGGAGGTCCATATTAAATCTGTCATTAATCTGATGAGTCCCTGGAAAAGGGAGGAGGCAGAGATCAACCTGCCTAAGAAGGGATGACCGAGTCCAGGAAAAACTATATGTGCTAATTAATATTGAGCTCAAATAAACTCCACCATTGTACCTGGATGGGGAGAGTCAACCTACTCACCTATGATCCCTATAACCATTTCAGTAGCTTTTCAGAATGAAACATACCTTCCTAGTCCATACTTCCATATGTATGTTGTTTTCCTTCACTGTAATATAAGCTCTTCTGAGAGCGGGGACTGTTTTTGTCTTTATGTTGGTATTCTCATCACTTAAAATAGTGCTTGACACATAGTCCTTAACAAATGCTTTTCCATTCAAATGCTTTCATTCAATCATTCCAACATGTAAGCATGGCATATTGGAGTCAATCACACAAACAGGATTTGACTTTATACAATTCTATACTCATAACCAAATAAGATACACACACACATACACATATGGACACACAATATACATATATACACCTATATACATATGTACATACGCATATATGCACATACATACACCTATATTATATACACGCATATATGTACATACATACATACATATATGTATACACATATATTATATATGTGTATATGCACACATTATATAGATATATGTGTATATGTGTGTGTATATATACATACACACATTTATATATTTATATTTGTGTGCGTGTGAGTGTGTGTGTGTGTGTGTGTGTGTGTGTGTGTGTACACCACACAAATTATATACATGAGGCTCTTCCCTAACCTGGACAATCAAATTTAGTCTGTGGGCATGCCTAAACCCATAAATTCTAGGAATTCACTTCTGAATAGGAAGCTACTCACATTGATACCTAGCAAGTGTTCCCAAAATTAGGGTCAGCAGATATCCCCAGTGCTATTCTTCTCAACGTCTCAGAGGGGTAGATGTTTAATTAATTGATGGAATTATACCAGGGGTGCTTATGTCTTCTTTGCTTGCCTTTCTTTGCTGATTTCTCTATCAGTGAGTGGGTTTTCCAGTCCTGGTCTCTAATTGCTTCTCTGTAGGGCCAGGTCATTGGCTATACTGTGTGGGATCCTGATCATTTCTTTCAACTAATTCATCACTAATGGAGTGATAGAATGGTAGAGTTAAAAGCCGGCATCTCCATAGATAGAAACTTTTCCCATGTTCTCCATCCTTCCCTCTAAGCTTTTACTACCCATTCTAGGATGCTATGCTTTATACTCTTTCACTTCTATTCCTATTTCCCACACTCATTCCTTCATCAGCCAAAGCTTGGCCATGCTTTCCTTCCCCTCCTTCTCATGCTTCTGTTTTCTGACATATTTCATTTCTACCCCATCAATAAAGAAGTAGAGATGGGGTATAATCAAAGATTGAGCAGGGGTGATATTTCCAAAAGATCCATCCCATTTCCAAATGGTATATGTTCCCTTGGCTGGTACATCTCCCTATTTCTTAGCATTCTCTAGTCATAATAATGACAACTCACATTTCTATCATGCTTCAAGGTTTACAAGTGTTTCTTTATTACAACCCTGTGAATATAATTGTTACCATCACCACTTTACATATGAGGAGGGGTATAGAGAGGGGAAGTTACAAGTAGTAAGTATTTGAACCATTTCCAAATTCAAATTTAGCATGCACTCATTAAATGCTATGTACAAGTTAAGAATCAGACTTGGGTTCTATGACTCCAAGACAAGAGATTTGTCGATGATACCACACTGCTCCTATGTCATTTTTCCTGAGAGAAGTGCTCTGGTGCTCTTCATGGATTTTCTGCCTTAATAGCCTAAGTGAAGAAGGAGAGGTCTTTTACTTTCCATAGATCAATATCCTTTGCATCTTTTTCTTCTCCAGTAATAAGTTGATAACTTACTCAAAGAGAGGCAAAGCAGTGTAATGAAAAGCTCATGGAATCTATTTTAACTTTGAAGTTTGAATCTAAATATGTGACAAATGAAAAAGTAATTTCATTTCCTTGAGTCTATACATCTTTTTTTTACTTCATAAATGTGTTATTGATAACTTATGTTTTTATATCACATGCATTTCCAAATATACCACCATCCACCCTGAATGAGCCTTTCTTTGTAAGAAAGGAAACTGTTGAGCAAAACCAAATGATAGAACAGTCACATCTAAAATATAAGCAACATTCTGTCCACAGTCCCCTACCTCTTCAGGAAAAAGAGAGAGGTACATTGCCTCATCTTTTTGAAGAGTTAAGATTGGTCATTTCAATTCAAATTCCACTGTTGTTTTTCGTTTGTTTTTTAAGTAACCAGTGTGTCTATTTTTCTTTTAGTTTCACTTAGAAACTTCACTCTGTATCAATTTATGCAAAGCTTCTTATATTTCCTTGAATTCTTCATATTCCTCAACTCTCACTACATAATATTTCATTACATCCATGTGTCATATTTTGTCCTCAATTTCTTGTTACTTAAATTTCCTCATTTGCAAAATGGAAATAATAACATTTGACTTAATTGTCTCAAAGGGTTGTTGTGAGAAAACAGCTTTGTAAACTGTAGAGTACCTACAGAAATGTGACCAAAAAATCCTGGGTTTTCTCCTCTAGGTCTTAGAGAGCACAAAACAAAGCTAAGAAGAGAGTGTAGCCTTAAAAATAAAGCTAATCATCAATTGTTTTAGAGAGGATTATCTTGGTCCCTTGTTTCTTTTTTTCTTTCTCTTGCTATATCTACCATATGGCCATCTTACTGTTAATTAACACCTCCACCAGACAGTGGGCTGAGAAAGAGAGAGGAGATGAACTCCAAGGCATCCATTTAGGGTGTTGATTCCTGAATCTCACTCCCTCTAACACATTATTCAAGAACTTTTTTTGAACTTTTTTTGTACAAGGTAGAATTGCTTCTATCTGAGAAGTGATTTTTACATAAGTATGAAGCTCAAGAGAAGAGACTACGTGCAGTTAATAAAAGGGGAAAAAATAACACCCCTCATAAGGAATAGAAGAATGTCACCTTTTCCCCACTGGTGGCAGTGGTTGTCATAGCTGCAGGTATGTTAAAAAAAAAGTGCTTAGTTTCATATTTGTGATGCTATCTGTTGAGCCAGTCTTCATTTGAATCAAGTAAGTGTAGTTTTCTGTATTTATAAATTCACACAGCTTTTCAGAGCAAGTTCAAATAACTATTAAAGTGAATTGGAATATTCTTTAATACTCTGTCAATAAAACTGATATTTGGGGATTTCTAAGACCTTATTGGCATGGTGTTGAGAATCATTCAGAGGTTCAAGATTTTAAGTCCACCCTTAATATTTGTAGTCTAAAGTTCTAATATTAACATCAGCAGCAGGATCAACTTGAGGAGAAATTGTTAAATAAGCAAAATCTGTATTTCCCATCCCCATCTCTATGCTTTTATGTACTCTGACTACAAGCAGCCCTAATACGGAAGAGAGGTTGGTGTGCTCCTCACAGATAGCAACAGCAACTGCTCCCTTCCTGCTCCCACAATTCAACTGCTTTGCCTCACAGAATCCCAGAGCCTCATAATTGTAAGAGTCAGAAGAGGCTAAGTTAATCTAGATCTGAGGAAGAATATATGATGTAGCATTCTCATTCCCAACATTTATTCATCCAGCCTGTCTTGGAAGAAATCAAGTGATAGGGGAAACCACTATATCCTAAGCCAGTTCATTCCACTTCTGGAGAACTCTGATAGGTAATTTTCCTGTATATCTAGCTGAAATCTGCTTATCTACAACTTCTATACCTTATCTCTAATTCCACCCTGTTAGAACTAAGTAGAAGAATAATTCTCCTCCAAGTGACAATAGTGATCATGTTTCCCTTTATCCCTCTACTAAGTCTTGCTTTCTCTAGTTTAAACCTTCCCATTTCCTTCAACCATTCCTCATATGGTATGATCTGAACACTTGTCACTATCCTTTTGTGTCCCTCCTTTGAACACTATCCAGCATACTGATGTTCCCTAAGAACACCTTGAACTAAATACCTTTCTGCAGATGTGGTTTGGTAAGAGGAGTAAAAAAAGGACTAAGAAATCACCTTATCAACCCCTGTCTTTGTTCTAAATCCTCTATTTAGAACGTGACTTGCGTAAATATTTAACAACCAGCTGTAGCAGCAATCACACTAGCATACCCAGGATGGCTGCTAGCACAGGTTCTTGGATCTGCTTCACTAGGAAAGATAGCTGTTTAAGGGGGTAAGAGTCTTTTTAAATTACATTCACTAGTTCAGGGGAAAAGTAAGCACCCTGAACTTCAGAGAAAATACAAACAGAGAAATAAAGATCACAAGACAGAGCTCTGACTCCTAAATCAACTATATACTTTACATACATCTCTGGATTGAGGAAGCCTTTACATCTGAGCAGTTAGGAAACTCTGAACATAGTGTCACTTAGAATCTGGACCAGGGAATCACAAGCGAGCCCCCAAAGCAAAATACCAACTCAGAGTATTTGAACACTTCTCAGAGCCAGGAGACATCACAACCCTCCTTACTCAGTGCTTAACTAGAAATTAGCAAAAGGTGTGAAAGCCTTCCTTACAAGCAAGCATGCCCTAAGCAAACTCCCCTTACTGGGCTCCACCTGAGGCCTATTAATGGGGGGGGGAAGATCTTAAATCCCATTATACCAGCTCTCAAAAAACCAAAGTATGTTCTACATATTTTCAGTTTAATCTGCATTAATTCCATCTTTTTCATCACTTTCTTGAGTCTAGATAATCAATTAGACAATAAATAAATAAAACTCTGATTTGTAGCTAATTTCAGAGGTATAAGTGCTCACACTGAAAAATTTAGCAAGCTAGCCAAACAATCTGACTTGAGCACACCTCTGCTTATAGAATGCTTCACAACACAAGATCACATTAGCTTGGTCACATGTCTGATAGTTACCTGACAATGCCTATCTAACAACTTATGAAATTACTCCCCATGGTGGCATCCTATATGATCTAGCCATAAGATCATCCCTGACCATCAGCACAAAAAAAAACTTAATTGATAATGGTGAATATATATCATCATCTCAGAAGACCAAAGCATGGATCCCATTGTTCATAGTTAAGAATTCTACCTTGTAGGCTGATTTCCTTCAAACCTGGGCTAAGTTTCTCTAGGAACTTGGCTTTTGAGCCCTTGCTAAAGAGGTGTCTGGTATTCTAGATGTTTTGATTTTTTTAGCCCTTGTGATAAGAATGGGTGGTGGCAGGAAGGGGTGGTTGGAGAAATTCAGGCCTGATCAGTCAGGAAACTTGATTCTACTTTAGCCCACCAGACTCACAAACAATGAACAACGCAAGTGTGATTGTTTCACCGTGGTAGTAACATTCTCTTTTTTACCATTTAAATTAGCGATGGGCAGATGGATTTGCTTAAGCTATTTTTGTCTTAGAAGATCTGGGATGTGTGCACGTCTGTGAAGCAGGAACTGCTGATTTACTCTCTTCTAGCCTCATTTAAGCTTTTCCTAGTCTTGGATTTGGTTAGGGACTTCAGGTCATCTTGTCAGAACCCTCATCAGTGTAGGACTCCTTCTTCATCTCTGACAGATGGTGATCCAAGCCTCTATCTTAACACCTCTAAGTGATAATGGTTATCATTTAAACAGTACTTTAAGGTTTGCAGAACTTTATATATAATATCTTATTTGATCCTCATACCACCTTGTGGGGTAGTTCATGAACCCCATTTCACAGATGAGGAAACAGAGGTCAAGACAAGTTAAATGATTTCCCAAGGACATACATTAAGTAAATTTCTGAGGCAGGATTCAGTACTCTAGGCATATTGCCACCTAGCTGTTTATATCTGGTGCCCTAGAAGTCACTATTGTCAAGAAACACTCCATTTAGGCCAGTGATTCTCAAACTGTGGGTCGCGACCCCTTTGGGGGTTGAATGACCTTTCACAGGGGTTGCCTAAGACCATCAGAAAACACATATTTCCAATGGTCTTAGGAACCGAGACACCGCTCCTCTATCCATCTCCACGCAGGTCCACCCACATGCAGATACACCCACATATGAGTAGTAAAGGGTCGCAGCATCAAGAAGGTTGAGAACCACTGATTTAGGCCTCTGCTTAGCTTTCAAAGTCTTTCGTAATTAGGCCCCTTCTTATCTCTCTGGCTTTTCTACACCTTACTCCCCTCACTGTACTCTGAGCGCCAATGACACTACGCACCTTGTCTTTCCTCATACCTTCATGCATGATGTTTTCCCACCCCAAACATTTTCATTGGCTGTTCCCCCCATGCTTGGAATGCTCCCTTTTCTCTTGTCTATCTCCTGATTTCCCTGGCTTTCTTAGCTAAATTTCCTCCTTCTGAAGGAAGCCTTTTCCAGTTTTCTTGGGAAAAGATTAATGTTTTCCTCTAAGATCACCTCCAGTTTATCTTGTCTGTATCTTATCTCTACATAGCCATTTGCATGTTGTTTCCCCCCATTAGATCCGGAGCTCCTTGAGATCAGGGATTGTATTTTCCTCTTCTTTGTGCTTCACATAGTATCTGACACATTGTAGGTGCATAATAAGTGCTGATCCTGACTGATTCTATTATTGCATAATTCTAGTTATTATAAAGTTCATATACTAAGGATATATAGTCAGAATCACACATGATTTTGCAAACACAGCCTATAAAAGAGCAGAGAGCTTGAAATATGATATTCCAGAAGGCAAAGACATATAACCAAGAATAACTTGCCCAGAAAAACTGAATATAATCCTACAGGGAAAAAATGGATCTTTAATAAAATAGAGGCCTTCCATGCACTCTTGATGAAAAGACAAGAAGTGTGTAGAAACTGTAATGCTTAAACATAGGAGTTAAGAGAAATAAGGCAGATATGAACAAACAATGATAAGCCACTTAATTCAGATATGGTAAAATGACATATGTGTATTTTCTGAACTATCTCATCATTAGGGGTCATAGAAGGGAAGGTCTGGGAATGGTTTTGTTATGCCTTACTGACCTTAAAAAATAATGGAAAGCAAGGGGAAAGGGAACGTTTAGGGTAGGAAGTGAGAAAGGAAGGTTAGGAAAAATTACCTCAAATAATTGGGGTGCCCAAGTAAAAGTCTATACAAAGAGGAAGCAGTAGGAGAAACAATTGACCTGTGAACATCACTCACATTGTCATCCATTATCATCATCATCATCATCATTATTATTTCTTCCTCCTCCTTTTTCCCCCTTTATACCATTTTATTGTTTCTAGTACCTTATTAAATGTACCCTACTATTTCAGCCTTTTCCAGACCACTTAGATCAGCATGAACACAAAGATCTGCTCCCCTTCCTGGTGGAATATTTCAAGATACTGAAGACGGGCTCTCTGTGGAGTCTCTAAACTACCAAATGACTACTCTAGCTTTTTACATTAACATATATCAATTAGTATGTCATTCTAACAATGGCATAAGGGTTCTCTGATTTCAGACTATTCACAATTGAATGCTAGTCCCTTGAGATTTTCTCTTAGGTTCCTCCATTTCTTCTCTTTATTTATCTGCCACTGCTGTAATATTTTATAGAAAACATTTAAATCTTATTTGATGTATTACTTTTCCCAAGTATAAGTAAAAACAATTTTAACATTTTTTTTCAGATTTTGAGATCCAAATTCCCTCCCTCTCCCCACCTCCTAGTGAGAAGGCAAGCAATTTGACATAGGTTACACATGTGTAGTCATGCAAAACAATTTCCATGTAAGTCATACTGTGAAAGAAAACATAGACAAAAAACTCCAAGAAAAAAAGTTAATGGTATATGAATATAATGGAATACTATTGTGCTATAAGAAATGAGGAGCAGATGGACTTCATATTCACCTGGAGAGGCTTATACAAACTAGTGCTAAGTGAGAAGAGAAGAACCAGGAGAAATTTGTACACAATGACAGACATAATGTATGTGTGATGACCAGCTTTGATAAACTGGACTCTTCTCATCAACGCAAAGTTATAAGACAACTCTAAAAGACTCAGGATGGAAGGAGATGTCTACATTCAGAGAAAGATCTAGAAAGAACAGAGTTTAAATGCAGACTGAGGCAAACTACATGCTCTCTTTCTTTTCCATGTTTGGTTTTGTTTCCTCTTTCCCATTGTTCATTCCAACAGTTACAACCCTTCTATACAACCAGACTAATGTCTAATGTGAAAGTATTTGTAGATCCTATACTTGATTGAATGCTGCCATGGTGGGGGAGGGAGGAGGTGACAAGAGAAAACTTGAAATTTAAGGGATGGTGGAACTGAATCTTGTATACTAAAAGTAAACAAACAAATCAATAAAATTTTTTTTAAATAAAGAAAAATAAAGTTAAGAAAAAAAGTATCTTTGGTCTGCATTCAGTCTCTACCAGTTCTTTCTCTGGAGATGGATAGCACCTATAGAATTGTCTTGAATCATTATATTGCTAAGAATAGCCAAGTTATTCATAGTAGATCATCATATAATCTTGCTGTTACTGTGTACAATGTTCTCCTGGTTCTGTTTATTTCACTTTGCATCAGTTCATGTAAATTTGTCCATGTTTTCCTGAGATTCTGAATTGGGAGGAAGCATGGCTGTGATGCCAGTACTTTGTCTCTCTGTTTTGATATTACTTTGTCAGATTTGTCTGCTGATAGAGGATGTTGCTGTTGTTATAGAAGCCCTGGGACCTTACTGCTGGTTCAGAAGCCCTGAAAGAGGATTTTCTTGTTGTATGTTTTCAGAAATCCTGGAGGAGGGTCTTACTGATGTTTTCAGAAGTCCTGGGACTATACTGATAATTTGTGCTGATTTCTCAGACCTTGTTGTTGGGTCTATGTTGATTTCACAGGCAGAAAGTCAATTGATGATGGTGCTGGAATGTGCATGAAGATTATTGTGGCTTTGTTAAGCTTTGTCTTCCCAGGAACAGAAACTGTGAAGGACTTGAGGTAGACTGACATTGTGAGCTTCAACATGGAACAGGAACTGCACGAGGAACTGAGAGCTACCTGCCCTTTAATCCAGGTGACAGTTGGATGGATTTGAGCAGGAGCTAGGACCATGGAAGCTTAGAGCCTGTGTTGTTCAGAGAATAAGAGTGATCTGAGACCTGGGTTCAAGGTAAATTTAGGTGTGGATTTATTGAGTAAGCACACAACTACCAGAGTGTAAACTCAAATCGGTAGTGTCCATTGGAGGTACAGGCATTGTTTAAAAAGGCTAAAACCACAAAAACCACAATCAGGGAGGGGAGCTAGCAGAAGCTCTGATGTACAGAAGCAAAGAACAGCCATTGGTTACATATGTAGCTCAGGGATAATTTGGGAATATGGCGCAAGGGTACAAGGGTGCAACCTTCCTGTGACATGGGGGTCCTTCCTAGAACAGGGTGGAGGGCACAGAGCGGAGGGTTATAGTCAGCTTCCCAGAACAGAGTAGAGGGTCATGGGGTAAGGGGGACTGGAATTCCCCAGAACAGGCCGGGGTCACGTTCTGGACAAAGGGTGTGGGGACCCTGCTTGGTCAGCAGAACAGAAAAGGGTGGTCTCTACATAAGATAGTCTTGCACCATAACCCCGGACTGAACCTTGTACACTATAATGATTCAGGGAGAATATACAGAATGCTGATTAAGGAAGGGCGGTGGGGTCAGGGGACTCCACCTTAGGCAATACCCAGGACTATGCTTTAAGCTGTTTCAAGCTATTACAGGGTGTAGGATAGAGACAAAGACAGAAATATAAAGGGGCTTAATGGTGGGCCACAAATCAGGTGGTATGTAATGACCTGGGATTTGGGTTTGGGTACAACACCTGTCTCAAGTCAAGATGAAAAGACCTCTCCTAGGGTATTTAATGCAAACTGAGAAGATCATGATTTACTGTGGTTTAGGAGTGGAGAACTTTGAACTCTGTATCCTGTACCTTTTCAGGATGATTGGAAAGTAATTTCCAATTAAGAAGAAAGAAGACTTTTTGATTGAAAGATTAAGACAATGTGACCTAGGTTGGAGAACTTTCACCTCTGTACTTTGTATCTATTAAGGAGGCTTGATTCCTTCAGGATGATTGAGTTAAGGACTTAGTGAATGATTGTACTTTGTGTCTCTTAACCTCCTTAAGGATGATTGAATTAAGTTCTTACTGAATGATATCTTTTGTTTAAAACTATGTGGCCACTTTGGTTAAGACTATGTGGCCACATACAAGCACATATCTGAGTATGTATATATATATGAATACATAGAGGGCATAAGATCAATTGAATAGGAAGGGACAATATACTAAAAGGTGAAATACTGAGGTAAGAAAGGATTAGATTGAGAGGAAACAGGGAGAGACAGAATGGGGTTGAGCATGTCATGGAAGA
>CM053580.1:447384931-447403849 GCA_028627135.1 Pseudochirops cupreus
ACATAGGAGAGATTAGATTGGGGGAGGGGTTATACAAGGGGATGGCTGTTTTGAGGGGGGGTAGAGGAAAGATGGGGAGAAAATTTGTAACTCAAAATCTCGTGGAAATGAATGATGTAAACTTAAATAAATAAAATAAAATATAAAAAAAATAAAAAAATAAAAGTAAAAAAAAAGAAAGATAATACATTATACATAAATATAAGTAGATTGAGCAATAGATAGTTATGCCAAGAGATAGATATATGCAAACTGTTCTATAAAAAAAAAGACTATGTGGACACTTTAATGATAACTTGTTATGCTCTAACATTGTGAATGCTGTACTTTGGTTTCCGTCTGTGTTTTGTCTTAGTTTATTACTGAATAAATAGAGATCATTATATTATGTGATCAGAACCTTGAAATTATTCACAGCAGCAGTCCTCTGGAAAGCTGCTCATGCTTGGCTTTACAATTCCTTAATTTTATTTATTTTTTGTGTGTGTGCCTCCTTTACCAAACTGCTGACATTTTTTTCATGATTCTTTTGCATCACTCTCATTTCTCTCCTCAATTTTTCCTCTACCTTTCATATTTGATTTTTTTAAATTTTGGGAGGGCTCTTCTATGGCCTGAGACCAATTTACATGTATCTTTGAGGCTTTGGATGCAGGAATTTTGACTTTGTTGTCTTCTTCTGAGTATGTGTTTGCTTTTGTCACTGTAGTAACTTTCCATGGTCATAATTTTCTGTTGTTTGCTCATTTTCTAACTAATTTCTTGACTTTTAACTCTATGCTAAACTGAGGCTCTGGAAGAGGCACTGTCCCAAGCTTCAGTTTTTTTGTGCAGTATTTTCGGAGGTAATTCTGGGGATCTGTAAGTTTTTGGCTTATTCAAAGTGGCATGATCTAGGGAGAAGTGTGTTTACTATTCTCTGGCACTTTGCATTGGTTTGTGAGTGACCACAAGTGCTCTTTTCAACCCTAGAACTGTGTCCCTGCTCCCTTGTGGCTGTAAGCTCTGCTGTGCTAGTACTCCTCCTCACATTGGGATTAAGACCCAGGACTGTAAACCAGATCCAAGTATAGGCAATGCAACAGAGTCCTTACTTGGTAACAGCAAAATGACCCCAGTAAATATCCTTCTGACCTGTTATCTGATCTCCTTACTGTCTCTGGGCTAAGAGGTCTGGAAATCACTACTGCTGCTGCTGATTCAGCTGTCCCAAGGCCTGGTTCTGGTTTGCTAGGGCCTGGTCTGTGCTGGACTATGCTCCTCTCTCACCCATGCCAAACCTCTAAGTTGTCTTGCACTGGAAAATTGTTCATTCCATTTTTTTCCTGGGTTCTGCAGCTCTAGAATTTATTTAGAGTCATTATTTAAAGATATTTGGAGGGATTTGGGGGAGAGCTCAGGTGATTCCCTGCCTTAACTCCACCATCATGGCTCTGCCTTACTGCTATAATATTTCAATGGCATGTTCTATATAATACTCAGCTAGTTCCTCTCCAACGGCTGCTCTGTTGAGAAGGAATATGATTTTGAATAGATGGGGTTCTTCCACTGGCATATATCTTACTTCCTCTTTATATACAAATGTTCATCTTCATATATCTTGCAATGTCTTCAGAAACTGTCCCTTTGAAGGAGAGTCCTGATTTTTCTTTCTATAGCTTTCTTGATCTAAGATCTGTATGTGTGGATTGTGTAATCAAGTCTCATGACTGGCTACCATCTTACTGTAGAAAAATTCCATTCTGCTGTATTCTATACTCATCTTGCTTCATTCAACGCCTACTCAGGTCTAAGAGATTGTGTGCCCTTACTATTAAAATGTAGCAGCGGTAAGTGGTTACAGGGCCCATATATGCAGATACTTTGTTGACCCCCACGTGGCTCTTTCATACTCTCTAGCTTTAGAACTTTTGTGCTGTCCACACTTCTAACATGAAAACCTTTTCATCAACTCTTCCTTCAAGTCTAATGAATATCAGGATTCAAATTAGGCAAATCAAGGCAAGGCAAAATGTCATTTACTGGTAGATGCTTTATATATATGTATATATATATGCACATATATATATAGATAGATAAATTTGTGTGTGGCAGGGGGGAGGAGGCTATATTCCTCAAGAACTAAAACAAGTCTACTTTATCTTGGCCTCAAGATACTTCAACCCCTTAGAACACCTGATTTAAAATCCTGGCTTGAACTTTTTAACTTCCTAACTGTGTGACCTGGTGTAAGTCTCTCTATTTGTAAAAAAGGAACAATGAATTTTCTGTTCTTACTCACATGGTTGTTCTGAGGAACTCACTTTCTACATCTTAAAATGCTACACGTAAGTGAGCATGCTCTATTCCTACTAATTGTTGCTTTCTCTAAACTCTACTGCTTTTATTGTCTGTTATATATCTGATTTATGTATGCATATTTTGAGTCATCTCCTAGAGTGAAAGTTCTTGGAGGTCATATTTGTTTTGTACTCTTCCTAGCATCTAGCAAGATCTAATTCACACAGTAGACTCTCGACAAATATATGTGGATTTAAATTCATAATTTAGTACAAACTACCACTTTTATTAAAGATGGCTTTGGACTATCTTAAGCAGAAATGGTTTTTTGGATGTATAAATTGCTTTTTTCATACTTTTCTCACTGATAATTCTCATATGGAATAAAGTTTTAACTAATTTCCTATTCCTTCAGAAATTGAGGTCCTATTGACTAGTCTGGGGAACTCCTGCACAAAAAAAATAGGCTTAAAACCCTAAGGAGTACTTGTCAAGATGCCAGCTGATAGAGGATTATTTATTATTTGCTTATTATATTAAAAAGAATGGAACCCCACCAATGCCTCCTGGAATTGGCCTGTAAAGATACCGCCATGTAGAAAATGGAGATAGCATTTGAAGCCAACCTCACAGTTGATTTGGCCTATTCACCCTATGAACAAAAGAGTGTCCACCCCTATAGGAAAATAAATACAAGCACTATCAAAAATGAGAAAACCCAAGCACCCTGACATTCAGAGAATTCCCCCTCAATTGGATCAAAAAGGGAGAAGGTCAGACACCCATTTCCTGGAAGAACTATCCTTTCTTCTGGTCGGTTAAATTGTAAATAAAGTACAGTGTGGTATAGTGGAAACAGAACTGTCATTAGAAAACCTGGGTTCTAGTCTCAGCTCTGGCGCTTAATTTGCTGTGTGACCTTGGGCAAGTCACTTGACACCTCCTTTCCATTTCCTTGTCTGTAATGTAAAGGGTAGAGTGGACTAAATGATTATTAAGATTGCTTCAATCTGTAATGATCTGTGATCTATTTAGAAAGAAAGCTCTAGTTAGCCTTCAATGATTTTAGCTACCTAAAAATTGGTGATAAATATTATTGCTTATTTGTTCTCATCTTTTTTAAATCAAAAAGAAATATTGGATACACACACACATATATAATCACACACATATGTTTTTATACATACACATACATACAACTTCAAGACTGTGATTTGAATTTTTGAAGGTATAAAGTCTTTGAAATTCAAACAAGAATTCATAAAATTAAGCAGTTAACCTCTGGATTCTCCCATTTTTGAAGATATCTCAGCAACTAGAGAGAAATGAGAAGACGAACTTTGACTTGGCCTTAGGAATAGGAAGAAAGAGGAAGAGGTCAAACTTTCTGTCAACAAGATGGAACATTTTCTGAGAGTAAAGGTGGCTAAAGGAAAAGGAATGGTATTTACTGTTTCTCCATGTGACTGCCTGTCTGTTGGTAGGAGATTAAAGTGGACTGTGAAGTGTGTTTTCTTCCTCGTCTGTCTAAAATATTAGGAGAAGCTGTCACTTAGAAAGTAATACATGTTATTGGTCGTGGAGCATGAAACCCCAGGTCTGAAATGGATGTCACTGGGAGAGATTTCTGAAGCACTTTTCTGCTGTAGCTAAGATATTGATAAAGGAATATTTGAGATAAACTTAGTCTGCAGCAGATGAATAACAGGTATAGAGTGGGTAGTCTATGCAAGCTGGGATAAGATGGACAAAGATTTTGAGGTGATGAAAACTGACACTTAATGGAAGGGAAATGAAACTGACCACCTCCGTCCCTCTAATCTGTGTGTGAGTGTCCCCTGCTGGACATCCAAAGAAAATCCAGCGCTTGAAAAAGTCATTCAGGCTGGACAAATTTCATGTGCGTGGTGCAATGTCCTCTACAACATCATCTGCCATTTGATGGAAGTTCAAACTGTAACTCATTGTAGAGAAGAACTTTTCTCTTCTGAAATATCCTGGGAAATTAATATTTTAAGGATAGCCACAGAAACTGTTATTCCATATGGCAGTTGAAAGCAATCTTTTTCTATATTCTTTATCTTTTCTCCATTTCTTTAAAAGGTATTATCATCACTCAGTTCATGAGTACTAAAAACAACTCTCCCATACCATTGTAGATGGTCTCTGTGATTTTTAGAGGCCATTGGATGACCAACCTTCTGGTATTAGCTTTTCCAAATTAAACTACATTGGTTCTTAGTGTCGCTGAATCCATACTTGAACACTTTCTAGTTTAATAGGACCTGCCAGGTTCACTGACCTGTGAGAACTCAGGGCTTCTTCCAAGCCATGATGAGGTATTTACTTACTTACTCATTTATTCATTCATTCAACATTTATTTAATTTCTGTTGTGTGTCAGGCACTGATATATGTTATATGCTAGATATCTGAGAAGGATTTAAGTGGAAATATCTTCCCTCAAGTTTAATTCAGATTTTAAAAATGATTTAATATACATATGTATTATATATAAGATAGACATGTTGTGTATCTTACATATAAGGACCTAGGTGGTGCAGCAGATAGAACACTGAACCTGGAGTCAGGAAGACTCATCTTCCTGAGTTCAAATCTAACTTCAGACACTTAAAAGCTATGTAAACCTGGGTAAGTCATTTAGCTCTGTTTGCCTCCCCTATAAAATGAACTGGAGGAAGAAATGGCAAACTGCTCCAGTATCTTTGCCAAGAAAACCTCAAAGAGGTCACGAAAAGTAAGACACAACTGAATAACAACAACACAAATACATATAGGTGTGTATAGTAATGGTTTATAATAGGTATGAGTTATGATTTATAATAAGTATGAGTTAGATGAGTTTCTAATGATCAGAAACTTAAAATTGAACTGCAAATATCCACTATCCAGGCCAAGTCCTCATTTCTCCCCTAGCATGTCATTACCATGGAAGTTTGAAATCTGAATCACATCCTCACTGTGTCTGTGTTTCAGTCAAGTGAAGGCATGTAACAGTGATACAAGCAATTATAATAAGGATGAAATTCAATTTAATGCTATAGAGAAGGCATCCTGTTTCCAGATGTGGGCGATAGATATAAAAGAAGACAAGAAAGGACCCCATATGTGAATATTGTATGGGGGGAGGGAACGAGGCTTAAATAAATTTACATATTCCGTGCATTATAATTTGAAAATTCATGCACTGTTATGTGTTGGAATGACTGAGTCAGAAATTCTCTCAAAGAATGGTTATAGGGATGGATGTTCCAAAGTCTTATTTGTGTTCTTGTGAAGTGTCCTGTTTTCAGGCATCAGATGCTCTGAAGCTTCCTACTGAGTCAGGATATGGCAAAAAATTACAGGAGAGCAGGAAAGGATTACATCTTCCAGCTTGACAGTTTTAAACATTTCACTCTGCAGAAGGGAAGTAATTTATGGGAGAGTCAAGGACAACAGAATAACGATGAAGAATCTCCATTGTACAGACAGTGCAAATGATAGAGGCAACATGGTTTAGGGGTGAGAGTGCTGACTTGTGATTAGCCATGACATTAACCTCTCTAAGACACAGGGGATTGGACTAAATGATCTCTAAAGTACCTTATAGCTCTTTGATGTATAATCTGTGTGTCTACATGACTAAATAAAGCTGATTGACCCAATCAAATCTGGGGCCATTGTCACAGTACAAGACACATTTTGGGTGAATAAAATGATTGCCCTCAATGAGTGTGTATGTGTGTGTGTGTGTGTGTGTGTGAGAGAGAGAGAGAGAGAGAGAGACAGACAGACAGACAGACGGAGAGACAGAGAGAGAGACAGAGAGATAGAGGTGGGGAAGGGAGGAAAGGAAGGAAGAAGGAAGGAACAGAGGAATGGAGCGAGGGAGGAAGGAGAGAGGGATGATGGGTAGATGGAGCAATAGAAAGACAAGAGAAAGAGACAGACGAACAAGTCACTTATTAAGCACTTATGTGCAATGCCCTGACAAGATGTCCTTGTTCTCAAGGAGCTTAAATTCTAATAAAATAATTCTAACAAGAGAAAAGAAAACATAAAGGGGAGCTGAAAAAATTAAGCAGGGAATGGGAAGATGGTGTCCACCCAGGGAGAAGGAAGCTGGAATGGAGGTGGAGCAGGCCAGAGAGTGCAGTGGAAGTGAGGTGAACAGTGTGCCTAGGATTCCTCAAGACATGGCAGTCTGGGAAGACAAAAATGGGAAAACTAGAAAGTGGAGTAGGCTTCAGGGAAAAGATAACTAGTTTTCTTTGGGATAAGTTGACTTTGAGGTAACAACAGAACATCTAGTTGAACTCAACAGTCCCACCTAAAGAAGTTCTGTATCTGGGATAGGAATGCTGATTCACATCACCTGGATATTTTTGGACAAAGCCAGGATTTGAGTCCAATGTATCTTCATAGCTAAGTTTTGGAACATCCAGAATTACTGGCAAAAGTATAAAAGAAGGTTCTTTTCTGCCTTATAAACCAGTCCCCTTCAGTGACTTCAGAAATGAACTAACTCCCGCTGGTATTACTGATCAAAAGTGACCAGGTATACTTATGGAAGAAAGACCCAAAGAGAAAAAAAAATTGTTGTGTGTGAAGAAAAAAGAAATAATAACAGAAAAACACATGAAATAACCTTATCACCTAAATATGATCCATCCCCACTCAGGTCTGTGCAGGAAAAATGCATCCCAAAATGTGGGAGGGGCAAAAGTATAAGGAGATGCCTGGGATGATGAAAAATTGTGTAGGGCCTGTTGTTGTTGTGGTTCAGCTGTGTTTGAGTCTTCATGACCCCAATTGGGGTTTTCTTGGCAAAGATACAGGAATGATTTGCCATTTCCTTCTACAGCTCATTTTATAGATGAGGAAACTGAAGCAAATATGGTTTAAGGGACTTGTCCAGGATCACACAGCTAGTGTCTGAGGCCAGATTTGAATTCAGGAAGATGAGTCTTCCTGATTCCAAGCCTACTACTCTATCCACTGTGCTACCTAGTTGCCCCTACTGGAGAGAATTTCAACTAACCAACTTCATCTTGGTGGTCCCAAGGGTCTGCCCTAGAGCACCGAAGCAGGTTTCCAAAGTTTATTTAAAACAAGTAATTGGATTTTTAGTAGCTTGGTTTATCAGAAGGTTTAAAATTAATTAATGGATTTTAAGGTTATAGAGTATAAATGCACATTCCTTGGGGGAACTCAGAGTGAGTGTAAATAGCAAGTGTTCCTGTTCTGCCCAGAAACACTGAGGGTCTTCCCCCTTCCACCCCACTGATTTTTTATTGAAGGCAAACTAGACTATCTTTTGCCTCTATTCTTACCTATCCTCTAATTACTGAATGGGCATTGTCTCAAGCAAGTCCAGACCTGGGAAAGACATTAGCTTAAAAAAGCCAAGGTCTCCCACTGCATTCTGGGTCATTTGCTAGTCATCTTGACCTATGTCTTACCACTGGACCCCTATGACTCTGGAGGACAGAGTGAGGCTGATGACTGTCCAGGTCTGCCTCACTTAAATCCAATTCACTTACAAGTCAAGACATCAGCCTCCTGATGTCCTCTTCAAAAATGAAGGAGGAACAAAAACAGCAAACAAGCTTGGGGAAGCAGAAGAAAAAAGGCATGGAGTATGACATTATAGAGTTTCTGAAATTGTTTGCAAATGAGTTGAACTCCTCTTTTAAACACATCAAAAAACTCTAATGAACTGAAATGGGCATATAATGGATCAGATGACTTCTGCTTGAACATATGTGGACAAAGCAACCAGCATATGATATCTTAAAGTACCACCTGAGAAAGTTTAAAACTTAGTTTTAAAATTCCTTTTTCTGAAAGGTTTGTCACGTCATCATGCAACTGATCCTTAACAAGTAAGACTTCAGTCTACAACTTTCTGAACTGAAGACTGGTTCTCTAGCCACTACACTATGCTGCCTCTCAAAACTGTAAATTTCTTGTTTAGTTGTATCCAACTCTTCATGACCCCATGGGCCATATTATCCATGAGATTTTACTGGAAAAGATAAAATGAGTGGTTTACCGTTTCCTTCTCCAGGGGATTAAGGCAAACCAGGGTTAAGTGACTTGCCCAGGATCACACAGCTACTGAGTGTCGGAGCTCAGATCTGAACTCACATCTTTCTGACTCCAGGTCCAGAGCTTTATCCACCAAGCCACCTAGCTGCCTCCCAAAACTGTAACTATATATGTATATGTATATACAAATACATATATATATATGTGTGTGTGTATACATATATACATATACATACATAAACACACACACACACATGCACACACACACACACACACACACACACACACACACACACGTATATATAAAATCTTCAATTCTCTTGCCTCCAGCTGAAGAGAACTGAATTTGATATTTTTCTCCATTCCCTTTACAGGAATGCTTCAGGTTTCTTCTCAGACCTTAACCTGCTTCCTTCCATCTCTGGCAGGTGTGGCCATGCAGAATGTGTGACCATACAGCACAACCAAGATAGAATTGGAATCGCAGACCATACATCTATAACCTGGGGATTCATCCATTAAGCCATGATACCAGTTAGGGCCTCCAACAAGACTAATAGAAATCACATTAAATTTTTTTTCTGATCCTCAGTCTCTCCTTCCAGCAAACATATAATTGGAAATTCATGACCACTGCTATCTAGAAATACCCACCTCCGTGACCATTAACTCTGACTCCTTGTGGCTCATTAGGCAAAACCAGCTGACAAGATAGCAGCCTGCAAGGGAAAAGGCATTTCTTCTAGAAAAGAGTAGGTCCCCAGAAAGCCCTGGAGTAATAAGGGATCTTCAGGGACATAGCACTCTCCAGGGTTTAGGTTTTTCTTTTTTTAGTTGGTGTTTTCTGCATCTAAATGTACTTCTTTGCATAATAGCAAGAGTTTCCAAAGGGAAAATGCACCAGTTCTGCAGAGTAGAGAAGATAAAGCCTTTTCCCCCCTAATCACGAGTGGAATGAAGTGCAGAGGCCCAGATCTGCAGACAAACTTCTATCTTTTCTTTCTCTAAGATTCACCAGCACAGATGGCCGATAAGCCAAAGATAGATGGATGTAATCTTGATCCCAAATAAGGCAATGTGATTTCTCCAGTTATTTCCAGCCTCTAAACAGGAATTTACTCAAACAGCATATGTGTTCCTCATTAGCCCCAACAGAGTCTATACTTGAAAGGATGAAGTAAAAATATGTGTATACACATACATATGCATGTATACATGTACATAAACACATGTATCTACACACATGTATATCTATACATATGTGTGTATATACATACATACATACATGTATGTACACACACATATATATACAAATATGTGCCTATTTTAGGACAGATTTGATGAACATTTTTAAAAGTTTGGACTGATTAATTTGTTTCTAGGCTAAGTGTTAGAATTTGGCCATGTAACCTGAGTTTCAAATGAGACTCCTAAGCCTCTTTTATCTTTGGAGTCAAACAGAATTCCGTGTTAGGTGTTCTTAATGATAACATATTTTTATGGCTCACGTCTTCCTTATGTTTTATCTCTCTCTGTGTTCCACTGGGAACCTCTAAATTTAGTTCATTGCTGGTTAGGATATTCAAGTTAACTCAGCTGCTAGGAATCAAGACTATCAATAAGCAATTTGAAAATAAAGCTTGTTTACTATAAATCAAATAAAACCAATAAAACCAATGCCACAGAATCTTGTAGTATGGAAAAAAATCCCATAATAAAAGAAAGGAATGCCCTTGTTGTACTGGCATGACTGGAGAACCTCACTGAATTTGATTTATTAAATGTATACTTTATGAAAGGCACTGTATTATATAGTAGGGATACCAAGACAAAAATGAAACAAATATTCCTGTCCTCAAAGGGCTTACATTGTGCTGGGATAAAACAACATGGATATGGAAATATAAATTATAGGCAAAAGTAATTCCAGTGATAGAAAACACTAATGGCTAGGGGGCAGGGATCAGGAAAATTCTTGTATGAAAGGTGGTACTTGAGTGTGGTATCTAAGGAAGTTAAGGATTCTGGGAAGCAAAGATAAGAGGGAGACAATTCCAGGCTTGAGTGAACAATCTATACAAAGTCATAGAGATGGGAGATGAAGTGTTACATATAGGAAATAGTATGTATGTCTACCAGTTTGGCTGTAGAGTATATGAGAAAAATAAAAAATTAGTCCAAAAGTATATATTGCAATGAGATTATAAAGGACTTCAAATGCCAAATATACAAATTAATATTTTATCCTAGAGCCTCTTGAGTAAGGAAGTGGCAGACTTAGATCTATGATTTAGGAAAATCAATTTGTCAGGTGTATAAATTAGAGAAGGTAGTGACTGTAGGCAGGGAGGTAAATTAGGAAGCTATTGTGAGAATACAGATGGAAGGTGATTCTGTCAGTAAAGAGTAGAGTACATAGATGTTGTGGAGGTGGAATTGACAGGACTCAGCATCTAAGTGGATATGGAAAATAAGGAAGCATAAAGAGTGGAAGATGATTCTGACATTTCAAATCCAGGTGATTGGGAAGGTAGTTGTGCTCTTGTCAGAAAAAGAAAATCTAGAAAGAAGAGTATGTGTAAAGCAAAAGGCAAAAGTTCTGTTTTGGACATGCTGAGTTTGAGATACTTATGGGACATCCTGGTAGAAAGGTTCATCTGTGCCTTGGTAGAGAGATGAGGGGGAGATCTATAAATCTGGGAGACATCTGCATAAAGACTAAAATTCCATTGGAGTTTATTAGATCACTAAGAAAGAGAGCATAGAAGGAAAGGAGAAAGACATGTTATGAAGTATAGCCTATTCCTTGGGTTGAAGTCATTAGAGGAAAGTAAGTTATTTATGCATAAACAAAAAATATAATCATTCCAGATTCATTTTTCTCTCAGATTCAATAAATGATTCATAGTACAGAAAGTAGCCCAACATGAAGCAAGGGGTCTCACCAATCAGTGTGAAAGAGCAAACCATCATTTCTTTGTTGGAAGACTACACAACCACCTATGTGATATAATTTTGGAGTTTCCAGGAAAAACCATGGCCCCCAAATTCTCACTCATCAACTGGTTTTTGCCCAAAAGTCACCATTACATCTTCATTTCTTTAGCCTTAGGCATTGGTTCTCAATCTTCCTAATGCCGCGACCCTTTAATACTCATATGTGGGTGTATCTGCATGTGAGTGGACCCACCCAGAGATGGATAGAGGAGCAGTGTCTCGGTTCCTAAGACCACCGGAAATATGTATTTTCCGAAGGTCTTAGGTGACCCCTGTGAAAGGGTCATTCGACCCCCAAAGGGGTTGTGGCCCACAGGTTGAAAACCACTGGCCTAGAGAATCTGAACCTTTTTAGTGGCATGGGCATCTTTAAAAATCTGCTAATGCCTATGGATCTACTTTTAGAATAATATTTTGTTGTCCACATCCATAAATGAAGGAAATGCTAAATTTCAATTAAAGGTTAGTAAAATTAATGATTTAATTTTTCCTATTCAAATTTATGTACTTCGGGGGATGGGGGGAGGGGTGGTGCAGCAGTTAGACCACAGGTTAAGGTTAAGGTTAAAGAATTCCTTCTTTTAGCCTGAGAATTTGCTACTTTTAAAATAGTAAATGTTGCTAGGATGTTTGAGTGTTGTGATCAATCACTTATTCCTTGGTTTCAGGTCACTTGCTGAGATCAAGTTTTGCTTAAGAGAAAGGAGAGATTTCAAAGTCAGTGAACTGTTATGAAGTATGAGGAAGAGGGAGAAAAAGAGCAGAATGAAGAGACTGAAAGTATGAATACATTTTTGCCTTGTTGCCTGTGTTATTGAAAGTGACCATTTTGGATATGTCTATGATATGCCACTCTAACTGGACTGTAGACCCTTGGTTCAATTTATACTGCTTCCACTTACAAGTTCTGCCAAAAAGAAAAAAAAAAGATAAGAAAAGAAAAACAACATAGCATGTATTTTGGAAGTTTCTATTCCAGGATCTGTAAAAATAGCAACGAATTGTCTCTAATAAAAGGCATAAGGGTCAGGATGTGAACATATTTCTTCATTAGTACTGTAATGTTTTCTTTTGACTCAAATTTTTCATTTTGACAGCAACTAACAAAGAAACGAGAATCAGGTGACTCAGGGCTCCATCATAAAAAAGGCCATGAAAAATATTTACAAACACAATGTCACATAAAAATGTCTCCAGGAAACTTCGTTATGATTATTTGGAATTTTATTTCCTTAAGTAAATTTGGCATCATACTGTCCTTATATCATACCATGACGAATGCCATCTTATAAAGAAATTTCAAAGGACATCAAAATGTTATGTATGGGAACATAACATTATCCACATCTGTATCAAGGGGCAGAAAAATTAAGATACCAGTGAGCTAACATTTTCCAAAAGAGAGACAACTTTTTAGAAAGAGAGAAACATTCTGAGAGACACAGCAATGTTGTCTGACTCTTCTAGGGACAAATCCTGTGCTTTGTCATGCCAAGACAAAAGAAAGGGGGATTTGGTTTGCATTCATATTTCTGAAAATGACTGGTTTAGTTCTAGTCTTCTTATGAAAGATTGAAATCCTTCTGTTTCATTGAATAACCATCTTTTCCCTTGATGTGTTATGCTTAATTTTGCCAGGTAAGTGATCCTTAGTTGTAGTCCTAGCTCTTTTGCCTTCCAGAATAACATGTTTCTGAAAAATGACTGGGAAAAATATTGATAGTGTACTGCTAGGAATTCTTCCTTTATCTACTAGATGAATTTGGATCTGCTTCTATTCCGGTTGTGAAAGAAGGAAGGAAGGAAGGAAGGAAGGAAGGAAGGAAGGAAGGAAGGAAGGAAGAAAGGAAAGGAGGAAGAAAGGAAGGAAGGGAGGAAGGAAAGAAGGAGAGAAAGAGGGAGACAGAGACAGAGACAGAGAGAGACAGAGAGGGAGAGAGAGAGAAAGAAAGGAGACTTATTACTGTATTATATTTTAGTTGACTTGCAACGGGTAGTGAAAAGGCTGAAACTGGGGCAGTTAGGTGGTGTAGTGGATAGAGCACTGGCTGTGGAGTCAGGAGGATCTGACTTCAAATCTGGTCTCAGACACTTGCTAGCTGTGTGACCCTGAGCAAGTCATTTATCCCAGTTGTCCCCCCTCCCCACTCTCCTGAAAAAGAAATAGTTGAAAATTATTAACACTTCAGTTGGGAGTGCCAGTTTACTTAATTGCCTCACACGAGGGAGAGGGAGAAGTTGTGTATATAAGAAACAGTGATAATTATCTTCAGATAGCTTGTCCTAAAACCAGATCTTATTGAGAGAAGGGCCCTTCTCAAAAGCTGCATATAAATCTAAAGGGTTAAAGTTAAAAGACAGAGAGAGAGAAAGAAAGAGAAAGAGAGAGAAAGAGAGAGAGAGGAAGAGAGAGAATTCATCATAAATAGCTAGACTACATATTGTCTCTCTGAAACAGTTTGTGTAATTTTGTCAAAAGAAATAAAAACATAAATAATAAATAAAATATAATGAATAAATATAATAAAATAAAAGCCCTCTGAAGATTATTTGGCTAAAAATCTCTTAATAATCTCCTAAACTGTATTGTTTTTATGCGTATGTATCAGGGCTCCTTTTGCCATTGATATCTTCCATTTCTCAGCCATTTTTTTCTTTCTTTGGCTACTTCACTCTTTAGACAAAAAGAACCCAAGTTCTTGCTGCTCACAGGTAACCCAATCAGTGACCTTATAGTTCTTTGAGATTTTAAAATTTTTAAATAGGAACCATATTCTGAGATAAATGTTGAAATACGTTGTTAAAATAGATGTATTTCAAAATGGTCAGTCCAATTATCTTAAGCATGTTAATAGCCAAATAGGATTGGTTATGTAGAAATCTTCAACTGTGTTTCAACTGCAGAATATTCTCAGGCAGAACATGACATATTTACCCTATTGTACTTATACACAATACTCTCAGAGTTTGCCTATGGGCAAAGGCCAATGAAAATATTACATAAGGAAGAGAAAGGAAAATTAAAATGTGTTAGCTTTCTCCTAAATGTTTGTGGTTCAGCATTTATTTTCATGACTTATGGTTGCTAGTTCCCAAACCAAACCCAGCTGTATAATCTCTGGTTGGCAGATTAAACAAGTCTAACATTTAGACAATTTATGATGGCTCTTAAAATTTAAAGAAAATTAAAATATCCCCCCATGAGAGTGATTCATTAGCCAGAAGTGAAAATTGCAGCATTATAAACTGCAGTAGAAAAAGCTAAAATACTGAGTAATGATCTTTGTTCTGCCTTCAATTAGGTCTGCTGCATTTCATTTGCACCTTATCCTCCTGGGGCTTCCATTTTTTTCAACAAAATGTGAAGGAGTGGCACAAGATAATCTACAAGGTCCTTTCTAATTATGACGTTTTATGTTTTAAACATGACCAATAGCAGAATTTTCAAGAGCCATGCCAGGGTTACCTTCACTTAAAATTAAACTAAAATTTAAACTTAATACTAAAAGTTAAGTGATAAGCAGTTCACCAAGTAGGTCAAAAGAACTTTCAAAAAGTCGTACAAATGAAGAATGAAGATCAAAACAACCATGAGTAAGACACACCTGTCAGTGTTTTATAGGCATAACCAAATGCCAAGATATGAAGGTTTACCTTCCCACTCATAAAAAGGAACTGATAAATGGATACATGACGGGCAATCATCTAGTGACTAAGTATAAAATCAGAAATAGCACAGACTTCAGAAAACAAAAGTTGCTATTTTCCAAGAAATACTGACAAGGAGGGATTGGGAGTGGTGTTATTACCTACTGAGGAAAGATAAGAAAAATGAAGACCTAATTTTTTAAAAATGTGAAGAGGAAAAGTGAGAACTGAATAGAGAGATCTTTAGTGAAGAATTCTATTAAATAAAGGATTTATATGTTTCTATGAAAGGTGGTTAAAAAAAAGTTTATTTTTTTAAATAAAATAATATTCTTCTCCCTTATGTCTAGTTATACTTATGGACGAGTTTTCCTTGAAATTAGTGGAAGCTCCAGGATAGGTCAATAAAATAATTATGAGATGGCTTTCATATTCCAGAATAGGGCTTATATTCACTACATATTTAAAACAAGGATAACCTGGCAGCATAAGATACCTGACAGGATAAGATACCTGACAATGAGATCTTTTCTCTAACTAAACTGCAAGCATTCAAATTCTACTGCAGAGAGCAGAACTATGATGGGCTGGCCATGTTGTTGGAATGCCAAACATATGCTTGCCAAAAAGACTATTTTAAGGAGAATTCACACGGGGTAAGCAATCACATGGTGGTCAGAAGTGATACAAGGACACTCTCAAAGTCCCTCTTAAGAACTTTGGAATTGATTGTGAGACATGGGAGACACTGGAATAGGATAGCCCAGCATGGTGTGCCCTCATCAGAGAAGTTACTGTGCTCCATGAGTAAAGCAGAATTGAAGTAGCTCAAAAGAAATGTGAGATGTGCAAATTTAGAGAATCCACCTCGAATATTCACATGGACTATTTATGCCTGACCTATGGTAGAGCATTCTGAGCTCATATTGGTCTGATCAGCCACAGTTGGACACATTGTAACTTGATTCTAACATAGTGATGTCATTTTGGTCCTCTTTGAGAATAAGGACAACAAACAAAACAAGGAAGAGACCACCACAATCAAGGTCATGAAATTGACTTTGCTTTTCATCAGGACATAAGTTTCTTAGTAATATTACTACACCATGAGATATTGTTTCTTATGGCATAGTAACATTACATTATGTTCCAGTATCAACATCTGTTTAGCAGCACTCCAGTTAATGGACATCTACTTTGTTCATGGCTCTTTGTTATCACAAAAATAAATAAATAAATAAAGGAAGGTGTTGTATAGGTTGAGGAGAAGGATTCTATAGCATTGGGGCAAATCTCTCTGGAGGATTTATGGAAAGGCACAGATAAGAACTAAAGTTAAAATTGGACAGTGGGATTATAATCCGCATGTGTGGAGGGAATATCCTCACTGATGGAATTATGGATCGATCAAAATATCAAAGTGTAACTTAGACTAAAGAAAATCAATTCACACACACTTCTGGAAATGAATTCACGTAATAGTTGCCATACCTTTTTATAGGAAAATCTGGTAATAATATTGAATATAGGTTCATTTTTCATATATATTATAAAAATCAATGATTCCCTCCATAGATTAAAAAAACTCAAGTTGAAATTATTGATGAATGTACATACTATGCTCATTTTATTCTGCAGTCCAACGAGTGTAATCAATGCTTATTGCTCCCTTTAGAGATCAGTCTCTCATTGATTTTGATTTATTTGACAGATTTTAAGTATAGCATTTGTGTAATGCAGTTGTCTCCTTGGCTTGGTATTACAATATAAACCCTCAAGGTTTCATTATTTTCTTGCTCTAAATAAGGATTATATATGCCATGACTACCAACCTTTCTGCTTTCCAGTCAATCCTTCATCAGAAGAGACAAAAATCTCATTTTTTCTAGATTCAGCATGATTTACAGACACAACAGTTATTGAGTTATTAAAAGCAAAGCTGGAAGTCTTGGGAAACAAATAACTCTGGAATGTGAACCACTCAAACAATAACTGTTTCTAAATGAAGCCAACAATTCTTTAAATTCTTTGCTTCCACCTTAATTGCTCAGTAGAATAATAAGTCAAGGCTCTCAACGACAGCCTCAGGCACGAGAACTGTACTTTTACCATACTCCTTGTAGTGCTTAGAGCCAAGTTTTATGATCAAAGGTTGCTTTGGTTTGAGGCTCCATCAAGGTTTATTTTTTCATTTTGTTTTGTTTTGTTTTGTTTTGTTGAAAACATTAATAAATAATCAAGTCAGTAGTAATAGGAACATGCCATACTGGTTAAGCCCAGATAGAGGGTACACACACACACACACACACACACACACACACACACACACACAAACAATTTGGGTGCTAGGGATTTTTGTTGTTAGAGAATAAGAGGACAAGGATTTGGAACTGCTTCTTGATCCCCTATGCCTCTCTTTGTATCTTAAGGGAGTAGAAGGCTCTATAGAGATATGCTATTTCTTGCCCTTGTAGCTGGCTAGTCATGTGAAAAGTTAGAAGTGCAGAGAGGTGGGAGGAAGCAATGAGATATATTGGCTGGCATCAAAGCTCCAGTTTCAGAAGGGGTGTGATATCAAAAGGAGAGAAAGAAAGCCTGTGCTGCAAAAAGTTAAAATTACAAATTAGGAATAAAAATGGTAGAAAGAAGACATTTTTCTCTCCACCGTGTCACAATACCTGGGAAAGAAATTTTCTGTCATCAACTATGAAAATCTATCTATTTTTTCCTAAATGCTTAAAAACCCACTTGTCCAATAATCTAGGATTGTACTTTGCTTTCCTCTGCTACTTTACCATGAACTTGAAGGTGGAGTGGTTATTTCCCTCCAAAGATTTCATGGCAGTTCCAATTGTATTACCCTCCATTTTTCAAAGAATCAAATTAACTTTCATTAGGGCAGATCAAAACTTGATCAGTTGATTTGCTTTTGGCAAAGAAAGCAAGAATTATAATAGATATCTGGATAAATGAAGTCCTTTATCACTACTCTATCATGCTGTGTGTGTGTGTGTGTGTGTGTGTGTGTGTGTGTGTGCGCATGCACGTGAGTGTTATATTTACCAAACTATTTTCTCTTTATGTCCAGGCAAATGGAGTGTACTCCTATAATAATATATCATCTTTATTTCTCCTTCCACTGAGATTTACACAAATGCTTTCCACCAGGCTTCCTCTTTCTAGTTACTAGATTTTCTTCTATAAGTAAGTATATCCAAAGAACGTAGTTAAACTTTCCCCTCCCTTTGTCTGTTGTAATCATTTTGAAGAAAATAGAACTTCCCAGAGCCGAGGGAAAAATCATGAGTCCCAATGAACTAGTCTTTTTGAAGCCCCAGAAATCTAATCAGCCTTCTTGTGTTAGGATTTCCAGGATCTTCCTTTGTTAGCCACACTCCACTCATTTGTGGCCCCATCCAAAACCATGGATTTTATCCCTGGTTTCCTTCTGGAATTTAATCTCCAGGAAATTAATGACTAGTTTCCTTTAATATTGTTCTTATGGCATCTAGTTTGAAAGATCTATATGGGTCATTTTCTCCTCCTTCCCTTCTCAATTTAAAACCCTTTTATCAATCAGCAAGCATTTTTATTAAGCATTTACAATGTGCCAGACAACTGTGCTAAATACTGGGGATACATATACAAGCAAAAAGAAGGATATTCTTTGTCTTCAAGGAGCTTATATTCTAATGGGGGAAGACAGAGCATAAAAGGGAGCTGAAAAGTTGAGAGTGGGTAACTTTCCATGTAGGGACATGGTTTAAAAGGTTCTAAGCAAAATGTATGTTTTAAAGACTCTAGTCAAATATATAATTTAACAATCCTTATTAGGTACACCTTAAGCCTGGCCAAGAGCCCATCATTACTGTATTTTTGATCATGGTCAAGAAATCCCATAACCTAGCCTTAAGGATAATTTTTTTAATCTTTTTTTTTT
>CM053580.1:447404349-447452908 GCA_028627135.1 Pseudochirops cupreus
TTCTCTTATTTGGTTTTCAAAATCCTTCTTAAGCTTCTCTATGGCTTATAGGCAGTTTACATGTTTCTTGGAAGCTTTTGGTGTGGGAGTTCTGACTGTGTTGTCTTCCTCCCATTGCATGCTTTGATACTTTTTGTCTCCAAAGAAGGAATCTAAAGTTTGATTGCTGTTCTTACTTTGCTTCCTTTGCCTGCTCATATTGCCAGTCAATTACTTGACTTTTGGGCTCAGTAGAACTCTGCTTCCAGAGGGGAAAGCTCTGTCCCAAATCGCTGGGGTTTTCACAGCTGCTGGTGCTATTAGGAGGCTGCTGCAGCCCCCACCAGCTTTGGCTCATTGAAAACGCACACCAGGACCACCACACAAGACCGTGATCCAGATCCAGGCAGCTCAACGCAGGAGCATTCTGCCTCTGAATGATCACTTGGCCCCTCAAAAAATCTGCAAGCCGGGAGCTTCTGAAGTAGCCATGTGGAAGTCACTGCTGGGCTGCCACTTCTGTCACTTCCTTGCCCTGGAGGTAGTTTGGCTGGACTGCTTTTTCTCCCCCAAATTTAGCTGAGTTCCACTGATCTTTCACTTTCTCCTTGTTTCTTATGGATTCATAGTTCTGGAAACTGCCACAGCTGCTGGTGATTCACTCTTCCTAGTACTCCAGCCATGGCTCGAGTTGGCTTCCCTGAGGCCAAGCTGCAGTTTTAGGCTGGGCTGGGCTAGACTCCCAGCATGCTGTGATGAGCCCTTCCTGCCAAGCTGCCTTCAGTGGGAGATGTGTTTTTTCTTTAATTTTGTGAGTTCTGGAGCCCTAAAATTTTTTTAGAGTCATATTTTATGGGTATTTGAGGTGGCTATGTGGGAATTGCTGGGCTTTCCTGCTTCTACGCTGCCATCTTGGCTCCACTCCTTGAGTTAGTCTATTTTTTAAGGGGTTATTTTCTTCAGTCAGGTTGTTGACTCTTTTTTCATGATTTTCTTGCATCATTCTCATTTATCTTCCCAATTTTTCCTCCACTTCTCTTACTTAGTTTTCAAAATCCTTCTTAAGCTCCTCTATGGCCTGTAACCAATTTCTAGTTTTCTTGGAAGCTTTTGGTGCAGGAGTTCTGACTGTGTTGTCTTCCTCCCATTCCATGCTTTGATCCTTTTTGTTCCTAAAAAAGGGATCTAAATTTAGATTGCTGTTCTTGCTTTGCTTCCTTTGCTTGCTCATGTTGCCACTTAATTACTTGACTTTTAAGCTTTTTGCCACAGTAGAACTCTGTTTACAGAGAGCAGAGCTTTATCCCAAATTGCCGAGGTTTTCATAGCTGATGGAGCTATTAGCTGGATGCCCTCTCTGAAGCTTCCACAGGCTCTGGCACCTGGTCACACACCCCAGGACCTCCCCCCAAGACAGTGATCCGGATCAGGTTAAAGCAAGAGTGATTACCCCTCAGAATGGTCACTTGGTCCCCCTATGATCTGTAGACCAGGAGCTCTGAAGCATCCATGTGGAGGTGGCTGCATGGCCACCATACATGAGCTGCTTCTCCCTCCTGGGGGCAGAGGCTGGACTGCACTCTCAGCTCCCAGCATGCTGCTGGACTTCCAGGCTGCCTTCAGTGGTAGATTTATTTTTCTGTGTCATTTTGTGGGTTCTGTAGCTCTAAAGTTTGCTTCAAGTCATATTTTGTAGGTATTTGAGGTGGTTATGGGGGGAGCTCACAGACTTTTCCTGCTTCTAAGCAGCCATCTTGTCTCTGCCCTCCCAATTTGCACTTTCACAGAATGTTAGAACTGGAGGGAACCAAATTTAGAGGTCATCTTGTCCAATGCTTTCATTTTCTAGATAAGGAAACTGAGGCCTGGAGAGGTTGAGTAATTTGTCTGATCTCTTGATTCTCAAGTCTAGTGACCTTCCCAGTATATTATATTTTCTCCCCAAGAATTGTATGGGTAAAAAAAAATGGTTATTAAGTGCTCTCTCCATGCCAGGCACTGGGCAATGTAGTGGGGAAACATACAAAAGTGAGATTGTCCTTGCCTTCAAGAGGTTTATATTTTAATGGGGGAGACTACACATAGGGGAGTAATATTCATGAAGGCAGTTTTGTTCTCACATATTAAGGTGCATGAATGGCCCTAGGACAACAGATAAAGCCAATGTATATTAGCTATGCAAAGAATATTGTCCTGGTTCAACTCTTAAAGGGTGTCTGAATGGTATACGGTTATGCCATGTGAGCTGACCTTTTTTTAATGAGCTACATTCACTAGGATTATAGCAGAGGGAACATAACAAGAGAAAAGGAATTCAGAAAGATATACTCATACTCTCAGACTGATGTCCTATGTATAGAAGGCCAGAGGTGAAGAATTTCAGTGATTACGACACTAGGAGTGTGGTTTGTGCTATTTCAAGGTTACTTCCTTATAATAAGACAGGACTCCTGAATGTCAAAAGGAAAGGGTTTTTTTTAATTCAAGCATATGTAATATTAATGATTTTTTTAAAAAGTTGCTCAGAACTACTGATTAGCTAATTGAACTTTCCATCTACAAATAGCAACAGATATAAAAAACATCCCCACCACACATCTCATAGTGGTTTTGATTCTATTGATGGGAGACAAGGTTCAGCACAAGCCATTCATATATATCATCATTTGACTCCCTAACAATGATACTTAATGATAATATCTAGACATAAAAGTCTTACTGGCATTTCTTGAATGTGTGGTCCTTCACTGCTGAAGGACTTTTCTGTCTTCCCTCATTTGCAGAAAGCCATTATTCTTAACATATCATTATGAGCAAATCAATGGTGATGCCAGCAAAGTAGACAAATGTTTCCTGTTTCATATTGATAATGTGTTTGGTATGAGTGTTCTCCCCTTTCTTAATGCAAAGCCAGAAATGTCAGTAGCCTTTTGTATAAAATAGAATGCTTATTAAGATCAGTCTCATTACAAACATGTGAGCAATTGGCCACTTGAGTATTGGAAAATTACCTTTTGAGAGGCTTGTTTCACAAGGGAGACATCCTTCATATGTTTTATCAATAAAGAGTTTTGTTCTGAGCTTCAGTAACTCTGTAATGTTGTGTGTGTATGTGTGTGTGTGTGTGTGTGTGTGTGTGCGCGTGTGTGAGAGAGAGAGAGACAGACAGACAGACAGGCAGAGACACAGAGAGAGACAGAGATACAAAGAGAGAGAGACAGAGAGAAAGAGAGACAGATACAGAGAGACAAAGAGAGACAGAGAGAGACACAGAGGCAGAGAGAGAGAGACAGAGAGAGAAGCATGTATTTCTGTAGCATGTCCTCTTTCTGTTATGGTTTGCCATCTGAGTAATTTTTAGCTTCTGATAACATGTGCTTAATAAATTACCTCTGTGTAAATCTGTCATCAGAGCAGGGTAGAGCCAATGCTGGCCAAAATAAATCTTTATCTGAGATGTTCCTGAATTTAGAAACATGCCTATTGACCAAAACAAATAAACAAACAAGAAACACCTAAGAATAAAATTCATCTTCATGTTGGAAATTAAGCCTTATAAATTGATTGGTTAAAGTAAGAAACTTTAAACATTTTTCTCTCAATTGTGAGTATTCAAAGCTTTCAAAGTGGAAGTAAATCTGGTACTTTTCACGGATTTTGACTGCTAACAAGACTCCAACTTTTCTTAACTATGTCTCCCCCTCAAAATGAGTGGTATAGTTAGCAATTCTCTGGCTAACAATACACCTTGTTGAGAGGCATCATGGCATAGTGCAAAAGCAGAAGACCTGGCTTTGAATGCTAATTGTTCATCTTACTAGCTCTATGACCTTGAGTGAGTCACTTCTCTTCTCTGGCCTTCAGTTTCCCCATCTGTTAGATGGAGTCATAATAATTATATGATCTCCCTTGAAGGGTCATTTTGTGAAGATCTTGTGGCATAATGATTATAAAAAGCTTTATAAACTAAAGTGTTCTCTAAGGTCAGCTACCATGAATATTGCAATTCAACTCAAATTTATGATCAGCACATTTTGGGAATGGTCTGGCCACTGGATATGTGCTTGCTTCAAACTAGGATTATTGACCACTAGAAAGGGCAAAAAGCATATGTGTATGCATGTGTGTGTCCCTGTGCACTTGAATGCACATGGCTCTACAGGTGTCCTTGAATGTGAACTTAAGAGTTTCAGAGAGTGTACATTGTCACTTAAAAGAAAAACAGAAGTAGTATGAGATAATGTGAATATGGGGAGAGGAGGAGAGATTGTAGAGAATGGGTCAAGAGTGGAGTGAGTTGTGTTTTTTTCTTCCTTATCCTGTTAAACTCAAGTTTATTTACCTTAAAGTGCTAAATATGTATATAAGATGCTAAGGCCAGTCACTCATGTATTTTGATATTATTTTGTAAAGAAGCCCCAGAACAGACTGGCCTTGTCCAGGCACCTTTTTCACTTCTGACTAAATCCATTGCTCCAAAGAATACCTCTGGCAAACAACATTCACTCATTTCAGAAAGGTCCATGCAAAAGAACAAGTTCTATCCCATTTAAGCACCTTTTGGGGGATCTGAAGTGGAGGCTGGAGACTTCCCACCACTCAGCACAGGCAATTATCCCCACCCACCTCTTTAATGATAATCCCTCTGCTGACTTCCCTTCAAACAGCTGATTTTCAGATTTTGATAACTCCTTCTGCCCACCTGAGTACACATCAATCAGACTTTATGTAATGGTACTGTATGCAATTCCAGAAATGAAATCTATTCTTTGGAACAGCTATTAATGGCAACAGGCTAAAAGAGAAAAGATGTCAAGCACTCTGTCACATCCTAGTAATGGTGTAGATTTTCATAAATAATGTATGACACCATCAGAGCTGGTTCTCAAGGGGAAAATGGGAGGGGACAGAAGGCAAGAACTCTCCACAAGAACTAGGAGAGATCTCTTTCAAGTTAAGGCACCATCTCCAAACAGCATGTCCCAAGAAGGGCAACCAACTTGGAGAAAAATCTTCAAGATGTGTTCATTGGAAGACTAGCCATAATGATGGAATTCTTCTAGAAGAAAAAGATACGTAAATATTTTCATAGTTCATCTTGTTCAGTCCCACAACTCAAAAAGGACTAAAGATGGTTTAGGTGATTTCCTGGTTTCACTCATAAGTGGTTCAATTTTGATTCCCATTCTCTAATGTACGATTGTAATTAAAATAAGATCTTAGGGAAAAGTGCAACAGACCCATTATAGAATGACATAGAAAATCCTTAAGGTACCACATATTTATGCTCTTGGGAACTTGGATCTTTGGTGAACCCTATAGGGTTCCATCAATGGCTTTTGTCATTTTCTTGAATCAAGATTCAAGAGAGGATGGTGTTTGCTGGACACTAGGTGGCAGCAAATTGTTAAGAGAAATATTTCGTCAAGGGATGATTCTGTGCAACTTTTGAGCATGGTCACCAGCCCTGCATAAAGGAAGAGGACAGGGAAATGGACTTCTTGTAAAACAGAATGAGATCAAAGAAGACAACAACTGCAGAGATCCAAAGAATCATGCTTATCTCTTTATGTCTCAGTCTCCTTCCTTCTTCCATCTCCTCTTCATGGAAGCCCAACATTATCTTTCCTTCTGCTGAATTCTGATAGCACTTTGTTTTTTTCCCACCTCTCTAAAGAATTTACCATATCCTATTTTAGATTATATTTATTTATGGTTATATTTTATCTTCCCTACTCTATTGCAAGTTCCAGGAAGGGAATGGACGTATCCTACTTATTACATCACTGTAAGAATGTATAGAAGCTTCTTGAGGGCATGCATTGTTTCATGTTTGTCTTTGGATCCCTTTCACTTAACACATAACAGGTGAATAATAAATGCACATTAGTTAATTGGTTGACACCTGCCAGGCACGGGCAAAGCCCTTGCCAAATAATAGGCACAATGTTACATGCTTGGCCCACAGTAGGTGCTTAATAAATGTTTTCTTGGTTGAATGACCTTACTATGGATGGTGTATCTGGTGAAAAGAAAAGGAAAGGAAGGGGAGGGGAGGGAGGGAAGAGAAGGGAAGGGAAGGGGAGAGGAGGAAAGGGGAGGTAGGGGAGGATAGGGGAGAGGAAGGCAGGAAGGGAAGAAAAGGGAAAAGGAGAGGTGGGGAGGGGAAGGAGGGAAAGGAAGGAGAGAGGAGAAAAGAGAAAGTATATTTTCTCCATCATTATGGCTAGTCTTCCAATGAATATACTGCATATTCTTACTTTGAAATCCTGTACAAGAGCACTATGTAAGTAACTACTAACAATTTTCCTATGATGATATAAATAAAATTCCTCTAATGTCAAATAGACTTATTGTAGTATTTCATGCACCCGAAAAGGTTAACTTCAAGCCTGTGCTGATGAGTTACATTTTGCTTTGATCACACTTCTAGTTTTCTTTTACACACTAGCATCAAAGTTCAAGCTATCAAAAACAACAGAGAGAATCTTTTATATTGAATTGCATTTTAAAGAATGAACTTTTAAAACTTTACACACTGCTTAACCAAGTTTAATTTATCATTCATCATTGCTTTAAAAATGCTCACTTATTAGAATATATATTTGAAAGACTATTAGATTATCAGGAGAAATATTATACTCATAATAGTTGAAAAATAAACCAAATGAAAAATGTAAGTTGCTATCCAAAGACAATTTTTATTTATAGATTTTGATGACACCATGCCATCTCAGCTTCATTTCTCTACATTTCTCTGTAATGCAGTGGGTTCTCTTCTGTTCCAGCCTACTAGAAGTGACAAGCTCAACTTGGGAAAATCAACATCTGGGTGATTTCACAACAACCTAGCCATGAAATACAGTGCATACAGACATATATCATGGTATCCCTCTGTTCCAGCTTGTCAAGCTTATAGGATAGCAAGGTTTTGTTGAAACTTTGCCTCTTCCTATGGGGGGGTATGCACATGACAATGATGTTCTTCTTGAAGTATTGGGGGATAGATAGTTCACTGATCAAGGCTAGGAATGAAACCTCTGGTTTATCTGGCCTCCTGGGACTAGTTCAGTTGCCTCTGAAACTTATGAGTGAGTCTTTTAACCTCTTGGAACCAAATTTAACTATTGTAATAATGATAATTAATATTTATATGGACAGGTAGTTGGTGCAGTGGATAGAACACCCAGCCTGGAGTCAGAAGGACCTGAGTTAAAATCTGGCCTCAGATGCTTAGTAGCTATTCTGAGACCCTGGTCAAGTCACTTAAACCTATTTGCCTCAGTTCCTCATCTGCAAAATGAGCTGGAGAAGGAAATGGCAAACCATCCAGTATCTTTGCCAAGAAAACCCTAAAGGGGTCACGGAGAGTCAGATACAACTGAAATGACTGAATAACAACAAACATTTGTGAAGAGTTCACTACTGCAATGGCTATCTCATTTGACCCTGACAATAATCCTGGGAGGTAGGTGCTATTATTATCCTCATTTCACAAGAAGAAACTGAGGTAAACGGAGGTTAACTGACTTGCCTATGGTCACACAACTAGTAGATTTCAGAAGCCAGATTTGAATTCAGGTCTTTCTTAATACAGCCAGCGCTCTATTCAGTATGCTACCTAACTGCCCTTGTAGGTTAAACTCTGACTCTATGCCTGATGAAGTCATAGGTCCTTAATGTACTAAAGAAGTAGAGGATCATAAATTTGGGACTGGAGAGGAAATCAGAGGCTACATAATCAAAGTCCATCATTTAACACGTAAAGAAACAGAAGACTAAAAAGATCAAGTGATTGACTTAAGGTGGAAGAATTGGGATTTGAATCCAATTCCTCTGGCTCAAAATCCAGCACCATTTCCAGTATGCCACTTTAGAGTAATAATTGCAATGAGTTTCCAGTGATGACTGGGATACGTGCTTGAGTTATGTGATCTTCCCCCACTCCCAATCCTTTCTAGCTCCAGAATGCTATGATTCTATGAAAGGAAGATTATGAGAGTGGTTTGAAGAATCTCTGAGGGGTCTGGGTCTTGTCATTGTCTAAACACACTGTTAATTAAATGAAATAGTTAGAAGAATGTCATGATTTCATGATTTCATAATGATATGAGCATGCAGAGTTTATAAATTTTTGCCAACTTAGAATAGTGATGGATGATAAGCCTTCTTATCTGCCAAAACTGAGTATCATCAAAACTTTGAATGGAGAAATTATAGTTCATGATGGTTGTATTTTGTTAGGTAACTAATAATGTGCTTTTGACTCACATGAAAATAAAATTATGAATTTATAAATATCATGTCTGGCTACTAACTGTACCTATGAAATTCTTACCCCCTTCCTCACAGATTGTAGATAAAATTGATTTAAAAAATGTTTTTTGCTCTACTTGCAATCTAGTCTTTTTCATACCCACTGACTCCAAGTATTGGCCAATATCTGATAGTCTAATAAGAAATGATTCCTGGATGAATTTAAAATAATGAGGGTCATCATGCTTCATCACAAGACATTAGATTTCTCCTCTACTTCAGAAGGTTCTAAAATGGTTAACAATATCATAACTATTTGCATTAGCGTGTGAGGGCTTTAGAACTAGAAGGCACATTAGCAGTCATATAGTATAACCATTTAATTTGAAAATTGATACAACTGAGGACCTGAGCTGTCATAGGGTCATAAGACCATAGATTTAGAGGTAGAAGGGACATAGAGGTCACCTGATCTAACCTCATCATTTTATAGGGGAGAAAACCTAAATCTTTTTTTTTTTTAAGAATCATAAAGTGTCTTTAATAGAGAAAATTGAAATATTTTTTATTTTTATTTTGCTTTTTGGAGGGGGTAAGGTAGGGCAATTGGGGTCAAGTGAATTGCCCAAGGTCACACGGCTAGTTTTTTGTGTTAAATGTCTGAGGTCCGAATTTGAATGCAGGTCCTCTAGATGCCAGGGCCAGTACTCTATTCACTGCACCACCTAGCCACCCCAGAAAACTGAAATCTTAAAGAAGATGTGATTAGCCCAAAGTTGCACAGGCACTAAGAGGAAAGACTAGAATCTAAATCTAAGTTCTCCAACTGCAGTTCTCCAAATCCAGTACGCTAATACATCCCGCTACCTCTCTCAATACAACTTGAGAGAGATGTAGAGAGGTAGGATAAATGGAAGTTAGTTGCCTGAAAATTTAGCAGGTAGAATAGAAACATGAGAACATAAACACACCATTCTCCAATCAATCTCCACCCCGTACTAAAACCCAGATTAATTTCCACTTCACCAAAGTCTGTGTTTTTGATTTTCAGCTAAAACTGCAAAATATGGTAGCAATGATTAACATTTAATTTGTGTGGATGTAATTTTCTCCAGAAGAACAAGCCAGTACCACTAGAGGTCACTCCCATTCCAGTTTATTGACTCCAAAGAATTTAGACTGGTCCCCAACCATATTGTTTAATGCAAACCTATCTGTGAGAAACTCACCCCTCTCTTTTACCCTCAGCAGCTTTGGAAGAAATTACTTGATTCCAATAGAAGGTGAGCTTAGAAAAATATGAACAATAATAGACTTTGGCTTTGACATAATCTCAAATATGAAAATTATGTATTTTTAATGAGAAATAAGTACATCTAAAGAGGCAAAATAAAATCCTTGAAATGATCAAAATGATAATGCAGGATTACAAGACTTAATGGATTGAAAAACATGGTGGGTGTCACCACTAAGATAGGCAACAGAGACATAGTGATAATTAGTCAGAAAAAGTCAAAATTAGAGAAATCCCAGGAAAACTACTCTGTGACACAGGAATAGGAAAACTACATGCTCCAGGGTAAAGGTGCTATCAGTTGGATAGTTTTGCTTAAAAGTATTGATTTTTAGTCCTTGAATTCCTATGCTGATCAGTCTGTGCAGTAGCTTCTCTGAGGGGATTCCCTTGATCCAAGAAACATTGATTGGGATGAGCAAGTAATTCCACATGCATCTCTTCACCAAAAAGGAGGCCTTAAAATCTTAAGAGTTTCTTTCACAACTGTGCTTTTTAAGAAGACAGTGATCTACACTCACACTATGCTTCAATTGTTTAACTCTTAGAACTAAATTCAACAAGCACTTATTAAACTCTGATCATGAACTAGATAATATATTTGACAACAGTCCTTGTCCTCAAGGAGCTTATATTCAATCAAGGAGAAACATGTATGTAGATCAGTCAAAAATATCAAATTTACCAAAAAATTGGTTAATTTACATAGTTGCCATGAAATTTAAAAATAGAACAGACAAAATCTATCTTCTGTATCACCCTTTCATTCCCCCAGAGTCATGATAACCTTATGCTAACTCTCCCCTGGCTCTGTATTCCCCAATATTATATCCAGCCTATGCCAGTTCTCCATATTCTGACCTTTTCCTCCTTACTACAACCCATCCAGTGGTGCCTAATCTACACTACATGCACTGGCCTTTGGCAATTTCTGGGTGACTGGCTTCAGGGATGGGTGACCTGGGACCTCAAGACCACGTATGACCCTCGAGGTCCTCAAGTAACTGAATGGTTCAGTTGAAGGGCTGCACTTGAGGACCTAGAGGGCCATGTGTGGCCTCGAGGCCACAGGTTCCTTTCCTCTGGCCTAGATGAACTGGCCAATTACCTTTCTCTTCCCAGGTGACATTTTTAACAAAGGTCCTTATGAACCTAAATAAATGACTTTTGCTGAGGATTTAAAGTAGTCAAATCTTTGCTAGCAAGAAACTCATTTGGAATTCTTCAGGTTACATTAGACATTCTAAACCTACCCAAATACTCAATGTAATTATTCAACTGATAAGCATTTATTAAGCTTCTGCTATTTGTCAAACATTATGCTGGTTGCTAGATATATGAACTCAAGAAGAAAACAGCTCTGCCTTTAAGATGCTTCCAGTTTATTTGGGGAAACAACACCTGTGTGTACACACATGTAAACTTACACAAAATGTAAACACAATAAATACAGTGTGGTTTTGGAAGAGAGATATTAGCAGCTAGGGGTAATCTGTTGAATGATCTATGGTATGGGCTAATTGGGCAGGGAATGAATCAGATAAATTATTTGTCAGGATTCCATTTATCCAAAATGGTCATACCAAACACACTTATAAAGACATATATTCATTTATCTCCTGCGGCAGCTAGGTGGCACAGTGGATAGAGCACTGGGCCTGGTGTCAGGAAGCCAACCTCAGACACTTAATACTTATGTGACCTTGGGCAAGTCCCTTAACCTTGCTTGTCTCAGTTTCCTCATCTATAAAATGAGCTGGAGAAGGAAATTGCAAACTCCAATATCTTTGCCAAGAAAACCCCGGTCACAAAGAATTGGATATGGCTGAAACTACTGAACAACACTTATCTTCTGCCCTCCTCATTGTTTCTTCCCAAATTAAGCTTCATAACCTTGTCCTAGTTTGGAAAAGTTTGCATTGGATCCATTGAGTAGATGAGTAAGATTAAATGAGCTGAAATTCTCCAGGGTTACCCCGAGCAGACCTTAAAAAGTAGGGATTACCATGACCCACCTGGGTCTTCTCTTTTGAAATTCAAGGCTAAGATAGTGATTACAGGAAGGAACTCTCAGGGAGAAGTGGTCTAGGAAGGAACTGAGTGGTGACTATTTTGGAATGCTAACCCCAAACTGTGTTTTAATATATAATGATCCTTTCCTTGTTCAAGATTCCTAAATCTGCTACTTCAAATTGTTTTAGCATAAAGGATCATGTTGGAAGACACTGGAAATTATGGGAGTTTGGCCATTTCTCTCTACAAACTAGAAATGCTTGGATATATTAAAATAAAGTTGTTTCCAATAAAAAAAAAGTGGGGATGAACTTAGTGGTCCTGGAGTAGGCAGCTTTATTGCTAAACAATGCATGTCTCTCCCTCTTCCCAAGGCATGATGATATCTCTATATTTATATAACTCTGTACCATCCTCCCAAATATGTTGCCATCCTGATTTTAGATGAAGATACTGAAACAAAGGGAGTTTAAATGACATTTTTCCCTTTAAGTCATGGAGCAAATAACTTCAAAAATGAGCTTAAAACTCACAGTACTCTTATATGCTATTTCTAGACTTTGATTCAGGAAGATATAGATTCAAATCCCATTTCTGAGAGTAGATGGGTGACAAAGGGGAAGTTATTTATACATGATCAGCCTCAGTTTCCTTATCTGTAAAAAAGATGAAAATAATGCCTGTAGTATCTATCTCTCAGGGTTATTGTGAAGCTCACGTGAGTTAATAACATAAGGAAAGTCCTTGCAAACTTTAAGACCTTCATTTCCTGCTTTTTGAAGAGCTCTGCTTGAGGCTTAGGACCTGTCTGGGGAGATGGGTAAGGACTGTGTGATGAGAACGATGAGGAAGAGGATTACTTAGATGTTTTACGATTAAAGCTGATTCTCTAATTGTTGTTCTGAATGGCACAGAGAGATTTTCACCTGAGAAATCTCTCCTCCTCACAGATCCATTTAACTGTGAGATGGACAAAGTACTATGTAACTAAGAGAAAAGCCTCTTAATCTCAAAATGATACTTTTTCTTAAAAGACTTCTTCCTGCTTTCTTTCTTTGGTTTGCCAGGTAGTGACATCATACAGTGGGCAATGCCTGAGCCCCAGCAATGCCAATGATCAGGCAACATCCTCCTCGCCTGCTCCCCCATCCAAACAAACACCACAGTTGGCACCTGCACTGGCTGGCGTGTGGTTCTGGGATGGAAAATCAGGAAGGTTTCAAAGTTTCATATACAATAACAGGAAAAAAAGATTAAACAAAGGAACATTTTAAATGGCAGTCCCCACCTCTGAACTACTCCTTTCCAGTCTCAACTAACACTCAGCATACCTAAATTCCCTGGAGAGTGGAGGGTTATAAAACCTCTGTTAAGGACTTTCTTTGCACCACTGATGAGGAAATCTAAACTTTCTCTCTTACTCTGTTTTGTCCCCTTCTACGGCCTTCTAAAATAAGAATAAGGTAAGTAGGGGGTAGAGGTACCCTCAATTGTTCATTTACTCCCTGGTACATATTCCTTAGAAAAAGCAGTCACCTCAGAACTTTCGGAATGGAATTTCCATTTTTTTGGTCTCCTCTTAAATTTTAATCTTGATTCTCAAGAATTGAAAAAGTATCAGGTAGAAGTCTTGCTCCAGAACATGGGTAGAACAAAAGGAAAAGTAATAATGATACCAATTTTACCTACTTTGTGTCCCTAGCTCTTAGAACAGTACCTGGAACGTGGTAGGCATTTAATAAATGCTTGCTGACTGGATGAAATTTATTTATATTAGTACTTTACACATCAAGTCCGTAAGAATTTATTAAATATTTGCTCTTTAGCAGGAACTATACTAAGTACTGAGTATACAGAGAAAGGCAGAAAAATAAAAACAAATACAGGCCCTTCTCTCAAGCAGCTAGCATTCTAATAGAGGAGACAGAATACAATCGGCTACATAAAAACATGATGCATGTGTCAGGATAGATTGGAGATAATCCCGGAGGGAGGACAGCAATATTAAGCGGGGCTGGAAATGGCCATCACTCAAAAGGTGGAATTTTTGCTGAGACTTGAATGAAACCAAGGAAACCAGGAGGTGAAGATAATGAGGAAGAGAATTCCACAACCAGTGAAAATACACAGCGTGGCACAAGATGGAGTGTCCTGTGTAAGGAGACCAGATTCACTGGATTAGGATATTGGGGGAAGATGAGGGGTCAAGATGGAGAGAGGGAAGAGTAAGAAGGTTGGAAAGATAGGAAAGACTCAAGTTGTCTGAGTCTTTGTGACCTCATGTGGGGTTTTCCTAGCAAAGCTACTGGAATGGTTTGCCATTTCCTTTTCCAGATCATTTTACACACAAGGAAAATGAGACAAACAGGGTTAAGTCACTTACCCAGGGTCACATAGCTAATAAGTGTCTGAGACTGGATTTGAAGTCATTAAGGTGAGTCTTTCTGACTCTAGGCCCTGTGTTCTAATGACAGCACCACCTAGTGGTCCCTAGAATCTGTAAAAGCCTTTACAATTTCCAAATTGCTTTCCTCAATTCAGCTTATTAATAGAATCATTGAGCTAGAGCTGGAAGGGATAAGCTTTAGAGTTTCTCCCCTTACATTCCCTCTATCCAAAAGGAAGCTTTCTGAGGGTAGAGATCATCATTGTTTTTATATTTTCAACTCCAGTGTTTATAATAGGTGGCTTATACATGTTTTTCATCCATCCATTCATAATCATCCTTGCTCCAGCTTTCCAAAGAATTTTGATATGGTAGAGACCTATATCTTAAGGTTATTTAGTTAGTTGTGGTTGTTTGGTGGAAAACAAGTAATGAGAAGTTTGGAGACCAGTTAAGAGGCTGTTTAGAGGCTACTAGAATATTTCCTGATAGAGGCTACCTGGTTCAACCTCCTTATTGTACTTTTGAGGAAACTGAGACCTAGGAAAGTTAAATACCTTGCCCAAGGTCATAGGCTTGGAACTTGAGTCTTACGGCTCTTAAGTTAGTAATCTTTCTACTGATGAATTTCTTACAATAACTATAGGCAAGGCCCTGTGCTAGGCACCAGGAAGGCAATATTCAAGAATGAAACAGTCAGTGGTTCTCAACCTTCCTAATGCCGTGACCCTTTAATACTTGTATGTGGGCATATCTGCATGTGGGTGGACCCTCCTGGAGATGGATAGAGGAGCTGTGTCTAGGTTCCTAAGACCAATGGAAATACATATTTTCCAATGTGACCCCTGTGAAAGGGTCGTTTGACCCCCAAAGAGGTCGCAACCCACAGGTTGAGAACCCCAGGATTATAATACGAGCACACATAAGTATATTACAAGATTAATTGAAAGTTAGGGTGGGAGTGATGAAGAATGAGTGGAAAAACATTTATTAACTACTTACTATATGCACTGGAGATGAAAATACAAGAACAATGACAATCTCTACCCTTAGTTACCTTATATTTGAATATGGCCAGACAACATACTTTGGAAGTGGTGGCCAGGGAGGGCTACAATGGAGCATCTTTCCAAGAAAAATATGGTAGTTCATTTGACCATGGTTCTAGAATGGAAAGGGGGTATTGGAAAGAGGATATGCCTGGCAGCAAGGCGATTGGTGAGGCTGATGAGAAGGGCAGGGAGTGAAGTAAAGCATGGCTGAGGCCTTAATGACATAGTAGATCAGGAAAGTTAGGAGCCAAACAGCACAGTTAAATACCTAAGGTAAAAGTTCTGAAGAGGAAATTCTTAAAACCTTCAGGTAATGGCAAGGGTAACAAGATTGCTGAGAATCTCAGACAGCTAAAAAAATTAGAAATGGCTTCATGGAGGAGTTGATATCCAAGCTGAGTCTTGGAGGAAGTCAAAAGATCTAAGAAGAGAGGCAGAGCATGCCAAGTTTAGGTGGATTGCTTGTGTGAATGCACAGAATCCATCAGCAGTTAGAGTGTCCAGTCTGAGAAATACATTTTATCTGGAATATGGAGTCCATAAAGGTGAGTAATACGTAAAAAGGCTGAAATGGTAGAAAGGGACCAGATTGCAGCAGGCCTTGAATGCCAGACTGAGGAATTTATTTTTAATATAAAGGTTATGGAGTAAAATGAGTGTTTCACAGGGAGAAGTTTGATAAGATAGAAGGCTATGGCTGGTGTTTATTTTGACAGTGATGGTATCTTAGTGGAAGAAGCATAGAAGGAGAGAGCAATTAGAAGACTGGAGACCAGATAGGAGGTTATTTTAGTATTCCCAATGAAAAGCTATGGCAATAACAATAATAACAAAAGCTATCATTTATATAACACTTTAAAGTTTGCCATTAGATGTCTTCCCATTTGATCTTCATGACAACCTTAAGATATATGATATTTATTATCCCCAGCCCCTCCCTGATATTAAAAAGAGTAAGAAACTTGCCCAGGGCAACACAATTAATAATAAATGCCTGATCAAAGATTCAAACTGAGGTTTTCCTGGCTGTAAGTCCAACACTTTTTCCATTGTACCACCTGCTGTAATGAGGGTCTGAATTAGGACAGTGGCTGTGTGAGTAGAGTGAAGAAGAAAGGTGTGAGACACTGTGAAGATAAAACTGACAAGAACTGATAAGGATTGGCAGTAGGAGGTGTAGAAAGGGAAGCGTCAAAGATGATTTTGAAGTTATCAACCTATTTGACTGAGAAAGATGATGGTCCCCTCACTAAGAGGAAGGAATTTCAATCAGAAGAGTAGGTATAGAAGGAAAGACATTAATTTCTGTTCTGAGCATCCTCACAAGAACTCTGTGGAGTTGGTAGTACCATGTTACCTCTGACCCACGGCCTGGCAACTGGCTATCACTGGCCTGATACAGAATCACATTTCATCCTGAGGGCCTACAAGATGGTCACTTTTTCTCTTTGGTTCTGGGTCTACTCCCTACAGAAAAACTCCAGAGAAATCTTTAAAGCATAGTTTTGGTATAGCTTATATATTATATATTTTTTTATATCTTCTACTGCAGAAAAATCCTAAAACACAAAGGACTGATACTTAATCTCTAGACTATGGAACCTTTGGCAAATCATTTAATCTCACGATGCCTCCATTTTCTCATCTATAGAATGAATGCATTGCGCAAAATAACTTCTGTGGTCCTTCAGACTTGTATTGCCTGAGCAGCTCACAGCAATGTCAGAGAATCCTGGCAAGGTCCAGATCTCAGATGTCTTGGCTTTTCATGTCATGGCTAGCTCCCCAGCTGTCTGTTTATCCTCTTGCTGAGTTGACTTCTTTCTTCTTCTTTGTTCTCCTCTTCCTCCTTCACCTCCTCCTCCTCCTTTACCTCCTCCTTCTCCTCTTCCTCCTCTTCCTCCTCCTCTTCCTCGTTCCCCTCCTCCTCCTTCTCCTCTTCCTCCTCCTCTTCCTCCTTCTCCTCCTCCTCCTTCTCCTCTTTCTCCTCTTCCTCCTCCTCTTCCTCCTTCCCCTCCTCCTCCTTCTCCTCTTCCTTCTCTTCCTCCTCCTTTTTCTTTTTTTCTTCTTCTTTTCTTCATCTCCTCATCTCCTTGCTCTTCCTTTTCTTCCTCCTCCTTCTTCTTTCTCTTCTCTGCTATAAAAAGAATTTCTTCCCTTTTGGTAACTGGTACCCAACTCTGGCTTGTGCCCTGTTACATGATGCAAATAAGTAATATTTACTTCTAGCCTCAAGCTCAGCAACTCTAAAACTCGTATTTAATCTCAGCTTGGCATTTAAAGATCTTCATAACCTGTCTTCTCTCTACCTTTCCAGTCTTTTTACGATTTACTTTCATTCATATACTGGAGACTGGCCACAGCCTAGTGACACCTGCCTTCTTGCTGTTCTTTGAATGCTATACTCCATCCACCTCTCATTTCCTAGGCTGTTCACTGGTTGTACTCATTGCCTGGAATGCTCTACCTTCCCATTTCTACCTCCTGGCTCCTCTGACTTTTGCCCTTTTTTGAGTCCTCAGTCCTTAGCACAGTCCCCTTGAACAGAGTGAGTGTTTAATAAATTGACTGACTGCCTTCATTATGCATTATGCCCAGAAACAGTCACAGAAAGACACAAGAAGGCAGCCAGGAATTGGAGGTCCAGTTACTTCTGTCTCAGGCTTTCTTACTCAAGAAAAGGCTACTTGCCATGTGAGCTCTTGCTCTTTCAGGTAGAAGATGAGGGGGGGGGGTAAGTCCCCACTGCTGTTCACCTACCCTTTACTGCACTCCAAGGGAGTGGAAACAAAAGTAGAGGGATTTAAAAATAGAACTAAAATAGACGAGTTGTTTTGCAGCTCATTCTTATAGACAACAGAGGGGTTGACATCACTGACTAGAGCCCATCTCTCCTAACTCTCAGGTATTAGCCATCTTGAAGGCAGCCCCAGTCCCTAGGGACCAATCAGAGGAGTTCTCTGAGACCTCTCAGCAAGGGATAGGCCACAGACCTACCTCCGTGGGAGGTGTCCCTTCTGACAAAGGTCCAGGCCCTGGAACCTCATCAAGTTGACTGCGGACAAGCATCAGATTAACCAAAATTTCATGATCTTGCAGACATTTTTATCATTTCCATTTTTTATAAATGTATTGGGAAGATGACACCCAGCTTTCAGGAGATTATACAACTTGATCAAGTTCATACAAGCTAGGAAGTGGAAGAACTAAGACTAATGTATTTTTACCTTGGTCATCCTGTCCTAGATACAACAACTTCCTCCTTAGGCATCCTGAATCCTTGTTTTCTTTTGTCTTTCATTTAACTAAGAAATATTTAATTAGTGTCACCTATATGCAAGCTCATGTACCTAATATATGCCTCAGGGGGTTGTAGAGATGAAGGGCCCCTTAGTAATTAAAGTCAGGGCCTTTTATAAATAAATGAACACCTCCATCCCTATTGTTAAGGCTATGATACCAGGACTTGAATGTTTTACATTTTAAAACTTTGGTGATTCTTGCTTGATTAATATCTGATACAGTCTAGAGCAGGGCTTCTTAAACTTTTTCCACCTGTAACCCCTTTTCACATTTGGCAGCATTCATTAGCACTGTGTGGCCTGAGAGTATGCACAGTGCCAAGTGCGCATGCTTTGTGTTCAGAACCAAGTTGCAGTGAAGCTGCGTGATGCGACACTGGCAAGCATTGCCAGAAACACCTTGGATTCATTACATGTTTGATTTTGAATTAATTTTTGGCCATGCTCATTCAGAAACTTTTTTATTATTGCCAAACTTTTTGCAACCCCATGCAGTGGTTCTCAACCTTCCTAATGCCGCGACCCTTTAATGCTCATATGTGGGCGTATCTGCATGTGGGTCTGCCTGGAGACAGATAGAGGAGTGGTGTCTAAATTCCTAAGACCATTGGAAATATGTGATTTCCGATGGTCTTACGCAACCCCTGTGAAATGGTCGTTCAACCCACAAAGGGGTCACGACCCACAGGTTGAGAAACATTGCCATATCAGGTCACAACCCCACAGACTAAGAAATACTAGTCTGGAGAACTATAGTTACATTTTACATATGCAAATTAAGTGGCAAAGATAGGTAAAATTGATTCACTTAAGGTTTTGCAATATGGAAATGGCCTTATGGTGGCAAAGCCATTTTTGTAATGGATAGAATTATACTCCATTCCCTGGGTCTCAGTCTCTTCATTTATAATATGAGGCAGATAGATTAAACAACTGAGGTTCCTCTCCTAAGAATTCAAGATGTGCTCATTTTTAGAACAATATTTTTCATCTTTGTGATATTCATAAGAGGGAATTAGGGGAAGATATTTTATACCTTTTGTTAAAGAAGGAGAAATTGAGGCAAAAAAAAAATGAAATAATTTTCCCTAAATCCTATTAGGTAACTGAGTCTAGAGCTCAGGATTTTAACCTCACAACCCAGTGTAGTTTTCTCCTCTATAATCTGTGCTCTTCATTCTGTCAACCCCTACAAATCAGTGTGAATTATAATTCTCAAAACTTGCAGAGTATCTTCAGTAGGTCAATTAATCCCCATAATTCTGTTCTTATATTCAAATGAGTCTTGCTTTGATATTTTGGTGTGAAATAACTTATCTGAGAACATTTATCTAAATTCCTTAAAATAGGATTAGATCATTTGCATATGAAATTTGTGCTTTAAAAATTCAGGTTATCACTGTATATCTGATTTTGAAAATAAATAAAACATAAACTATTGGTTAGCAGTTATTCTTAACTTCTGAATTATTCTGTTCAAACCTAAAACTCTTTTAACTGCAACAGGATCAAATACTGGGAATGAGTTTTGGTCCCTTTGAAGTGAGGCAAGACAAGTGAGCATTATTAAATTCCTGAAAAGGAGGAATTTCAGAAAATGATAATTAAGAACTCTTTAATAACATCTTCTATATTCTGGGCTCTGTGATAGGTGCTGGAGATACGAAGATGAAAAATGACAGTTTCTGCTTTCAAAGAACTGACTATCCCCTTGAGATGAGACATGCTGGGATTCAGCATACCCACAAATAAGCTAAAGTAAAACAAATAGTAACAGCCTCCTAATTAATCTCCCTGCCTAAAGCATCTCCCCATTCTTGTCTAACATCCAGACTTCTGACAAAATAACTTTCCTTAGGAACACTATGACCATGTTACTCGCCTGCTCACTTAACTTCAGTGACTCCCTATTGCCTCTTTTGTTGTTCAGTTGTTTTTTCTGTAGTATCTGTACTCTTCATATTGATTCTGTATATACCTACATGAGGCACAAGTAGTGGCACAGTACATAGTGTGCTGGGCCTGGAGTCAGAAAAACCTGCATTCAAATCTGACACTTAATAGCTGTATGACTGGGGGCAAGTCATTGAATCTCTGTTTGTCTTATTGGAGAAGGAATAACAAATCACTCCAGTACCTTTGCCAAGAAAACCCCATGGACAGTACTGGCATGCTATGGCCCATAGGGTCATGAAGAGTTGGATGCAACTGAACAATAACTTACCTACATAGGTACTTCTTATCTCCCCACTAGAACATAAGGCTATTATGAGCAGGAATCATTTCATTCCCAGGACATAGGATAATGCTAGAGATGATTAATAAATAGATGAAGCATATGAGAGGTACTTAATAAATACTTACTGATCAATTAATTGATACAAGAAAGTGATATGGGGAAAATCAGATACAAACAAAATGATCTAGAAAATATGAGGAGGGAAAGACCAGGCTTTGTCAAAGAGGTGATACCTGAGCCTTAAAAAAGGGAAAGATTTTTGACTTTAGAGATGAGCAAAGTGTGTGTCCCAGGCATAGGAAATAGACTATAGGAAATCACTGATATTGCATTTCTTTGATTATGTTCAATATGTCTTTATGTAAGTTAAATCATTGTTTTGGAAGAATTTTTAAAATGGTGCCGCATGTGTGGCGGGTAATGATAAACCTCTGACTGCTTAATCAGACAGCTGAGACTCTTAACAGTGATGGCACCTTGAAAAAACATTGAGGTCAACTCAGATGGAGAGATCCTCTGATGTGGTCACAGTAATACAATCTTTCTGGAGGAAATTCTTAGACCATCCCTCAAAAAACAAAAGCATGGGTAGCTCCTCTGGGAAATAGTGATGGATGAGGCTCTTCATAAAGCCTGACGACTACAGAGTTCTGTGCAGGACAACACTACTGCTTCCTCGCATTCAGACAGGAATGCCCATCTAGAATAATGGTAAGAATTAGACTCAAAGTTAAAAGACTTGGATCCTAGTTTCAACTCTCATGAGCTGTATGACTTTGGAAAGGTCACTTAACCTCTTTTGGCCTCAATTTCTTCCCTCATCAAGTAAGAAGTTAGATTAAATCATCTCTGAGAATTCTTCCAACTCTAAAATTCTATTTATCCTTCCAGTTCCTGGATGGAGCTATTTTGAGGCTTACTAATGTTCTCTGATTAATATGTTGACTTCATATCTTAACCAAAATACTTTACTTTATTTTCTTCTATGAAGATAAAGAAAGGAATGATCTTAAATTAGATTTATATAGTCTTGTTCTTCTTAAGAATTCAAAGCAAATTTACATATATCACTTTATTCTTTATTATCACATATATCTCCCTAGTTCCAACATTACTAGAAAATCTGGGGATGAAAATATTATCTTTATTTTATGGGTAGAGAACCTGAGTCACTGAAAGGTAAAATGAAATACCTGGTCTTAGACAGTGAATCAGCAACTCTTCCTAATGTCTTTCTCTTCCCTACTCCCCATTGTCCATTCATTACTCTGATGAGATCCTAAAGTTCAGAAGTTGTGAATTTTTCCTACCACTTAACGTAATACTTCATAACCTTCAGATAATTCTCCTCAAATTCAAATATTTTATTTCAAGGTAGCTATTCATTAACCAAATTTTATTTCATCAAACTCCAATCACTATCTCATGAGTTTGGTATTATGCCTAGAGGCAGTGAGGTATAATGCAATTCTGGAATTTGGACTCAGGACATGGATTTGAGTCCTGACTCAGAGACTTTTTACTGTGCAACCTTGGACAAGCTGCTTAGCCCTTCTGGGCTCTAGTTTCTTCATCTGTAAAATGAATGGAATAATTCTAGATGAGCTCTAAGGGTCTAGATAACTCAAAATCAATTATCCTATGATCAAAGGAATATGCTGGAATTAGATAATATGAGTGACTTCATTTCTATATTACAGAGTTTGCCTCCCCTAAGGAAAGGAAGAAATTTCTCCATTTATTGCAGACTTCTGAAAGTTGGCTACCTCTGATATATGTTATGATCCTTTACCCATACAAAGCATGTTAAGTTTTCCTTCTCTTCTCCCAGGCTATTAAAAAAACAAAACCAAAAACAATCCTGTCATGTCTTCTGAAGAGTTTTACTTCCCCACAAGTTGCTACTCCCCCACCCTTACATCTTCACCATGGTTCTCCTGAGAGTGTATCTTGATCATCTAGAATCCTAGGAGGCAATTGCGTCATTCTCCTCTATGTTCAAGGATGACAGAACAGGGTAAATGACTTCTGCTCAGGAATGTAAATGGAAAGACTGATATATAATTTAATGAATTTCAGTTCCATCTAGCTACTGAATAAATGAGAGCTGAAATGTTTAGAAGAAAGAAAAGATTATTCAAGGGAAGGAAACAAGCATTTATATAGCACCTTCTATATGGTAAGCACTTTTTATGGATGTTATCTCATTTCATCTTCACAACAACCCTCTGAGGTCAGTGCTACTATTACCCCCATGTTGAAGATGAAGAAACTGAAGCAAATAGAATTCAAGCTCCCTGCCCAGGTTCACATAGCTAGTATGTGTCGAAATTCAGATTTGAACTCAAGTCTTCCTGATTCCAGGGCCAGTGCCCTACCCACTGTGCCACCCAACTTCCACTGAAAGCCAAGTAAAATAATAACTGTACTGTTAGTGTTCAAAAGACCAGGCTGTGGGAGTTCAGCATTGAATTGAGCAAACTCTGTGTGCATGTGTGAGTATTTTTCCTCTTGAAGTTTTTTGCAAAAATTTATCAAACAAAGACAGTGGTTGTAGTCAGAGGGTTGGGCTACAGTGCTTAATAGCAATGAAATCACTCATTGAAAAGTTTCTTCATCCAGTCCAACTGATGGAATTGTGGGCATTATCTCTTGATCCACCTTTACTGGGACATCAATTTTTCTCTCTTAGGGATATCAGAATTCAAGCCTGACAAGCTTGCTTAATTTGATAAGCTTTTAGAAGGACTATCCTTTGTTTTAGTCTTTGTTCCTTCCCAAGAAGGGGGAATTCACAGACTTTTTGAAAGAACTAGGGGATATCTACAGTCACATGACTAGCAATACCTCAGTGAGGATCAGTATTGTTACTTAAGTCTCAATATGAGATATATTTTCCAATATCTATATTCTTCTGGGCCTAGTTCAGGTAGCTGGGATCTAGGAGCATCTTATTGTTCCCAGCTTTTTTCTCTTCCCCCATTTCTGGAGATCTTTTTTGAAGCTGAAATCAGGTAATAATAGAACTCTTCATGATAGCGTTACTCATTAATCTCTGACAATTGCCAGAGGACATCATTTCCCAATGCATTCCTTCATGTACATCACAAAGGTGCTGGCATCTAGGATGCCGTAAGACCTCCCTTTCCAAGTCACATTCCTGACTTTATATTCTCCTGTCTCCAACCCCAGTTAAAGGAAAGAGGACAGGTGCAGGAAGGAAACAGGATTAAAAACATAATATTTTGATTGTTCTACTATAGATTTCTGAGTTCATTTTTTTTTCCTACTCTTTCCCTTCCTCCCCAGGCCTCTCTTTCCCTCTTGCCCTTTCTGACCTCTTTTTTTTTACTCTCATCTCATTTCTCCTAAGATCTGTTATTCATCATAAAATGATAAGATTTATTGGGGTTTTGACAGAATCAAAAGGAACAAAAGCCATGTGGCTAGATCCCATTCTTAAGCTCAAGCTTCTCCAAACAATGCTTCTGGGCTAGAACCAAACCGGGGAGGTTTAACCCCAGAGGACCATTTTTAAAAAATCACTCCAGGAGAAAAGAGGCCTGGATTTAGCCTTATGTAGTTAGAGAGACTAAAAATAGGTTCTTCCCTTTTGTTCATAAAAAGTGGAGAATGCAGATAAAGCCAACAGACAGGGGACAAGAAAAGAAAGCTCATAAATTACAGCATTCCTCCAAGAAGCAAAGCCACAAGAATGCATATTGGGAAATAACAGGAATCAAGAGGCCACAGGCTTCGTGATGTGACAGGATAAGAAGCTGCCATCCTTTCCTCCCTAGCCAGGATGTCAAGGCCTCAAGTCCCCCTCTATTTTGCTTACCTAATCTCCACACCAGCCATGGCAATCCCTGGCCCCATTTACCTTTATCTATTTTCTAATGGAAAGAGACATGGATTGAAACAAAGGACAATCTCAATGGACATTTGAAGGCTTTCTCAAGTTGGGAAGAAAAGAAAAAGAGATTAAAAATAAGTAATGATCCAGCTAGAGGTCATCCTCCTCCCAGCCCTTACCTTCTCTCCCACATGCCTAAGTATACAAACACATACAGATGCACTCACTTGCTTTAGGACTTTTATCTAAAAATAAACTTGCTCTCTGTCGAATTAAAATCATCATGTGCTCTTCAAAGGAATGTAATGGGGATGTGTGTGGTACCTACGACGTACTAGGCACTATGCTAAGTGATTTTTACACATATTATCTCATCTGACCCTCACAATGCCCGTGAGAGGTAGGAGTTATGATTATCCCCATTATACAGGGTAACTGAGGCAAAAAGAAGTTAAATGAATTGCCCAGAATCACACAGCTACTACTACTAATAGCTAACATTCATGTGTTATTTATACACGGGCAGTTAGGGAGCGTTGGCCCTGGAGTCAAAAAGTGGCATCTTCCTGAGTTCAAATCTGTCCTCAGACACTTAGTAGCTGTGTGACCCTGGGCAAGTCATTTCACTTGGTTTCCTTATCTGTACAATTAGCTGAAGAAGGAAATGGGTAAATTACTCCAGTATCTTTTCCAAGAAAACCCCAAATGGGGTTCATGAAGAGCTGGACACACCTGAGCAACAAAAACATTTATGTAGCTCTCATTATGTGCCAGGCATTATGCTAAGTGTTTTCCAAGCATCATCTCAATTGATCCTTACAACAACCCTCAGAGGTAAGTGCTATTATTATCCCCAATTTACACATGAGGAAATTGAGGCAGAGGTGACTTTTCTAACATAAGTAGTAACTGTTTGAGACTAGATTTGAACTCAAATTTCCCTGTCTTAGGACAAGATTTGTTTCCACCATGCCACCCGCTGCCTTATCAAGCCCCACCGCCTTCAAGAAGCCTCCCTGGTTTCTGCGACTCCCTCCCTCCAATCCTGATGACTTCTGTGTTTTTCTGGAATATATACACGCATGTACATGAGTGTATATGTGTATATGCACATATACATTATATGTATGAGATATACATGTGCACACACACATGTGTATATATACACATACACATGTGTGTAGATTTGTGTATATACATACATACATACATATATACACATATACATAGTCTATTATTCCTTTTAAAAATTTACAACAGCTGACATGTTGCGTTGCTATTGTTATCTGGTTGTTTTGTGTGTGTATGACTTTCTTTGGTCTCTCCAAAGTCCACCTGAAGTTAGTATTCTAAGGGTGAGGGCATAGATTGAGACAATCAATTACTCCCACCCAACTTAGAATAAGTGACAAGATACTATGCCCCCATACTTTTGTCAGGTAAGAAAAATCAATCAGTTGTGAGGACCAAACCTGGATACCTCAACTGAATCAACTAATTGAATCCTAGACTTTAGACTGAGTCCAGAAAACATCCTTAACCAATTTAGAAGTCCTTGATAACCATTGGATGAACTGGAGTGAATTTATATAGGAAATACTTTCAGGTTAGTGCAGGGAATTTGTTTATGTCTAGAACAATGTTTCTCAACCTTCCTAATGCCACGATCCTTTAATACTTGCATGTGGGCATATCTGCACATGGGCGGACCTGCCTGGAGACAGATAGAGGAGCAGTGTCTCAGGTCATAATACCATCAGAAATGTGTTTTCCAATGGTCTTAGGTGACCCCTGTAACGCCTGTGAAAGGGTCATTCAACCCCCAAAGGGGTTGCGACCCACAGGTTGAGAACCACTGCTCTAGAGGGTTATATGTAAAATAGCAAACCAATTCATATTGCAACCCTAAGAAAGAATCATTTTGGGGGGATGAAGGGAGGAGAAGAACCTTAGGCTCAATCATCAATCATGGTTTCTCTTACACACACACACACACACACACACACACACACACACACACACACACATGCGTGTGCGTGCGCACACGCGCTTTGGTCTGAGAAGTACTTGTAAGCTCTGAAGAGGCCAGAGAATTTTGTATTTTTCATTCAAGTCCTAGTCCTACTGGCACTTCCTAGAACATTTGACACAGTGTCAGCATTAGAAACCAAGGACAAACTAGAAACTTTGAAAAAAGTAACTTCAGGTGTATACAAGAGGCTACCCCACTTACATTATGCCTAGGGAGAACTTCATGAGTACCCACACAAGAGGAAAGGACCTCCAAGAACCATGAGCTATGAGTTACACCTTGGTCACTTGGTCTTTCTGAGTTAAAGCCTTCTTGGATTCTACATATTGAAGAAACAGCATTTCAAAGATTTTTAGTGGGGATGTTTTTTATCAGCTATAGCAAATACAACTTTATAAAAGATAAGTCTGACTGATTGATATGAATTGATAATCAAAATAAGCAAATTAGTGGAAGTTCACACGGTATAGAATTAGAAAAACCAACCATAGACTCCTCAGGGTCACCTACAATTCTGAGAAGAGAAGCAATGGCTATGTTCTAGGCACCTGATCTGCCAATGCAAGTAGAAACTTTAGAAAATAACTCCAAGCATATATTATAGTATTGTATATGTCTCTTTTCCCCCTTATACCACTCTGGATCCAACATTTAAACAGCCATCAGTGAACATAGTAGTAGATAGAGCCCTGAACCAAGAATCAGAAGGATGAGTTCAAATTTGACCTCAGTTACTTCACTTAACCATTGTCTGCTTCAGTTTTTTCATCTATGAGAAATAGCACCTACTTGCCAGTGTTGTTATGACGAAAAAATAAGATAATACTTGTACACACTTTGCAAACCTTAAAGTACTCTATAAATGCTAGTTCTTATTACTATTGTTATCATATCATGATTATCTATATGTGACTGTAGAAGGGCATTTAATATGTTTTGAAAAGATGCAAATTATGGAGAGCCTGAAGTGAATATAAATGTGTATAAAAACACTTTCCTTCTGACTCTTCCTCCTTCCTCCACCTCTTCCTCTCCTCCCATGTTGGACAGGTAAAGCTTTGTGTTTCATGCTTTAGGGTCCACTTGTTTATCCCTGAGAATGTTGGCTCCTAGCTGAAGCTTTTGTGTAATAGGTAGAAAAAAAATAGTATCATTCTTCTTGTTTTGAGAACAGTCTGTTCTCTTTTTTGGTGGGGGGGGGCAGTATTAAATTATGATATTATTTCTAAATTCTTAACAGAGAAGAAAATCATCACTTGTGTCAGGAAAGAAGGACAGGAAGGAACCATTCCAATAGATAGAACTTTCATTCCAGTGGAATTTTCTGTTTTTTATTTCCTTGAATTCTGGAATAAAAATACACTGTTCTCATTATTTGGAATTTGCATGGACATTTGAAGTTACTGCTAATCAAAGACCCAATAATGGAGCTGCTTGTCTTGGGCTATCCATAAATAGGGCCAGCTCTAGGAAAATTTAAGAAGTAGTTAAAGACAATCTCCTTTTTTGCCCCCTTTGTCCCACCTCCATAATGCCATTTCCAACTGATTCCTTATTCATACTCCTTCTGCCCTATATAGTTTGCTTTCAATAAAGAAGTTAATGAACCTCAGTTTTAATTTGTTTTTTTTTCCCCATTATTCAGCTTGTGTTGTTGGACAGGTATTATACCTCTAATGGCCTGAGTTTTCACCTCAGCAAGAGGTGGCTGGACCACCTATAGTTCCTTCCTACTCTTATGATCCTATAATCCATTAAAAAGGATCATGATTTTCTGGCCTGGGCCTTTGTTTCAGTTTTTTCTCTCTTCCCTTCTCACTTCTCTCATGCCCCAAGCCCTTAGCAGTACCTTGTGAATTTTGAAGGGTCTTAAAGTATTATCCTTCTAATAAGAGGATGTGTCTTAAGTCAGAAGAACAAAGCTTTCAGGGGCAGCATATCAGGCTTTAGAAATCCAGGTGGAGAAGATTGGGGTACATTGGACAGGGAAAGACTTGGTATTTTCCTTGACATCATATCAGGCAGGTGAATCTCACTTCTCTCAAGGCTGTCTCCCTACACAGGGATTCCTCCATACTAACATTCTTCACATTGAGTCGAAAGAATGTTTTGCAAAAGTGAATCAAGACTCTCTCAGGTGTAGTAGATGATTGTGATGAAATATCATTGTGCTATAAGAAATGACTAACAGGATGATTTCAGAAAATTCCTTGAAAAACTTGATACTGACACAAAGTGAACAGAAGTAGGAGAACATTGTACATGGTAACAGTAAAATTGTACGACAAAGAACTGTGAATGACTTAGCTATTCTCAATTATTCAAGGTTCCGAGACACTCCCAAAGGACTGATCATGAAGCACACTATCCACACCCAGAGAAAGAACTCATGTTGATAAAATACAGATTGAAGTATGTTACTTTTTACTTTCTTTTTTCTTTTATTCAAGTGACTAATTTATTCAAATGACTAATATGGAAATGTTTCATGTGATTGCACATGTGTAACCTAAATCTGATTGCTGAGAATAGCTAAGGAGGAAAAGAAGAAAGAAAGGGACAGAACTTGGAATTTGAAACTTTAAAAATATATTTAAAATTGTTTTAACATGTAATTGGAGAAAAATTTTTTTTAAAAGACTATTGTAGATCGGACCTAAAATTGGCTGCCCGATGGTATCGGAGATCAAATTTTTAGCTCACTTATCATTGCTTTTCTTGACCTTTCATGGCCTAACCAATCACGAGCAAAATTAAAGCAAGGATGGCATCATCACTCTCCTTGTCAGTCAAAAGGCATAGAAGGTATGAGCTATTGTGTTTTGTAAAGTGCTTGTTAAGAGCTGAAGGAATGCTAGTTAAGAATTCTAGAACTTTAGGATGTCCTTTGACTATGAGTTTTAGCTCCTTCTGTGTAGATTGTAATATACTATTAGCCCTACTGCTTTCTTCTTTTGATTAACATTCTTTTTGTTCAATTCTGACTTCTCCCAAAACCTCTCCCCTCATTCTCATGCATAGTACTCATATGGTACCTTTTTCATGGTCATCAGTCCTGGTGACATCAATGAATGTGATGACCAAAGACTCAATATCAATTTAGAGCAGCCATGCCGATTCACCATTATCTATCACAATCTTTGACTCACAGCTTTCTAAGAACTAATAGTCAAAGTGTCATTATGTTCACCTTTTCCACTATCAATCGGTTGCACAAATCAAAACTTGAGAGGTATTAGCAGATGTGCATTATTTTTTTAAATTATCCCTAAGTCTCTTATTCACAAGCAATACAAAAACACAACTGACCCGTAATTCATCTCATGCCCCTTGCTTCTTTGTTAATAATACTTTGTCAGCATAGAATTTCATTCTTTTAGGAGCTCATGGCACATTGTTTCCATTAAATCCTTTTTTTTCTGGACTTCATTAAAAGTTACCATATTTAGCACCCTATTATCTCCAGAGTAACTCATCTTGAAGTACAGTATCAATTTTGCCCCCTTCCAAATGGAAATAACTATGTAGGATATGGTAGAATGTGACCAGTTCAAAACTAAAAATAGATTCATTAAGCATGCATGAATACAGTATGGTGTTCTAGACCAGGGCTTCTCAAAGCTTTTTTTTATTCACTTGCAACCCCTTCAGTGATTCTTAAATACAGGTCACACACAACCCACAGTTTAAGAAGCAATCTAGATAAAGTAGACCTCAGTACTACTAGGCCTGCTTCTGATGGTCACTAAATGTGTGATCTTGGATAATTATTATTATTATTATTATTTTGCTTTTTGGAGGGGGGACAGCAGGGCAATTGGGATTAAGTGACTTGCCCAAAGTCACACGGCTAGTAAGTATTAAGTGTCTGAGGCCAGGTTTGAACTCAGGTCCTCCTGACTCTGGGGCTGGTACTGTATTCACTGCACCTCCCAGCTGACCCCAATCTTGGGTAATTCTTAACCTCTCTGGGTCTCATTTCCTCATCTGAAAGATGTGACATGAGGTTCCTCATTTATCTTTCCATTCTAAAATTCTTTGAGTAATAAGATAAATAGCAATCATCCATACTCTCCAGCAACCTGCTGTATAAAATAGATAATTTCAACCTCTACCATGTAAATAAAAGGGCTCTCAGAAATATATCTAAGTGGTATTGGGAATCATGACACTGGGGTTAAAGTAAAATCTCTAATATTTCCTAGCTCTATGACTATGGGCAAATAATTTTCTTTTTGAGCTGAATCTGTTTCCTCATCTAAAAGTTGGGATGAAATCCTTAAAAAATACTTTGAAGAAAGAATTTTCCAAACCTTAAAATTCTATAGAAGTGTGGGTTATTAATATGATAGACTTTGCACAAATACAATTTTTTTGTCTTGACAAACCACACAATTCATCTGTACCAATGAGTTTATAGGGATTGTAGACAGATTGTAAGGAAAGAGCAAGTTATCATTTCTGTGAAATAATAAAAATTGTTTCACGGAAAACTTCTTTCTTTTCTCTATACATATGCTAATGGGATGAAGAGCAAATTTACAATGGTAAATATGACCAACCAAGGATCTTCTGTAAGGCAGGCATAATCTTATATAAACATACTAATATATACCTACAACACACATAAATATACCATTGGCTTATTTGAAAGAGAAAAAAAACACCATCAAAGATATGTATTATCAGAAACAGAATCACAACAGTCATGGATCAAGAGTAAAGGATAACAGATGGATAGTAGTATATACAAAATTATTAAAGAGCAAAGGAAGACTGGTTGGGTTACTCTTCTGATTGTGAGGGATTTGTGGAAAGGCATAGACAAGTATTTCTCAGAATTTACAGATGGGAATGGGTTTTGAAAGTGAATTCCTTACATTCATGGAGGTCAGGGAGCCACTGAAGTATTGAGATGAAAGTACAAGTAGACTTGACTTCTACTGTATAACTTAGTAATAATGACATTGCTAGTGGTGACAAGTGTGAACCAGTTTACTCTATAAGGACTATACTGGATATACATGAGAATGAATGGCTTTTCTTTAGCAGAGGCTAAAGTTACATGGGATCATAGATTTAAAGCTGGAAGGAACATTAAACATCATCTAGTCCAACTGTGACATATTATAGATAAGGAGGCTAAAGTGAATAGAGGATAAATGACTTATCTTTTTAAAAAATATATTTTATTTCCCCCCAATTACATGTTAAAACAATTTTTAACAGTTTAAAAAAAGGTTTGAGTTAAAATTAAGTTAAAATTGAGTTAAAATTCTACCCCTCTTTCCATCCCATTCTTCTCTGAGATAATAAGTAATCAGATACAGGTTATACATGTGCAATCATGTAAAACATTTCCGTATTGGTAATGTTGTACAAAAAGATTTGAATAAGAGAAAAAGAATGAAAGAATGTGAAAAACAGTCTGCTTCAGTCTGTATTCAGACAGTATTAGGTATTTCTCTGGAGGCAGGGAGTATGCTTCATAATTAGTCCTTTTGGATTGTCTTGGATCACGGCATTGATGAAAAATAACTAAGTCATTCACAGTTCTTCATTGTACAATACTACTATATAGTGGTCTCCTGGTTCTTTTCACTTCACTTTTTGCATCAGTTCATGTAAATCTTTCCAGGTTTTTCTAAAATCATCCTCCTTGTCATTTCTTATAGCACAATAATATTCCATCAGAGTGATATACCACAGATTATTTAGCCATTCTCCAACTGATGGACATCCTTTCAATTTCCAATTCTTAGCCACCACAAAAAGATTTGCTATAAATATTTTTGTACAAATAGTATCCCCCCCCTTTTTTTTAAATATATTTTTGGGATATAGACCTAGCAGTGGTATTGCTGAATCAAAGGGTATGCACAGTTTTATAGACCTTTGGACATAGTTCCAAATTGCTTTCTAGAATGGTTGGATCAGTTCACAACTCCACCAACAGTGCATTAGGGCCCCAGTTTTTGTTTGTGACTTTGTTTAAGTACCTTTAACATATTAAAGGTAACTAGGTGGTGCAATGGATAGAGCACTGGACCTGGACTCAGGAAGACCTAAGCTCAAATCTGGACTTAGACACTCACAAATTTGTGACCATGTGCAAATCACTTAATCTTTGTTTGACTCAGTTTTTTTTTCCCCAACCTTAAAATGGGGATAATATCCTGCAGGGTTGTTCTAATTGATAAACTTGGAATTTGAACCTAGGTCTTCAGACTTCAAATCCAGACTCTTTTCATTGTTCCACATATAAGAAGCCATCAGATTTGATGTTAAAATAGCAGTGAGTCTAATTAAATATTAGGCAGCTGACACCCAGAACTTACATCTGTTCCATTCAATTCAATTCAGCTAGGGTGTATTAAGTTTCTACCATCTGAATCAGAGTACATGAAGTGCAAGGGCTTCAAAGACAAAAGAGGAGCAAAGTTATCCCCCTCCTCAAGTAGTTTGTGTTCTAATGGGCGATAAGACCAGTACACAGAAAAATAAATATAAGATATCTGCAAGCTGACTAAAAAGCCTGCCTTCATTGTTTGTATATCAGGAATCACATTTTTTTAGGGGGCGTTTCTTCCCAGAACATCCCTCTCTCTCTCTCTCCTTCATTCTCTTCCCTTCAGTGGCAGCATTTTCTGTTTTTAAAAGACAGTTTTCATTCCTTCCTCTTCAAAGAATATTACATTCCAGGGTGGCTATTAAGAAAGGGCAGCAGAGCATTATGGATAGGTAATAGATCTAGTCAGAAGACCTGAGTTTGAATTCTAACTTTTCTACTTACTACCTTTAGGACTGTAAGGGCATCACTTAATCTGTCTGGTCCTCAGTTTCCTGATCTAGAAAATCAGAGAGCTAAATTAAATGTTAGCTAAGCATGTCTCCAGCTCTAAAATCTACGAGAAAGACTTTATTAATCCAACCTTTGATAAAGAATGTGTGAGTCAAAGATGGGGCTACACTAGACACCACCTATTCCAGATCATTCATTGTTGAGGTGAATAAACTAAAGTCTCAAGAAAAGTGAGTTTTTACAAGGACACCCAACTTGTAACTGACAGTAGTGAATAAAATCCGTGTCTCCTGATCTGAAAAAATTCATTATGCTTCCTACTCCATCATGATATTTTCTACAGATTTTGTTTAATAATTTTTCCCCCTTGGTGACCAAGTCAAGACAACTCCTTGGAAGGTGGGAACCCTTATAATTGCATTACTGATGGAGCTCCAGGGTTGAACAGGATGAAAAACATAGAGCCACAGCTTTTATAGAGGAAAACATCTTTGTCTGCGTGGCCTGAAGGCATTGGAATTCTTTTTTTTTTTACATAATCTTACAAAATAGAATTAAGTTTGATGAAAGAATAGAATGGTGATTTATTATTATTTTTAAATCCCTTTCACCAAATACAATTTGGTATGCTTGACATTCAGTAGTCAGTTCCTGAGTGTATTAAGATAAAACAACCAGGAGAGATTGTGTAGAAAACGTATGACTCCTCTTATTCCTTTTATTACCACTGGGGAAATTGTATTAACACTTCCCCCACTCAGCAAACTACCAGAGAAAGAGGCTAAGAAGATTGATTAAAGTTCTTCTTTTGCTATTAACATCCTTCTAAGAAAACTCATGCATTTTACATCTTGGAAACTAAGTCAGTTTGGTTTAGTCAGTTTATGAACATATCGCTTTGGGATTGCACATATGAATAACTTGAGGAGTTCTTGGGACAGCAGTCCCTGTGGTTTTGCCAACGTATCAAAGTAGATCTCAGCTATTTAGAGGCACCATGCCACTCAATGACCTGACGGAGACATAGCTGGTCCATTTGTTTCAGCAGCCTTGAAAGAATCATTGGGAGAATGGAAAGACCGTTGGATTTGGATGAGGCCATGGATTCAAATCACAATTGTGTTATTTACTCCCCAGTTTATTTTGGACAAGTCATGGCTCTTTTCTAAGCTTCAGTATACTGATTTATAAAATGAGGAGGTTCATTTAAACAATTGCTCAGGCTCCTGCCAGCCCCAAGTCCATAGATTCAGAGTTGGAGGGGCCTCCAAGGCAATCCAGTCCTCCACTTCATTTTAAAGATAAGGAAACTGAGTTCTAGGAATATTAATAATAGTTGGAATTTATATAGAGCTTCAAAGGTTGAAAAGTGCATTATATGTAACTACCTCATTTTTATCCTCAAAAGTTGTGTGAGAGGTAGGTCTTGTTATTATCCCAATTTTACACATGGGGAAACAGATGAGAGATGTTAAGTGACTTACTAAGATTCACAGTGTTAATAAGTGTCTGAGATAGGATTCGAAATCAGATCTCAACTCCAAGACTAACATTATCTACTATGACACCTAACTGTCTATGTTTTTCCTTATGTCCCCAGTGCTTAGAGCATACTAAGTGTTTAATTAATACTTATTCATTCATTTATTCATTTGCCTGAAATCATACAGTTAAACAAAGGTAGATTTTCAACCAAGGTCTTCCAATGTCGGAGCTCAAATTCTGTGTTTCCCCTGTACCATTTGCATCACTCCACATCCAGTCTCACTGTAGAGATCATCATCAATGACAAAAGGAGCTGAAAGGATACGATTGGCCTGCCAAGTCCACAGCTGGGCCCACAGCAGGCATCTTGTTCCCTAATTCTGTGTTTCTAGGCAGGGTCCCAACATTTCTTTCCTCTAAATGTGGGCAGACCATTTACACCTTTTTCAGCTCTCAATTTCAAAGAGCACAGTGGCACCAGTCACCACTGGTAATCACCAAATGTTGAAATCAAGGAATCACAAAGGGAGGCCCTGGAATGTGTGGCTGCCTTCCAGCTTTCTTACTAATAGGTAAAGAGTATTGTTGTCTCACCCGAGTCTAAGAGTCTCTCTCCCCCGTCACCTTCCACCTTCCTTTCCGTACTCTTGGAATGAGTAGTTACTGTATGCTGAGTACCTCTCCCCTTCTAAGGAGTCAGCTTGGTTATGACAGGAAATATGGGAAGTTCATGATACAAACACAGAGTGCCCCAAGATTGATCTCCTATGCTTTCATCTGGGTCTCGTGCCCAGTGGCTAGGGGCCTCCGTGACTTTCTCCATGCACAGCCATGTTTCATGAGGAAAGATGGCCATTCCTTGAACCAAGCCCAAGCCTGTGTCAGTAAAGCCCATGATCAATTTCCCGTGCCATCTTGCAAAACAGATTGAAATATAACACCTTTTAACCAACCTTTGGGGTAAACAATACAACATGTACTAGGCTTCATAAACACTAGGCTTTATTACAAAGGGCATTTCAAACGCAGTGTGATAGGACTTGACCTTAAAAGCTATAGACAATCTAGCGGGGCACAGACGGTTTCATAAAGTACAATCACTTCCTGGAATTCTTGGGGCAGTGCAGTCGGAGCCGTGCAAATCCTGTTTTCCTTGCATTGTTTCCTGCATGTGAATATCATCAGTCTAGCAGGTTCTGTAACCATGGCACTTGTAAACAGCAGAGGGGAGGCTTCTGATAAAGCCACTTGCTGTTAGTTTCAAGGAATTTATTTTTTTTCTTTGAGAAGACAAGGACCTGGATACAACACGTTTGAGTAGATATCTGTCAAGCAGTTCTTTGACAACCAGCAAAACTTAAACCACACACACACACACACACACACACACACACACACATACACACCACTATATAAACTTTTTCACCTATCTGGTGGTATGGGGTGAGGGAAGGCAGCTTCATATACCAAATCCAAAAAGACATTAGCAGTCTGAAACTAGCCCAGTAGATGCAGAATTCAAGTGATTTCCCCAGCCTTTCTACAAAGTATCTGTGAGTTTATACAAATTGCTTTATATTTACTCTGTGCATCATTTCCCAATCTGGATTGTAGGTTAATACTTCTCAATCCCCACATATGAATTGACTTCCCTATGGGAGACAAGCTTATTTGTGAAACACTCTTGGAAGTTCTCAATTCAGCATACATTCTAGAAAAAAAAATCTGTCTTAAAGATAAAATCAGAAAAGTCATTTCCCATTTCTGAACCATGGTTTCTGTACCTTGATTAAAGACCTATGTTCCATTTCCTGGACTCCAGAGAAATACTACCTCTGTTAACATGGATGCTGCTAGGAGCTATCCCTATAGCTTGATAGATAAACTCATCCCTATTAGAAACAAACAAACAAAAGAATCTTGTCAAAATTAATAAGCCTGATCACCCACAGTAAGATTGCAAATGGATCTTTTATAAGTTGCAGGAGAGACTTTATTGGTCATACTTATAGATGCTTCTACATGACTTCACTGACAACTAAAACTGAATCCATTGCAGTTTCATTTAAATCCAATCCTGGTTTTCCAACATTGTCCAGGTTTTTAATGTGAGTGAGAGTGTCATTAAGAACCTCCTGTGTAACATTGAGCAAATTGCTTAAAGTCTCTGGGCTTGTTTCGTTATCTTTAAAATGAAGAGTTGAATTTATTTGGAATTCTTTTAAATATAAATATATCTATTTATACCTACATATATATGTATATGTATTATATATATACTTACATCATAGATATTTACCCATATTTATATATGTATCTGTTATATTTATTTATATATTTATAATACATATTTAATCACACATATATTTACATATATACATATGTTACAATATCAGCTGTGTCCCACTTAGAGTTACAAAAATTATCCAAGTTTGAAACACACACACACACACACACACACACACACACACACACACATTAACCATGAAACATGTTGATGACAAGAGTGTTCTGTTTCAGGCTAAGGAAGACTCTCAGAAATAAAATACTGACAAGAGAAAAGATTAAAGTCTCCATTGTACGCTTGTGTTTTCATAAGACTGTAGCTATCAATCTGCCCAAGGGCAGAGGATTTTCTGAAATTTTAACTTTTCTGTTTCCTCTTTTATTTCAAGTCTCTCACTCTTTTATGGATATTTTCCCTCCACTATCCAGAAACAATCTGAAACAATGACTCCACAGCCACAAATTTAATTTTCTAATGTACTAGAAAATTAAGACTAACACGGAAAATGTCATTGTCACTATCAATAATCCTACCATTATTTACAGGGATACAAACTTTTAATTCTGTGGGCATATTATCTACCAATATAGATGCTGGTCTCTCACATTTTGGTAAATGGTTAAATGAGATGCTTTGGTCAAAAAAATTCCTAAGTTACTTGCCAAGCCTTTAGTTATGAGCCTCATTACGCTTAACCAGATTTGTCCCTAAGCAACTGGACCATATTCAAAGCCTTTCTAGCGTGGTAAGGCCCATTATGGCTGAGGCTTTGTAGGGCTGGGATTTGCCATCTCTTATCACCTCTGTTCCATGATTGGGAATTTGACTTATTAGAGAAACAATAATAATAATAATAATATCTTATATAAACAAGGCCAACAATTGTGGGAAACAATTTGGAATTATGGGAGAAAAATCACTAAGCTATTGGCTCAAAGAACATAAAGTAGGCATATCTCAAGGAGGTCAAAGATTGTGAGTGAGTGTGTGTGTGTGTGTGTGTGCGTGTGTGAGAGAGAGAGAGAGACAGACAGAGTGAGAGACAGACAGAGTGAGAGACAGACAGACAGACAGAGACAGAGACAGACAGAGAGCATTTGCAGAGCAACATTTTATGGCGGTAAAAACAACAATAATAACAATAAAAACTGGTAACAAACGGATGCCTATCAACTGGTAAATGTCTAAACAAATCTGATGAATAATAGAATATTATGCCATAAGAAATTATTGATTTGTGGAATTTAGTGAAATGTGAGAAGACTTGCACATGGTCGTAGATGTGGATATGGCTAGAGGGAATCTCAAAAGCCTTCTGATTCTACTCCTTTTTACAGATGAGGAAACTAAAGCCCATGCAAGTGACTTGTCCAAAGTCACATAGCCAGCAAGCAACAGAGATCAGGTTTGAATCAGTCATTTAACTCCAGAGCCAATGCTCTTTCCTCTGTAACCTCCATGAGCACTTATAGAGTGAAATAAGCAAAACTAGGAGAAGATGTATGATAACTACAATAATTTACACTAAAAGGACACTAGTCAAATGCTGAGTAATTCTAATGTTGGACCCAGAGAATAGATGGCGAAGATTTTGTTTGTTTGTTTTTGTTCACTACTGCTCAACTTTTTCTGTGTTACAAGAGTGGGTTTATCTGGAGCGGAGGATATAGCCAGGAGGCAGCTAGATGGCTCAGTAGGTAGAGCACTGGGTTTGGAGTCAAGAAGACCTGAATTCAAATTCAGTTTCAGACACTTACTAGCTGTGTGACCCTGGGCAAGTCATTTCAACTCTCTTTGTCTTAATCCACTGGAGAAGGAAATGGCAAACCACCCTTTACCGTTTCCTTTGCCAAGATCTTTGTCAAGTGTCTTTGCCAAGAAAACCCCTCGGGCAATACTAGCATGATATGGTACACAGGGTAACAGAGTCAGACATGACTGAACAACAATTTATCCAGAAATAATGGTGATACAAAAATAAAAGACAACAACAAAACTTATTTTGAAAACTAGTTACATTTATGTAGAATTTTATGAAAATGAATAACTTTAATATACATTGTTTTACCTAATTCTCACAACTACCTTGTGTATTAGGGGGAATGGGTAGGCATTATTATCACCATTTTACACTGGAAGCAACTGAGGCCCATAGCAACAAAGTGATTAGTTCAAGGTCACATAGCTAATATGCAACACAGCTAGAATCTCTACAAAATTCTTCCTATTCTAATAATGGCTCATTTCTTTAGGAAGAAAGCAAAGGAAGGAAATAAACGTTTATTATGTGCCTAATATGTGTCAGTCATTGTGCTAAGTGCTTTATAAATATTAACTCATTTGATCCTCATGACAACCCTGGGAGGTAGGTTGCTACTATTATTCACATTTCATAGTTGAATAAACTGAAGCAGAAAGAAGTCAAGTGACTTGCCCAGGGTCACACGGTTAGTACATATCAGAAGCTAGATTTTAACTCAGGTCTTTCAAGACTCCAGGTCCAGAGCTGTATCCATCTATCTACTATACCACTGGATCATTTCATAGTATACAAAGTGGTTTATTCACAAAAAAACTCCATGAGACAGGTAGTATGTCTATCCCTGTTTTACAGATGGGGAAATTGAGGTCCACAAAACTGAAATTATTTGCCCATATAGTAAGTGTCACATTCAAGAGGTTAATTCAGGCCCTCTGACTTGCAGCCAAAGTAACTGTTCCCTGGCTTATACACTCCATAGCTCCTTTCCCTGATAAAGTGACCAAAAATACAAAAAGGGAGGAAGGAAGGAAGGAAGGAAGGAAGGAAGGAAGGAAGGAAGGAAGGAAGGAAGGAAAGATGGACCTAGTATGGGCTCATTTATAACAAGCAATTTTCTGCCCTCAGCATTGGTCATGTCTTCTATCAGATTTCCCTTTCACTATTTCATTTAAAGGGCTGAAGGGAAGAATCTTCAGGATCTGTAGTGACAGTCTGTGCTGGCAGGTATGTTCTAAAGACTTAGCAGCTTTAGCAAAGAATTGGATGTAACTGGCAGAGGAAGAAAGGGAGAGGCAGAACATGGGCTGGTGCCTGAAACCAACTAGCTGTTGGCAGAGAATTCCAGGTGAGTAGAAAGTCATATACCTGGAGCTGCAGTATACTTCAGACTCCACTGTCTGTTTCCATTTGGCCTTTTCCATTGTCTATTGTGGGCTGCGGTGAAGTCTATTTCACATTGTTAAATTCTCACAGTATTTTGTCTCCTTCTGGTAGACATCTGATTGTGAACTAACTGAGAAGAGACAATAAGAAGGCACATCTTTGGGAAGTGAGGTAATGTCTATATGATGTAGTTTTTTTTTTCAATACCCAATTTCAATCTGTTAAGTCATAATAGTAAATCAAAGAAACAGCATTGGCATAATAGATAGACAGGCAGGTTTGGAATATGGTGAACCTGGATGCAGATGGATGCTGCTACTGAAACATATTCCCTGTGTCAACCTAGGCAAGTCATTTGACCTTTCATTGACTTGGTAAACACTCTAGGACCCTGAATTTCAGATCAACTGCCAATCTGCGTTAGTAGAAGTAATTTCCCCATGGGGAGTTGTCTACACCCATGAAATCATAGGTCGAGATCAAGAAAACATGTTAAATTATAATACATCACCTAAATATTAGTAACATGCTTTATGTCAGTAAAAAATTAAGATAATTTTATAATTTTACAAATGATCTCATATGTGTACATTATATAAAATTTGATTTCACAATTCTCAAAGTAGCTGGTCTTTACCTTACATCTCCTCACAAATAGGATCACAAATTTAGAATTGGATTTAAACCTTAGAGGCCATTGAGTTCAATCAATTCATTTTACAGACAAGGAAACTGAGCCACAGAGATGTTAAATGACTTGTCCAAGATCAGAATGTTGTTTGACCTTTACTCCCAAAGAGAATCAATGACATCAAGAGGTTGATGTCTTGACTTGCAAGTGAATTAGATATAAGTGACCAAAATGTTAATATATGACTGAATGAGGATTTGAAACTAGATCTTCCTGATTCCAAAACCAGCACATTAATCACATTATTTCTCTGTAGAGTCTTTCCACTCTGTTGCTTATCTCTGTAGAAAAGCTAGCCTTTCCCCAAAGTAAAACTGGTATGCTGTGATTCATTCCATCCTGTTGAATGAAAATGCCTAGTGATACCCATTTGCCATATTTTAAGCAGCACAGTAAGCTTGGAAACCAAATTCTGCCCTTGGATAAGCATGAGCAACTTCCTCTAAAGCCGAAGGGAGGTACATGTATGTCATTTGGGCTGAACTTGGCCCCAAATATTTTATTTATTTTACAAAATTCACTTACTGGCATAGGCAGAAGGGAGATAAAACATCTCCTTTTCATGAGGGTCCCTGAGGGACAACAGGCATACAATGTTGCTCCAGCAGAATTCATACCGCACAAACAATACAACACAGAACAGTCTGCCTAACAAAATAAACAGCACACAGCCATGCGTCTGGGTTCTTTGGACATTGACAATGCTTTGTAAAGTTAGTTTAAAAAGTATCTTGGATTTTTGTTTGTAAAAAAAAAATAGACTCAGTGAATGTCTGAATGGAGCAAAAACCCTTGTCTGAAGTTCTGAACCCTATGTACAGTGTCCAAAGCTAATTTCTGTTTTAAGTGTCCAGGAGAGTAGTAAACTAAAAGAAGTGTGGTTTGCTAGTGTCTATTCACCTTCTGAATTTTGACCCTTTTCTAAATCCTAATTGTGTCCTCATTCTATAGGATTCTAATGCTATTTTGGATTCTAGAAATCCTCTAAAACCCAAGTCTATTCTGTAGTCTTATTCTCATTTTAATTTCCATTCTGTATCTAGTCCAAATTTGGAGTCTTGTTCCTATTCTAGGCTCTTGTTCTGATTTTGGATCTTTTCTTTCGGATTCGTGTTGAAACAGTATCAATGCACTTTTGTGCATGCTTTACATTTTTCTCGGGCCAAAAGGAAAATGTATTGGCCAGCTACCTACAGCACTTCAGACAGTTACAAGGAAAAAAATCAGTGTAAAACTCTTTGATGAAAGGGAAAAATACAAAATTTTGCCACCACGTGACTGCCGAACTATACTTTTATTGTATGAATTTGAGTCTTCAGGAGAGTATTGGTCAGTATGTTACAGTAGGGAGTTGAGCTTAAAGTCAGCAGCATGTGATTTTAAATGTTGCTTCAGTTATCTAATTAGCTGTGTGACTCTGGGCAAGCTGTAATTTCAACCCTTGTTTTTCTCATCTGTAAACTAGGGATAATAATTATTATTAACAATAATAATGCATTTTTTCCTCATAGGATTGATGTGAGAATGAAGTGAAATAATGTGTGTAAGGTACTTTGAAAGCCTTCAAATGCTAAATGAATATTATTTCAAAGACATGTGATGACAAATTTTAGTTATAAGGTTATTATTTTATATTTCCTAGTTCTAAATTATGAATTATATTTCTATAAAGGCCTTTAAAATGTGAAAAAAATTCATGGGGAGGATGTAACTAGTTGCTCCTGGTTCTAAGTTAATAAAAGAAAGGGGGAAAAGTAGGAAGGTTTAAGTTGGATAGAATAAATAACTTCCTGAACATATTGGTTGTAAGAAGTTAGCCTAGTAAGTGATGCCTCTGTTTTAGAAATCAAAGACAAGAATATTTGCTTTTACCAGGTAAGATATAAAACTATTAACTATGATCTATTATCTATCTATCTATCTATCTGTCTGTCTGTCTGTCTATCAATATATCTATTTATGTCTGTCTTATCTCTGTATTTGCATGTGTATATGTTACAATCCACGCATCAACATGTGTATATGTTGTTGTTATTGTTGAGTCATGTCTGACTGCTCATGATCCCATTTGGGGTTTTCTTGGCAAAGATACTGGAGTGATTGACCATTTCCTTCTCCAGCTCATTTTATAGATGAGGAAACTGAGGCAAACAGGGTTAAATGACTTGCACAGGGTCACATAGCTAGTAAGTATTTGAGACCTGATTTGAACTTGAGAAGATGAGTCTTCCTGACTCCAGGCCCAGCACTCTATCCACTGTGCCAAGTAACTACCCTATGTATATGTATTGGTACATGTAAATGTACATGTCTATATATCCGTGTATGTAGATGTATATCTACTATACACACATATACAAATATAGCATCTAAATTTCTACCCTCCCACTGTAAATGTACGTATATGAATATACATATAGATAGTGTGACTCAGAAGTAGGATCTTCAAGTTTTTTAACCTTCTGGTCTTAGGGAAACTACATATAGATGACTGTGGGTCTGACTTTACTTTATGTATAATGGATGGTAGTTAAATGTTTAACGAATTGAAATTTAGTAGTTATTTCCTTCTTTCTTAATATCTGTCCTTTGCAAGGAATAATCCTATATTCCTAATATTCTGTATGTATATATACGTGTATATACACATGAATGCAGACCTATGCATATATATGTAAATATATGCAAATCCACGCATATACTTCCTCTACACATACTTATACTTGTATATGCTTACATATGCACGCCTGTTTCTCTCTGTCTCTGTCTCCCTGCCTCTGTTTCTGTCTCTCTCTCTCTCTCTCTCTCTCTGTAGATGACTCCTAGAAAAAACCTGAGACACACAGAGATTAAATGATCAAAGCCACACAGCCAGTAAGTTTGGGAGGTGGAATTTGAGCCCAGGCCTCCCTGACTCAGAGCCCTCTCTGAGGGCTCATGTATACTCAGTATAGCGTCATGTTATCTCTTTAATATACATTAACACACAATAAAATGAATATTAATTATATTAATAACCATGCCTGCGACTGTTCCTCTATTTGAAATGTAATGACTTTATATAGAACTGAGGTGTGTATATTTGGCCAGAGTGGAAGGAGCATGGAAAAGAATAAGAGGGGCACAGAAAGAGATATGCAAAATCTATATATTAACATATATGTGAGGGTTAACATGTGTGTATATACATATATTTATCTGTCTAGACCTGTGATTTCATCATTGCAGGAAATTTCTACTGGTGAGGAAATCCCCTTTATCAAGCAGATATCAGGTGCCAATCTGATTTGCAATTTACAGTTTTATAGAGGTGGCTGGGGCAATGGGAGGTTAAGTAACCTGCCTAGAGTTGTAAAGCCAGTACTTGTCAGAGGATGGACTTGAATTCAGTCCTTCTTGACTCTAGATCAGCCCCACCCTGCTCATACACAGAGCTACTAAGATTTATATTACTTATATCTTATCTATACCACTTTACAGAGCATTTTCACATCAATGATTGCAAATGATCCTAACAACAATTACCTTAAAAGTTTCTAGGATAGATGTTATTATTTCCATTTTATAGATAAGGAAATTCAGACTTATAAAGGTTACATATTTGTTCAAAACCATATAGCAAGTTTGAATAGATGGTAGAACTCCATTCTTCTGATCTGAAGTTTACTGATCATCATTCTACTATGGCATAATTAGAATAGCTTTTATTTGCATAGGATCATATATTTACAGCTGGAAGAGATCTTAGAGGTCATGAAATCCAGCCCTCTCATTTTACAGATCAGGAAGCTGGGACTAAGAGAACAAGTGACTTGGCCAGGGTCACACCATGGCCCCACTCAGTCATGAAATTCAAACCCAGATCTTCCTGGCTCTAAATTCTCCAATCTGCTTTATACCACACTGCTTTACCATGGTTTGCAAATATATATTCCTCAGTACATCCCTGGGAGTTAAATAGTACAAATATTATTTTCTCCACTGATAAGGAGACCAAGGCTCTTCCAAGTAAAAAGGCAGGTGCTGGAGCCAGATCCTACCAGCTCCTAGCCGCTCCAGAGAGTCAATTGTTAGTTACATTCTACACCTCAGAGATCAGCAAGCTCTAAAAATCAGGGCTTGATTTATTGTTTTGTTGATTGTCTAGATTCAAGAAAGGGATGGAGAAACTGTTAATAATGGAAATTAAACTTTAAGGTGTGTCAGGATTACTTGTTTTTTTCTTTTCTTCCTGGAGACCCAATTGCTAAACATTTACCAGCCCATCTGTGGTTATAGGCCTTTACCCATGGTCACACAGCTAGTAAGTGTCTGAGGCAGGATTTTTACCCAAGTCTCCCGGCTCCATGTCAGTCACTGTCTCCGTTATGCCAGGTTCCCTCTCAAAATACTTTGCACACAGAATTTCCTAAGATCAGATATTGGTCCTACTCTGACGTTCTAATAACCCATATCTTCTTAGGGGATACTTTGCTTTGGTCATTTATTTATATTTGAAAGCAAGGCAAATATAATTTAAGAATAACAAGTTTAAGTTTTCCGTATTTTGAGAATATAAATTTTATAGTTTGAAATTCTTGTTGCAGATTTCTGAATATTCTAGCACCTGAAAGCTTCCTCAAGTCAGTCTGAGATCTAGGTAACATGGGAAAGTTTTTGAATAAGAGCTTTCAGAAACGACCATTTGAAACTCCTCAGGTCACACTGATCTTCCCACAGGCAGCCTCTAAACTCAAAAGCCAGAGCAATTCAGTTACCAGATTTAGCGAAATTTGTAGAGTTGATTCCCTGATGTGAAACTCTGCCCACAACAACAAAATGTGGTTGTGGAGTTCCTTGTGCTAAGTGATATTTACTAACTGAGTGTGAGGACGTCATCCTCTCCAAAAGGCTGATTCAGGCTCAGACACAAAGACCTCTTCAAGGGAGCTAAGCCCCAGAATAGCATTTTTCCCTAATTTAGAAAGTGAGGGATGAATTATCAGTTTTCATGTAACAAGGACTCATTCAGCTCGTTCAGAAGTAGAAACTTTCCACTGTTTACAAATTACATCATTTGTTATCAAACTTTCCTACTCAACATTAGTACTCCTCTCCAAGGAGAAGGGGGTAAAAGTCTTTTTAAAAAAATATGTTGCTTTTTTTTAATTTGGCTAACGTTCTTAACCTAATGCAGGGTGTTCTTGAGAAAACATAGGTAGATTTTCCTACAATTTCAGTCTAACACAAACAGGTGGACATAGTAATTCCATAGCATCGCATAACAAAAGATAGAAATTGTCCAGCATTCATACTGTGAATTGTCCTAGATTGCTTCTTCTACCCAGTTAAGGATATCTCTTCATCTACCATGGGCTTCTTTGAATTTAGGAGACTATAGAATGAAGGAATTCTCTTCAAAAGAGCCTCCTGAAGAAGGTTGGCAATTATATTGGAAAACTAAAGTGTTTTGCAAAGAACATAGGCCCAGAGAGTCAGCATACCTGAGTACAAGCTCTAGTTCAATCAGTCAATCAACAAACACTTATTGAACTCCTCCAACATGACAGGCATTATGTTAATTACTGGAGATGTGAAAACCCCAAATGAGGCAGTCTCTAGTGTTGCCATTTTCTCTGTGACCTTGGACAAGTCAATTGACATCTCTCAGTAATAGTTTCCTCAGATATAAAATTAAGAGGTTGGACTAGATAATCTGTAAAGTTCCTTTTGAATCTAATTTCTATGATCTTCTGATCTTCTCTTTCTTATAATCCATCTATCCCTAACATTTTATAATATTTCGTGTCTGTATTTCACAGAATCAGTTCTGATAGGACATTTAGGCACTAAGACAGAAAATCCAAAACAATGATTGAAAAGGTATTTGGGATGTGGAGAAGTAGGGCATTTTCTTCTTTCTTAAAAAGGCATTGATACCCTTTGCCAATTGGCCAATTGGCCAATCACCCCTTGATTGAACCCTTTCGTTAACAAAGAAAAACAATTAAGCAATAATAATTTTAAAAATGCACTAACTACCACCGACAACATATACAACATTCTGCCCTAGGAGTCCACCCGATAGCTCAGTTATGAGGAAGAAAAATATTTCTTTATCTGTTCTCTGTTTTCCTTATCTGTTGTGTGTTGTTTTTAATTTATTCAGTTTTCTCCCCTCCTCCCCTTAAATGATCTTCTCTTCTTCATCTCTCTTCTTCTCTTCCTAATATTTGTGTATAACATCTTTTGGTTCTGCTTAGGTCACTCTGAATCAGATCATGAAGATTTGCCAGTATATCTCAGAATTCAATATTTTTGTCATTCCTAACTAGATCACTGCTTCTTAAACTGTGGGTTGTGACCCCATATGGGGCTGCAAAAATTTGGTGACAGTAAAAATTTTCTGAATACTCAACAACCAAAAATTAATTTAAAAATCAAACACATAATGGATCCGAGATGTTTCTGGCAGTGCTTGCCCATGTTGCATTGGGCAACTTTGATTCTGAACACAAATCATGTGCACTTTGCACTGTGCATGCCCCTGGGCCACACACAATACCAAATAATGCTGAGGAAACATTAAAAGAGGTCACAAGTGGAGAAAGTTAAAGAAGCCCTATACTAGATAATAGTATTTCATTATATTCATATAAAGTAGAAGTTTCTTTGTTTCATTTTTTTTTGTTTTTAACCATTTTACTGTGAAAGTAGTTAGAGTGCTGTATTTGGAATAAGGAATTAAATGCAATATAACTCAGTTCAATTTAAATTAACTTGACAAGCTTTTACCTAACATCTACTGTGTGCCTGTAACTATTCTAGGCCTTAGAGATACCAAGAAAAAAATGAAAAGTCCTCTCTAAAGGAATTTATATTCAAAAGGATCTTGTTGTTGTTCAGTTGTGTCTGACTCTTCATGACCCCATTTGGAGTTTTCTTGGCAGAGATACTGGAGTGATTTACCATTTCCTTCTCCAGCTCATTTTACAGATTAAGAAACTGAGCCAAATTAGGCTAAGTGACTTGCCCACACAGCTAGTAAGTGTCTGAGGTCAGATCTGAACCCAAGAAGATGAGTCTTCCTGACTCCAGGGCCCAAACCTCTATCCACTGCACCACCGTAGCTGCCCCACGTTGACTCTGTGTTCAACTTTGAAAACCCTAGGGACATAAATAAGCCTACCTACATGGAGTCTGTCCATTCTTATGGAGACACCCTTTGACCTGGCCTTAAGAAGGTAGTCAGAGGTCGTCAGGTATAGCTCGTGTAAATGAGGAATTGTCTCCCTTTTAACTTTATTAAAAGTGAAGTTGTTTTTATTGCTATTTTTTTTTAGTCTGTGAGCATCTCCTTGCATTCCAATATTGAACCTGATTCACTGGACAGGCTTGAATTAAGTCTGGTCCAGAGTAGATGTGACCCCTGAGACTTCAGTCAACTTCATTTTCTTCTGTAAAAATGTAGACAGAAACAGCAACTTCACACCTTTGTGAAGATCAAATGAGGAAATCAAGTCAAGAACTTTGTAAGCCTTAAAGTACTATATAAATGCTAAGTATTATACTTTTCCTCTTTCTCCCCTTTTTTCAGTTTCAATATACCTAATTTGATTAGGTCAAGTCTGAAATATTTTAATTTCTTGTAGTATGTTCTCCTCTTGATGTTTTCATCCTATTTGCAGTTAATTTTGACTTTTGCTCAAAATAATTGGTGATCTGACTATACACAGACACTTGATAAGAAATGATTCCTGT
>CM053580.1:447453408-447478671 GCA_028627135.1 Pseudochirops cupreus
AGCGCAACTGGTGGAAAGCAAAGAGCTGGCTAAGCTTCTGGGCTCTCTTTAAAGATAGGATTTGGGAGGAATTTTTGTTCTGCATTCCAGTCAGAGGGACAAAGGCAACTGAAGGTCCTGATGAGATGGGCGTGCCAAAGCTGAAGTAATTTCTATGGTGATGAGTTTCCTGGTGAAGAACTTATCTTTGTGGGATGAGAGGGAGGGAAGAACAAGGTACATGATGATGAAACAGTTGAAACTAACATAATATAATATTTTGGGGGGTAGCTAAGTGATATAGTGGCTAGAGTACCAGGCTTGGAATGAGGAAGACTCATCTTCTGAGTTCAAATCTGACCAGAGATGTGTGATCTTGGGCAAATCACTTGATCCTGTTTGCCTCAGTTTCTCATCTGTAAAATGAGGTACAGAAGAAAATGGCAAACCACTCCCATATCTTTGCCAAGAAAACTCAAAATGGTATTATGAAGAGTTAGATGCAGGGGCAGCTAGGTAGTGCTGTGAATAGAGCACTGAATCCAGGTGACTGTTTGGTGGATTCAGGTAGGAGCTGGGATGATGGAAGGGGATCCAGGGACCAAGTCAAGATGAAGGAAAGGCCTCTCCTTGGATATTGAATGCTGTGATGAAATTGAAGTTTACTAGAGACCTAGGGGTGGAGGGTTTGTGTAATTTTCTAATGATTGTGTTTAGTGATTAGTGATACTTAGTAACTGATTGCTAAATAAGTGACTGATTAAGTTAATCTAGTTGCCCCATGAGTGGAAGACTGACTTGTATTGTGAGATGACTGAATGACTAAGTAAGGAGGCAAAACTCCTTAGGGATACCAGATGATTGTTCTTTTGTTCTTTGTTCTAAATACTGCGACCGCTTTGGTGAAAACTATGTGGCCATTCTAATAATAAGCTGTTGTGAACACTATATTGTGATTCTCTGTGATAAGATGTAATGCTGTGTATATTGTATCTTGATTTGTTGTGAATGTTTTCCTTTGATTTGTTCTTGAATAAATAGAGTGTTCACTATACTGTGTAATCAGAATCTTAAAAGCTGTTCACAGTAGTATTCTTTTGGGAAGCTGCTTGTACGTGGCATTACATATCTCAGAGGCAATAGGGATCTGCTAAAGCAAGGCATGAAATGGTTGTATCCATGCTTTTGGAATATCACTTGTGGAGATTGGGTTGGAGCATGGAGACTTACAAATAGGGAGATGAATCAGCAAATGTTGTAAAAGCACAGGTATAAGACACAGTCCCTTTGCCCTAAGAGCTTACAGTCTAGTTGGGGAGGCAAGGTATAATGACCACATACAGAATTAAATCATTAGTGTTACATAATGATATATCAAGTAAATGAAATACAATGAGTATCATAAGACAGTTGACAATTGCCCATGAGCAGTATAGACAATGAGAATGTCATGAGTAACATCTACGAGAATTTATGGGTTATACCTGAATCATTCCCTCTCCCTCTGCATTCCCCCAAATATGATACCTTAAGCTGAAATCCACCTAGGACCTTAGAAGCACATCTATTACTATAGACAAAGTTATGGCTCTGCCCTTTCCTCCCTCTTCCCTCTTGCATTTGGGCCAGAAAACAATCAAATGACTTGTCCCTTGAAATTTTTGGTTTACTGAACAGGGTTTGAGTAAGCATTATTTTAAAAGTCAATTTCCACAGGCCTACTAGCATGCATCTCTCATTTGCACATAGATAAACTGTATTCTGAAAGGAAAAAGATGGCTTACCTCCACTTGAGTACTGAAGAATCAAGACTGACACCAAACCAGCCATCTGGTGAAATCTTGGAATTCCTGGCATATTTGTCTGAGGAGTCATTTTAAAGGATTTGTGAAGTCTTCTGGGCTCTTTTCATTCTTACATTTTGTGGTTTTTCTCCTTAGAAAAACTTCCTGGATCTTTCTTCCTTTACAGCCATTGTTAATATTCAGAGATAGTGTCTGGTGGGCAGTGAACAGGTCACTTTGTTCTCTTTCTCTGGCTAAGAACATGAGGAAAAGAAAAAAAACATTTTATTCTTTTCTGTCCCAGGGAGCGTGAAAATTTCGTCAGCTACTTCATGCTTTCAATGCAAACCCCAATTTTAAATCTTTTTAGTAGTGGACTACTATAAATGAGGTCTATAGAAAATGTGGTATAAGAGGTGTGAAAAGATTATTATCTCCTTTAAGAAATCATTGTCGTATAAAAATGTATCCATTAATAATGACTTCTGGAAAAATGAATTTACACTGGATTAAAAATGCTAGCCTCTTGAAACACTATTGTAGCCTAAGGGATTGGTTATTATGAGGATGAACAAAGGAAAATAAACGAACACTTGCAAATAGACTATTTGGTAATCTTTATTTCAGTCAAATGATATGTACATTGGTTCTAAGCTATGATTTCAGTAGCACACACAATAACATGAAAATACACTGACCTCAATGAAACATACAAAAAGATCTTCCACAAATGCAAGACTTCGGGTTGTTTGCTTGTTTATTTTTTGGCAAAGCATATTAGAGGAGAAAAGTATAAATTAGGAATACCAGAAAATTTTTAAACAAGAATAATTCCCAAGAAATACATACATGTTATTTAAACAAATCATCCCCCCTAAAGCCAAGAATAGAATAAGTAACCCTGTGGAAAAAAGAAACGAGAAAATTTAATTGGTGATAACAGCCAAAATGCTTTTAATTGAGTACGAGGAGAAAGGAAATAAATGACTATACCACATTCAATATTGCTGTCAAGAAAGCGTTTAAGTCTATCAAATAAAATGGCAAGCTGCTTATGACATTTTTTTTTTAAATTGAGAACCCTCAAGGTGTTCAGGTTCCCTAAAGAAGTATTCCTAGATCAGGAAATAGGAACTTTCCAAACCTAGAACATGGTGTGGAAGGTTAGTCATTAGCTGAAATATTCAGATAATTTTACTTCTCTTCTTACTCCATCCCCTAAAATTTCAATAATTATGGATAATTGCGGTCTAGGAAACACTGAAGGAAAAAAAGAAATATGCTAGAATTCACTGGTATATAGTAGGTGTTTAGTAAATGTTTGTTGACTATGACCTTCGAGACTTGGACTTGGAATGTTTGAAATGAATGTGGCATATTCAAAAAAGGGGATCCCCTGGTCAAGTTACTTAACTTTCTAAGTATTATTTTTCTCATCTAAAGATGAGAATAACAACAGTACCTACCTTATAGGAAGGGTGAGGATCAAATGAGATTCTCTCTATAAAATGCTTTGCAAACTTTAAGGCCCTATATAAATATTTGTCATTACTACTACTAATAAGCTGTGCTTCATAAACTTCAACATGAGACCCCCGTTGAAACAATTATCATAACGAATGCCTGCCCTACTTTAGAGAAATAAGGTCATTGTTAATAAAAGTCAAATGAAATATGTCAATTTTTAAAAAGGAATATTTCTCATTAATTTTAAGGTTAAGTCACACTGAGTTGAATATAGCAGAGCAAACAACTTCTAGGTCTCAGAAAAGAATTATCAGCCTGATACATAGCTGCTGTGATCTGGGGCTGCAAGAAGACAGATGATACAAGATTTAAGGCCATAGGTGGCAAATTTGCACTGCTTGAAAATAAAATGAAAGCTCAAGCTACAGAGTGCTAATGACTGGTCCTGATGAGACTTACTGATGAGGGAGAAAGACAGTGACAGGGAAAAGATCCTGAGTTATATATCTAATATATGTCAAAGTACACCAAATGGGACCTAAATTAGGACAGAGCATGAGGTAGCTGGAACATATAGTCAAGTGTGTTTGTATACATATGTTAAATTTTAATTGCCCTTCTTAATTACTAAGAGCAAATCCTTGAGAACTTTTGGGTCAAATGTTAGAAGGCAACCCTCAAATGTCAACCCAGTGACATTTCCACAGTGCTCTTTAAGCACTTAGAGAGGCATAGTATCTGGAATACAGTGCAGTACAAAGTAGGATCCCCTAGATCCCAGGAACTTCTGGGACCAACTCAATAGGAATCCATACGATTCATATAAAACTATACAAATGCTGGCACATGCACCTATAACACACATGCGCATAAACACGGGTGTACAATGTATACGCAGAACCCAAATACACATGTCTACAGATTCACACATACATTCAAAGGTGAGTCTTTCATTCCAAGCATATTTTCATGTCTAACCTTAGTAGGCCCTCACTGAGAGTAAATTTTCTAAAACTAAATCTTGATCAAAGAAAAGTCTTTTCTACTAATTCTAATTGGGCTAGACTTGAAAACTGTCAACTAACTTACAATTAGAGTGAAACAGTACTTGCAAGAAGAGCTATTGGCTTTTTGCAGAGTAGTAACACAATTCTTTAGATGTTCATTCATTAGATAAATAGCTATTAGCACCTACTAAGACCAAGGTATTGTGCCTTGCTGCCAAGACATCTTTGTTTTCTGCTGTTATGACCTTACAAACCAAGTGTAAACCTTCTAGAGAAAAGAAAAAATGTTCTGGCAAGCTCTCAGTTGGCCTCTTATGGCTACAAGGAGAAAAATGCAATATGAATGTTTGGAAGGATGAAAGAATCCAGATGTTTGGCATTGAGGAACCAAAATATCTGAGTGGCTGACTTTCCATTCATATGTTTTGCTATAGTGTAGACATAGCTTGTGATGGTCATAGGTTGCAGAAGACTTGGATAGAAATATGTGGTATCTTAATTAGGGGTTAGAGGATGGAAGTAGAACATGCATATACGGAACTTCTAGATGACAAAATTTTTTCTACCAAAGGCAAATCATCACTTTCTCTGCAACTTACAGGCTTAGGGGCTTGCCTCGGTCATTGAACAGTCAAATCACTTGCCCTAGTCAAACAACCAGTATTATCAGAGGGAGAACTGGAACTCAGGTCACTCTTTATTTTTCATCTCAAACAATACTAACCCCAGGCAATATAATGAAGTAGGCAAAGTATGCCTTGGATCCTTCTCACCTCCTGGATCTGTCAACTGATCTTTTTTTAAGACTGTTCTTCCTGCTCTCCCTGATATGCAGAATTTTCATTCCTTTTCCTCTTGACCCCAGTTAGAACTTGCTTTGAATCCTTTAGCATACTAAGGTGTAAGTTATAGGCTCATATAATTTTAAAACTGGATAGGACCTCAGAAATTATCTCATAGTATCGCTCTTTTGACAGTTTGGGAAACTGAGGCCTATAGAGATCACAAAATCACGGACTCTCAGAGTAGGAAAGGAATTAAGAGGTTGTCTAGTCCAACCTGTGTTTGAAGAGGAATCATTTCTACCATAATGAATGCTCATCCAGCATCCTCAGTAATGTCGAGAGGATGAAGGAAGGAAGGGGACTCCCTAATTAATGAGGCAATACATTCTACTTTTGGACAACTTGAGTCGTTAGGCAGCATTTCTTTAAAACCATGTCATGTCTGCCTCTCTACAATGTCTACCTATTACTGCTGGTTTTGCTTTCTAGAATCAAACAGATCAAGGCTAATAATCTCTCCTTTACTTGGGACTGTTATTTTTCAGTCATTTTAGTCATGTCTAACTCTTCATGAAACCATTTGGTATTTTCTTGGCAGAGATACTGAAGTGGTTTGCCATTTCCTTCTCCAACTCATTTGACAGATGAGGAAACTGAGGCAAAGAAGGTTAAGTGACTTGCCCAGAGTCACATAGCTAGTAAATGTCTCAGGCAGGATTCAAACTCAGGAAGACTAGCCTTCCTTGGCTTCAGACCCTATGCTCTATCCGCTGCTGCTCTCTTCCAGATGAAAGATTTTCAAACGCTTGAACATAACTACCATGTACTCACCTCACTTCATACCCAGTCTCCTCTAGGCTAAACATGCCTTCTTCTTTTAACAGTTGTCTGGTGTGGGGCATTGCCAATTGTCCTGATCTGTTTTGCCACTGGACTCCAATGACTCCGGAGGAGAGAGTGAGGCTGGTGACTTTACACAGCCCTGCCTCACTTTAATCCAATTCACATGTAAGTCAAGACATCACCCTCCTGATGCCTTTGATCCTCCTCGAGAATGAAGGAAAACAACAACAAACATAGTTCTCTAGTTTCCTCAACATCATGGTCACCCCTCTTGTGCGTGCATTCCAGTTAATCAATATTGTCTATAAAATTTGGAGCTCAAAATTGGACACAATATCCCAGATATGGTGTGGGCAAAGCAGAGCAAAGTGATCCCAGCCCTCTTCTGGACCCTATTGCTTTGCTAAAGCAGTCTAAGATCCCTTTAGCTTTTTTTTGCTTCTTGACCAAGTCATTAAATGGCAGAACTGGGATTAGAGTCCAGGATAATAGGCTTTGATATTATAAACTGTCACTTGGCTGTGATCTTTTGTTTTGTTTTATATTTTAACATAAAATCTCAAGGTCAAGGTTGTGTAATAAGTGCTTCATAAACAGCATTTAGTATAATGTGTGGTAGACAGGAGGTGCTTAATAGATGTTCATTGATTAATTGAAATAGATAAATATGGTTTAAGCATTTTTTTGGCATTTATGGATTGCAAAACTCTTTACAAATATCTGATTTTATCTTCACAACTAACTTTAGGAGGTAGGTACTATAATATATTATTATGCCATTTTATGGATGAGGAAACTGAAGCAGGAAGAAGTCATAAGATATATCTAGGATATGTACAAAGCTCAGTTTTCTTCATAACTCCAAGTTCAGCATCATATATAAATGTTTGTTGCATTGAATTAAACTGGCTTGTACTAGATGAAGCCTTGATGGTAGAATTCAGGTATCAGCCATCAAGCAAAGGAAAATTTGCATATTTCTGTATTTAACCATGTCATTCTATAATCTTGTCTACAGTATTCCAGATAATCTAGACTCATGGCCCACTGAGAATTCCTTCCTTGAGTCACTGAAATCACACCTATGGTTAATACTTCCCAGATTCTCCCATTTGGGTATAAAACATCCTACAATTCAGTATGGAGTCCTTTTGTTAATAATTCTACAGTAAATGCCTCCTCCACAGTTAGAGACCCAATCCCCATGGAAGCTGATCCCAGACATTTGTCTATCAGGAAAGTATTAACTCTGTGGGACAACATTCAGTCATATCCTGCCTTGTATCAAGGACTTTCCTTCTTTTTTTATTTTTCATTGGCTTTCTGACTGTCAACCTCAGGAAATATAAAAAAAAAAAAAGAAACAGGATGGCAAGGATGGTTTGAGAAAACCTTGTCATCAGTTTGAGCTATCATTATTGAAACAGCTTCCAGTGGTCAACATCTTGGAGATGAGATGGGGGGGAGGAATGCGGGAGGTAAAATGCCTCTTTCCCCTTGGTGTTTGTTTTTGCCTCTGATGGTATTCCCTGCCCAGTAATATATGCCTTGACTTCATGAACTGTTTTCCTGCAATAATTCGTTGGTGGAAAATACAGTAATTCTGCCAAGAGTCTGAATTTCCCCATGGCCCCACGTGCCTGGGCCAGAGATCACAGTTCTTTGTGTTTAAAAACACTTCTAGCCAGATTATTCTGTTCACTGTTGGATAAACTTTACTTTAAGCTGGACTGCAAGAAAGCATCTCATAGAGAGAATTGTGTAGCTTAAAAACATTGGTAGGGAGAAACAGGCTCCAAGGGAATGGGGAAGAAATTATTGAAAATGAGCTTATGGTAGGCTATCTGATTTACACCATTTTTTGTGCATGACTAGGAGTGGGGGTGGTAAAGAAAGTGACCAAAAGAATAAGGAACAGACAGGATCATAGGATCATGGACTTAGATCTGAAAGTACCTTAGAGCTCATCAGGTCCAATCTCCTTATATCATAGATGAGAAAACTGAGGTAAAGAGATTTTGTGATTTGCCCAAGATCACCCTTTAAGTAGTGAAACTTGAATTCAATGGCAGGTGTTCTGATCCAAAATCTATCATTATTTCTTCTAATCAATGGGACTAATCATTCTCCCTCTCTCTCAAGTGGCAACTGAGTAAATAAATTAAAAGTTTCACTCCAACTAGCCAGAGTACAATCCTATTTACTTGGTTTCATTCAATTCAACAAATGTTTGTTAAATGGCTCCACTGTGGAGATTCTTGGGAGGTAGGTTGGAAAAGGAGGCAAGTCACCGGGTTCTGAGGCCAGTGTTTTTTCCTGTAATTCCACATTGCCTTTCATGTTTTAACTACCAAAGCAAGCATTTTCAAACTTTTTGAAGTTACAGAAATATCAGAGCATCTTGACCAAGCAGTAAAAATTTAATAACATTTATAGGGGAAAATGATACATCTTAAGTAGTCTAGTCTGAAATAATCTTTTTTCCCTTCTGTGTTCTTATGACACTTTTTTCTTCCTCTCTCTAGAAGACAATTACTTGTACTGTTTGTTTCCAGACAATGTCTTTGATTAAACTTGAGCAAAAATGCACTGTTAGAGGGTTAAGATGAAAGTTTAATTTGGTGATACAAGAGAATTTTATGGAAGGAATTTTATAGAAAGAATTTTATGCAACAACACACTCAAATACACTTAAATAATTGGTAAGGGAGAATAGAGAGGAAAGCTTCAATATCCAGATACCCTAAGAAACCAATGCAATTCAATGCAACAAGCATTTATTAAACATCTACTATGTGTACCTACTGTACTAAGTACTAGGGGTACAAAGAAAAAAAATGAAATATAGCTTCACCTTTTAGGAGCTTACATTATTCGATTCAGGTTCCTGAGGGTCTAGAAACATAGAAGGATACCTCTTGAATTTGGCCCTAAAATCAGAGAATCATAGTGTTAGATCTGGCAGAGATTTTTTTTTTAACTTTTTGGAGGGGGGAAGGCAGGGCAATTGGCATTAAGTGATTTGCCTGAGGTCACACGGCTGGTGACTGTTAACTGTCTGAGACCGGATTTGAACTCAGGTCCTCCTGACTCCAGGTTCTGTGCTCTATTCACTGCACCAACTAGCTGTTCCCCTGGAAGAGATCTTAGAAATAGCAATGATGATGATCACAATAATAGTAGATATTTATATAGCTTTATATGTTATATATATAATATATATATATTATTAATATACATTAAACTTTGTGAAGCTCTTTATAACCTCATCATTTAATCCAAAAAACAACTCACGGGCTAACTACAATAGATATCCATATACCCATTATAGAGAAGTGTGAGCTGAGGCTCTGAGATCGCATGACTTCAAGCTCAGACTTGTATACCCTATTGGTAAAGGAAAATTGCACTAGATTAGAATTTTCCAAAGCATGTCCTTGGTTATCCTCAAACTTAGCATTTTAAGATACTCCTCTCTCCCATCCCAATATAAAAAGAGGCTTATAACATATCACATACTTTGTTTATATTGTGAGTTTAAATCAAATCTCTTATTACTATAATAATGTGTGCACATCTCCCCATTGATTATAGCATTGAAAGTTCACAATCTTTGGTTTCTATTCTCTTAGCCCTAACTCTTTCTACCCCTATCCTCAAACCCAACCCCAACCTTAGAGTGAACCAACCTTAAGAGTTAGTCAACAAGTATTTATTAAGCACTATGCATTGAGCACTTCATTAAGTGTTGGGGATACAAATATGACCCCAAAGAAAGACTCTAATCAACTAGGGGAACTCTACTATTCTATAGTTTTAATATTAGCATTACAGGTTACTCCCCATTTTTCTTTAAACTCTTGCTTATCTCATCAATGAGCATTCTTTCATCATTGTATTAGACAAAAAGCACAGGGGAGGGAAGGAGATGGAAGAATTACTAAGGATTTTAAAACATATTCTCTGCCTTCAAATACCTCATAATCTGGTTGGAGAAGGAAGGTATGGGTGCATAAAACAGCTCATATGTTTAGACAGCTTCAAGGTATATAAAGAGCAACTAGGTGATAGAGTAGACAGAGCACTGGGCTTGTGTAGTAGAAGTACTGTAGCACACTCAGGATGGCCTGCTAGCAGAGATCTTTGATCTGCTTTTCAAGGAAAGACTGCTCAAAAAGGTGTTAACAATCCTACTTTTGATTACATTCACTAGTTCAGTGGAAAGGTCAGCACCCTGAACAGAGAAAATATAAGCAGAGAAATTAGCACAAAGACCAACAGACAGGCCTCCAACTGTCTAAGTAAAACAATATTGCTATATATTTTACCTACATCACTGGATCGAGGGAGCACAGATATCTAAGCAGTAGGGGTTAGGGGTGGGAGGACTCTTAACAAATGGCCACTCAGAGTCTTCACTAGGAAATCAAAACATCCTTTTCATGAGCAAACCCCCAAAGCAAAATGCCAACTTCCCAGAATATATAACCAAGACTCAACCCCTGATTGGCTCAGTCAGAAGGTATGAAACCTATTTGACTCAACACAGCTGTGAATTATCAGGGTTCAAAGAAGATTAATCTTTCAGATGTTTACAATTTAGCCTGAGCCTGGGAAATTGAATTCCAAGAAGAAGAAGAAGAAGAAAGAATGCCATCTTGCTTATGCTTACAGCTTGGAATCTGGAAGACTCATCTCCCATAGTTCAAATCTGGCCTCAGACACCTCCTAGCTATGTGACCCTTGGCAAGTCACTTAACCCTGTTTGTCTCAGTTTCTTCCTTTGTAAAATAAGATAGAGAAGGAAATGGCAAACCACAACAGTATCTTTGCCAAGGAAACCCCAAATAGGGTCACAAAAAGTCAGACACAATTGAAAATGATACAGGGCAACAGGGTGTACAAAGTACTTTCCTCACAACAGTCCTCTGAGGGAGAGAGCAAAATTTGTATGACTCTCATTTGATAGAAGAGGAAATTGAGTATCAAAGAGATGAAGTCCTTGTCATGGTCACACAGTTGGTAGTTGTCAGAACCTTGATTGAAACTCAAGTCTCCTGACTTCAAATCTACTACTCTGTGTACTAAACAGATATATTACATTTATGTATTACATTTTAACAGTAAGTGCTTCAGGGGTGAGGAGAGGGGTGGAATTTCAGGCTATGGTGAGCAAGGAAAGCTTCACAGAGTTTGAGACTTGAGTAGGCTTTAAGGATGGATAAGACTCAGATAGCCTGAGAAAATGTGACTCGGTAAGGACACTACCTTGAGGATTTCTTTTACATGGTCTTTGGTGAATAATTCTTCATAAATGTAAAGATACTGTCAGTTCTAGAATATAATTTGAAAACTGTCCTGTTTCCTTTTGAGACCTTCATTAAGGATGCCCTTCCATATATGTGCAGATTATTCTCATAATTATTTCATAGAAATAAGAATACTCCATGAATAGGTATGTATCAATACACATGAAATAGAGCTTTTTTGAAGTATAGAAGGAATATTTGCTCATTTTTTTCTTTTTTATTGATGCCTTTGTTTTTGTATTACTTATATTTCCCAATATTTGCCCCCTTGACCCTTTAGACCTAAATGTTCTCATCTGTAAAATAAGGAAGTTGAGCTGCCATGATCTCTATGTTCTTTTCAAGCTTAGTATGATATACAAAACAAAGAATTAGCTACTAATTTATCTGCTTTAAAAATACAGATTTTTCACAAATAACGTTTATTTAAAGTGGGAGCACACCTGAATCATGAATAACATGGAGAAGAATCCTTATTAAGGAACAATGTCTATGTAATTTCCCTCTTCACTATAAATCCAGGTAATACATCTCCTTCTCTCTAGGGAATTTCTGAGACACTTTAGAAACGACAAAAAAGGCTCAAATACTCTTCAGGAATCAGTAAATACCAAGATGCTGTTTCCACTGGCATGGACTTGAGTCTGGACATAACAATGGAGCTTTTGTGAGTGCACACGTGGGGCCAGGACTTCCAATGAAAATAGAATGATGTCATCTCTGTGCCACTGCATACTAGGAATTTTTGGAAGCACAGCTGGACATTCCAAGATAAAATATTAGGTCATTTCGGGGCTTGAGGTGGAGTGAGGTAGGATGGTGTCCCAGTTCTTTTTTTGGTAGTTGCTGTGCTAAGACAAAGCCAAAGAATGAAACAATCCACTGCCCATCCAGATGATGATTCATTCTGTTCATAAAATTTTTTCAGAGATGATTCCACCAGTTTATATCCAAAATGTAGTTCCAGCCTATAACAATATTCATTTCATACATTTTTAGTTTCTTTGTGGCTAACCTAAATTCTTGATTGGATTATGTAGCATAAACCCATTTCCTCTTAGTCTAACCCCAGTGAGGATGAAAAGCAATTTCTTATCCTTCCTGTTAAGTGTCCCTAGAACTTCCTTCTCAGTATTTTCTCTTCTGGGTCTAATAAAATGCAGATTTCATATAATAACAGGTGGTTATTTGTACAGTCATTTACTTATAGCATCTTATTTGATCCTTGAAACAATCCTGTAGGGATAGGCATTGCAAGAATTACCCACCTCCATTTTGCACATGAGGGAGCTGAGGCTCAGAGAATTGGAGGGTCTTCCCATGATGACTCAGTGTGTTAGAAGTGGAATTTGAACTTGTGTCCTCCCTACTCTAAGTACAGTGATGTAAAAAGGAGGGAGGAGGGGAGAGGAGAAGGAACAATGGGAAGAAGGGAAAAAAAAGAAGGAAGGAAAAAATGTCTTAAGTATTTACTATGTGCCAAGCACTGTCCTAAGCACAAGGAATACAATTTTTAAAAGTGAGGACAGCCTTTACCCTCAAGGAGCTTACTTTCTAATAAGGGAGATAAGACATAAAGGAGGGGTGACCATGGAGAGACATTTTGGTTAAGAAAATTACAGGGATAGTAGATGGAATTGTACAGAAATAGAAACCAGATGGATGGAGAGGGGGTATTTAAATGTGCTTTAGTCTCCTTTCAGGGTTGTGTGCAAAGCTGTGTGCAAATCTGTACAAATATCTTTGATTCACTGATATTCACTGGGGACCAATTACATATCATACAAACAGCTTCTACTCAGGAAAAGCACATTGCGTTATGTTTGTGTCTCATAAAATCCAAAAGGATGATTCAGTTTCACATAATATTTAATGAAAACAGCTAGTCATTAGAGAGCAGTTCCTTCCAGGCAAGTCAATATCTGGGAGATCCTTTTGCTTTTGCCAGTTGCAACTAACTGCATTGTTTTTAATGGTAGCTAGAGACTTTCTCTCTTGACAGAGCACAATAAGCATGGCATCCAGGGTCTAGGGAGTCAAAAGCCATGATTCAAGGTTTCTCAAAATGTCATGATTGAAGCAGGTGAGGGCCTTGTGTACTTTAATGACATTTCTCACCTATTCAAAATCTCTTATTACAGTCCTATCCTCCATTACTCAATGTCTCTTTATTACCTCACTCATCTTTTTTCATTTCTTCTCTGTTTTCAGTGAATGAGCTGACCCTTATCTAAGTCCAGGTTCATCCATCCATTTGTGTTTTTGTTTCTATGTTTGTATTCCCACTTGTCTCCCATGGGGACCTCTTCCCTCCCTTCCCTCCCATTTCTCTCTCTCTGTGTATCTCTACCTCTGTCTGTCTCTCTCTGTCTCTGTCTCTGTCTCTCTGTCTCTGTCTCTCTCTCTCTGTCTCTCTCTCTGTGTGTCTCTTTGTCTCTCTGTCTCTCTTCTCTCTCTGTCTCTCTGTCTCTCTGTCTCTCTTTCTGTGTCTCTTTGTCTCTTTCTCTGTCTCTCTGTTTCTCTCTCTGTCTCTGTCTCTCTCTCCCCACATCTCTTACACTCCTTCCATCTCTACAGGTCCAATAACTAATCCACTGTATTATCCTCATCTGGGGTGATCCCCCTCTAGTCTAATCTCTTCCCTAAACCTCAGAGAAATATCTCCAATTACCTGCTGTATGGAAACACCTGGATATCACGTTGTAATAGAGGAGACAACATGCAAATAAGTACATACATACCAGACATACGCAGTGTACGTGAAAGGTAATCTCAGAAGAAAGGCATGTGCGGGTGGGGTTGGGAGGACAGAGAAGGGACAAGTGGGGCCTCTTGCAGAAGGTAGGATTTTATCTAAGTCCATTAAGAAACCAAAGAAGCTAGGAGCTAGAAGTGAGGAGGGAGAGGCTAGGTGGGGCAGTGAATAGAGCACCTCCCTGGAGTCAGGAGGATCTGAGTTCAAATGCAGCTCAGACACTTAACACTTACTAGCTGTGTGACCTTGGACAAGTCACTTAACCCCAAATGCCCTGCCTTCCACCCTCCAAAAAAGCAAAAAACAAACAAAAAAAGAAATGAGGAGGGTGAACATTTCAGGGAGAACAACCAGTCCAAGGGCATTGAATCAAGAAAGAGAGTGTCACATGTGAGGAATGCCAAAGAGGACAATCACTGGATCATAGAGCCTACAGAGAGGAATAAAGTGTAAGAAAACTGGAAGGTAGGAAGGGGCAGGGTGTGAAGGGTTGTGAAAACCAAACAGAAGATTCTATTTTTGTTCCTTGAGGTGATAAGGAACTACTGAAGTTTATCGATAGTCAGACTTATGCTTTAGGAAAATCACTACGGCAGATGATGGAGGATTCACAGTATCTCTTACACCTTTCCCTTCCTCTGAACTCACATAAAAGTCCTCTTACCTCTTGAACTATTGAAGCAGAATCCTCTTCTCTTCAAGTCATTCTTCACCCAAATACCACAATAATCTTCCTAATGCACATATTGGACCTCGTTATTTCCCTAATGACAAATCTTCATTGATCTCCTATTGCCTATAACCGTTCTCCATGCCTGGAATGTTTTCCTTTCTTATCATCACCTCATGGAAACTCTTGATTTATTCAAGACTGAGCTCTTACAACCCCTAGCGATTATTTTCTGATTCTCCCAGTTCTCTTTCTCCATTCATAGAGTATTTTCTACCTAATTCTGTATCTATTTTTATATGCAAATATGGCTTCCCACAATAGAATGTAATTCCTTTGAAAAGAGAGACTTTCATTTTCACCATTGTACCCCCAATATTTGGTTCATAACAGTCATTTCACAAATGCATATGGATTAATTAGCATTGAAGGCCCTTCACTGTCTGGCAAGGAACTTTCTCTTCAGCCTTATTTCTTTTCTTTTTTTTTTTTTGGAGGGGGAAGGCAGGGCAATTGGGGTTAAGTGACTTGCCCAAGGTCACACAGCTAGTGAGTGTTAAGTGTCTGAGGCCAGATTTGAACTCGAGTCCTCTTGACTCCAGGGCTGGTGCTCTATTCACTGCCCCACCTAGCCACCCCCCTTTCCCCCTTCAGCCTTATTTCACACTACACCACTTCACATATGAGACTTAAGCTGTTCCTTGATTTTGTCTTACCTTGTCCTGTCTCTATATATTTGTGTTGTTCATTCCCCCTAATAGGAACTCATATTTATATGATAATAATAACAAAAATAATAATAGTATTTGTGAGTTCAAATCTGACCTTAGGTACTTACTAGCTGTGTGACCCTATGCAAATTGCTTCACTCTGTTTGCCTCAGTTTCCTCATCTATAAAACGAGCTAGAGAAAGAAATGACAAACCACTCCAGTGTCTTTGCCAAGAAAACCCCAAATGGGGTCACGAAGAGTCAGGCACGACTGAAATGACTGAACAACAGAAATAAAATTTATATTGTGTTTTAAGTTTTGGAAAGCTCTTTACACATGTTAACACATTTGATCCTCACAACAATCCTGGTATGTAAGGACTATTATTATACCCATTTTACAGATGAAGAAACGGAGGCAAAAATGATTGAGTGACTTGTCTAGGTCATACACTTAGTAAGAATGTGGTTCAAACTCAGGTCTTCCTGACTTCAAGTTCTACACTCTACCTATTATGTCGCCAAGCTACAAGCACCATCCTCAGAGAAACCCCATAAGAAAGGGGGTGAATGAGAAAAATGACCCAGAGAGGCTTAAAAAAAAAACTTGCTCAGAGTCACAGAACTCACTTAGGATTCAGTCAGGTCACGTGATTCCAAATTCAGTACACTTATTTTTTTGCTTTTTGGAGTTGGGGGAGGTAGGGCAATTGGGGTTAAGTGACTTGCCCAAGTTCACACAGCTAGTTTTGTGTTAAGTGTCTGAGGCTGCGTTTGAACTCCGGTCCTCCTGACTCCAGGGCCAGTGCTCTATTCACTGTGCCACCTAGCTGCCCCTCAGTACACTTTACACGACTCCACATCACCTCTCACAACTTCTGTGTGCTCCAAACTGCTTCCTTTTGGCCTACTGAAAGCATTTTTAACTTTGAGGCCCGGCTAAGTGGCGAGCTCCTCTGTCTGATCTCTCATGATCTCCATAGTTGAAAGTGATGTCTCCTTCTTCTATTTCCATGGGTCACTTTGTTGAGGCATTTCCTTTGCCCCATAACATTGCATCTTGAAGTGTACATAAGTTCCATAAGGGAAAATCTATCATCTTTTCATCTTTATATTCCTACTACTTAGCAGAGCCTCTTATATTATAGGGGGTTGATAATTTTTAAAAATTTGAACTGAATTGAGTATATGTTCAATGTCTTTGTTTCAGGAATTTAAAGTATTCCATGGCTTTCCAGAGATTTTCACAGTTCTCTTAACTTAGATAGCAGTCAGGTCAAAAATCTCATTTTATGAACATAATAAATTTTGTAATGAGCTATTAACTTCATGAGATATTATGATATATCCAGCCCATTGTCATTAACAGAAAAAAAGTCTGTTTTGGGGGAAGGAGGGAAAGGGAGTCACACAGAAACCTAAGCACTTAATCTAACTTTATATACTCAATAGGTGAATAGAGGAAGGAAAGCACTCATTAAGTGCTTACTGTGTGTCTGACTCTGAGCTAAGCACTGGGGATATAGACCTAAGTAAGCAAGACTGTGGCTGCCCGTAAGGAATTTACATTCTAATAGGAGAAATCAAAACATATAGGGGAATGGTGGCCCATAGCATACTTGGGTGACATGTCATTTCCAGGAATGATAATGTTCATTGTTGTTGCTCAGTTGTTTTTCAGTTGTGTCTGATTCTTCATGACCCCATTTGAGTTTTTCTTGGCAAAGATACTGGAGTGGTTTCCCGTTTCCTTTTTCCAGCTCATTTCACAGCTGAGGAACTGAGGCAAATAGAGTTAAGTGACTTGCCCATGATCACACAGCTAATAAGTGTCTAAGGCAGGATTCTAAGTCAGAAAGATGAGTCTTCCTCTGTCCAGTCCCAACACTCACTAGTCCCAGCTCTGCAGCACCTAGCTGCTCTGTGCTTATGTTCATTTGATTACTATACTCAGAGCTAGGATTAAGAAACAGAGTGGGAATGGGTTAAGGAGGAGGCCTGGCATTTGACAAGACAAAGTGAAGCCTCATGATTCAGAGCTTAATACCTAAGAATGGGAGTTAGAGTTCTAGGTCTGAGGAGAGAGAGAGAGAGGAGAGAGACAGACAGACAGACAGAGACAGAGTGAGAGACAGCGAGACAGAGACACACAGAGAGACAGAGAGAGGACAGAGAGAGAGAGGAGAGCGAGAGGAGAGAGACAGAGACAGAGAGACATAAGAGAGAAACAGAGACACAGACAGAGATAGGGAGAGACAGAGAGACACAAAGAGAGAAACAGAGAGACAGAGACAAAGACAGAGAGACAGAGACAGAGAGAGACACAAAGAATAAGAGACAGAGAGAGACAGACACAGAGTGAGGACAGAGAGAAAGGAGAGAGAGAGACAAAGAGAGGGAAAAAAACAGAGACAGAGACAGAAAGAAACAATAAAGCAAATTGCAAAGTATTGAACAGAAAAAAATAAGTTAAAAGGGAAAAATCATGTGAGAAGATTGTTCTTGCCCCTCTCCTCCCCAATAAGGTGGAGTACAATTTCCTGCAGATTCATAAGGATTTTTTTTAAATCCATCCTCTGGGTAGGGTTCATTGTCATCTACATTGTAAGAAATGCCTTCTGCTCAAGACCTCAAGGCCTCCCTGTCTCCCAATGTGCCTTAGGACTGTCATCAATGTCCTCTTCCACACGTTTGGGAATCCCCTGATGCTGTTACAAGATCTGGTCAGGAATCTCTGTTTGGTCATTTACTAGTCTGCACAAGGGGTTTAGATTCTCCGATCCACTTATCGGCTACAAAGCAAAAGTAGCAATAATACTTACAAGTATTATTACAATACAATAGCCACTAAACAAGGCACTTATGAGGATCCAGTAATTGAAATACAATGTGAATAATAACAGAATTTATAATAATTATAATTTTATAACACACACTATGTTACCAGGCACTGTCCTACGTGCTTTATAATTACTAACTCATTTTGTAAATGTGAACCACCGTCACTGGGGAAATAATCTAAACAACAACAAGAACAATTTGTCTAGTCCTTTTTCAATCGTCTCTGACTCTCCATGACCCCTTTGGGGGTTTTCTTGACAAACATACTGGAATGGCTTGCCATTTCCTTCTCCATCCCATTTTACAAATGAGAAACTGAGGCAAACAGGGTTAAGGGACTCGCCCAGGATCACACAGTTACTAAGTGTCTGAGGCTGTATTTGACCTTGGGAAGACGAGTCTTCTTGACTCCAAGCCTAGCATTACATAGCTGATATTTACATAGCACTTTAAGGTTTGCAAAGTACTTTACAAATCTGACCTCATTTGATCTTCATAAGGACACTGGGAGGCAGGAAATTAAGTTAAGAAAAGCTATATAGCTTGGCCAGAGTCAGAAAGTTAGTCAGTGTCTGAGTTGGGATTTCAGCCCAGGACTTGCTGACTCCAAGTTAAGCGTGAATCAGCTAGTTTTACTCAGCACAAATGACCCAGGTTACCGCCATGAAAAACGTATGCAAATGCCTCGAAGAGGCATTGTGCATTAAGTCTTAATCAATTCAATACAGATTAGCAAATATCTATTAAGGACGGACTGCACTCAAAGTTGATAAATATTCACACAGTTAGAAGAGGTGGAGAGTGGTGACAACGAGGGAATCAGGAAAGGCTTCTCGTCGGGTATTGTCATGAATGGAGCCTCGAAGGAAGCTAAGAACTCTGAGAGGCAGACATAACGTAGAAGAGCATTCCAGGTATGAGAGATTATCTGTATGCAGACCAACGTGGGAGATGGAAAACAGAGTTTGGGGACCAGAAAGATCTATTTGGCTGGAGTGTGACAGGAAACAGAGTCAAATAAGTCTGGGAAAGTGATCTGGAACAAAGACCAGAAAAGGCCTTTACGTGGTTCAGCACCAGTCAGCTCCTACTACTAGACAACATGATTCATAACGCATATCTTGGTAATTCTAGGTCATTAGGATCATTTTCCTGCAGAAAGAAATATCCTGTTATTAGGATTAAATAGAAGTTCTATTTTCACTTAGTCCCTTCGTTCTAGGAAATTTTTATAGCTATTTATTTTTCATTTGAGATGCATGTAAGGCATTATTAGAGAAGACAAGCACTTGAAAGGAATGAGAAAGTAAATTTAAATAAAATCAGGGTCATCCAAGTTCTTTCCTCAAAATTCAAACCATCCTTTTCTTTTTGGCAGCTGTAGATGGCTCACAGTGATCCCTTTACTTGCTGGCTTCCATCTTGAGACTCCTGTACTCCTGGAGAGTTGCATGTAAAAACAGGACAAGGCCAACTGGGAATGATTTCCTCTTGCCATGCACATAGACAAAAGTCTCCTTTGAGCTTTTGGATGCTGCCGCTGACTTCTAGGTGGGTCTGTTAGGCATCCAAGTTTATGACAGAGAATTCTCCAGGAAGAATGAGATCATAGCAACTAAACAGATTTCTCAGAGATATCCAACCCAATTTTGCAGACACTTGAAAGACCACTAAGAGTCTAAGGAGCTGGGCTTCTTGTTGATTGTGGGATCCAAACATTCAGAGGTTCATCTTCCAGGACTACCTATACAACTGTTGCTTCCACATCCAGTTACAGAGAAAGCAAATACCTTCTCCCACATGGAATTAGGTTTTAACACCAAGTAGCCATCTGTATTGTTGTTGTTAAATTGTTTTCAGTAGCATGTGATACTTTGTGACCCCATTTGGGATTTTCTTGGCAAAGAGACTGGAGTGGTTTACCATTGCCTTCTCCAGCTCACTTGACAGATAAGGAAACTGAGGCAAATAAGGTTAGGTGACATCCCAGGGTCACACAGCTAGTATAAGCTGCCTGAAGCCAGATTTGAACTCAGTAAGATGAGTCTCCCCGATTCCAGGTCCTGCATTCTATCTACTACACCTCCAAAGAAACTTATTAGTAGCCATCATTGTAGACCAAATTGAATCTCACTGATAGAGATACTGTAATTCAGTCAGACATATACTCAACTGTTTTGATGGTACAATATGGGTCTATGAAAGACCTCAGCTGGAAAATAGTTAAAGGTCGTTAAGGAAAAGACAAGTAAACTGGCCTCTTTAACCTGAGAGAGTTATGCCAATTGTTTTGTTCTGGTCTACCAAGGGAGCTAGCATGAAAGGGGGCTGGTCACTGAGTGAAAGAGACCATGCTCACCTGCTAGGTCTCCTATACAACTGAAGGAATTTCTACATACCCATGTCCCCAAAGTGCTTGCTTTTACTTAAGAAATGTTCTAGGAATCAGCCTTGAGCATATAATCCGGCAGGAATGGCATGCCAGGATGAGAGGGAATATTAATCAGCCCCTAGCCTGTCCTAACAGTAGTTCATTGTCTTGACATGAAAATATTTGTTTAAATATTAAACAGTGAAATCTCTCCTGGTCATTAAGCCAATAACAAAAGCAGGATGGAAACGGGTTAATAATCTTTGCCTCTGGCCAACTGAGCAGCTGGAATGCCATCAGTCTTGGGCGGCAGGTTACCCACCAGAAGGAAGCCTCATGCGCCCACTCTTGGCCAGTCCAGACTATTCCCACACACTGCATAAATCTCTCAACATGATACGTGCCTCCCATCTCATAAACTATGTGGATGGTGAGCAAAAGTTTCAGTTTTCCTTTGGTTTGGTTTATGCATCCGCAAGACCTACATTCTTCACTGTATCTTTGACACGTAGAGCTTCTAGCCAAGGAAAGAAGCATTCAATTGAGCCCATTTTTAATCTGAATTCCAAACAAAGGCATGACATTTATTTGGCTCTTTCTCTCCCTTATTTAAATCAGTTCAAGTCAGGCATTACTAAACAGCTACATGACACAGACTGTCCTGGATGCTCTTGGAAGAACCAAAGAATTAGAAAGGACAGCCCCTGCCCTCAAGGACTTTACAGTCTAGTTGCTTAAGCATACCTGAGGGCAGAACTCCATGGAGATGATCTACAAAACATGACTGCTTTAAGCTGGTAGGCTAACTCTTTAAATCTTCTATCATTAAATTCTGCCAATAGAACATATTGCACTTACTCTCTACATCCCGGTAAATTGCAGGTTCTTACATCCTGGACATTCTGTGTCATGGCTTAGTTGCAAGTAGCAGGCTCATGGTTCCATCTCCTAAACCCTTATCCCTATTCTTTGTCCTCTCACTTCTTAAAGAGACCTATTCACCGGATGGACTTTGTCTCTTCTAAGTGAGTACCCAAAAAGGCCTTAGCCTAAAAGGGCCAGGGTCTCTCATTGTATCCTGAGTCATCTCCAATCATCCTGATGAACATCTGGTCACTAGACCCAGATGGCTCTGGAGGAGAAAGTGAGGCTGGTGACCTTGCACAGCCCTCCCTCCCTCAAATCATAGTCAACTGCAAGTCATGTCATCATCTCACTCTTTGAAAACGGAGGACAAACACAAGAACAAATCCCTACTGTACCCACTCATTTCCAGGCCCACTCTAATCTGGTTTGCCCATCTCCTCACCTCTTTCAGTGAGTTTTTTCCTACTCCCACACTCTTCTCAATAAACTCCCTTGCAACATCAACTTTTCAACCAACACTAGCTCCACCTTTTCTGGTTAACAGAGACTAATTCTCTTTTGGGCCCAGCACATTCCTTGTTGGCTGCTCCACGGGTGGCCACTCCTTTTCCAGCTCACCCTGGCTTCTTCTGCCCAAATTCCATGGCCATTTCAAGAGTATGCTTCCACCATCCCTATTTTATCTCTTTGAAGTTCTCGATTATTGTCATTTACTGAGTTCCAAGTCATTCTCCCAACTTTCACAGTGCCTTTAGAACTTGTCTCACAGCATTCCTCTCTCCTCCATTTGTCGATGGAGCTACCACTCACAAAAACTACTTTGTTTCAAAGCTTGGGATTTTATCCTAGAATTTTTACTCTCCATTATCTTTCATATCAAATCAGTTATCAGTTCTGTTGATTCCACTTTGTTGACACTTCTCACATTGGTCTTCCTTCTCAGTTTCTACTCTCACCACCTCAGTATGACCCTCATTACCATCCACTTGGATTATTGCCCTCACATGTTGTACAACCCAGTTAAGGGGGATATTGTGAAGATCAACTGAGATAAAGTGTGAACAGAAAGGCATATCTCTATTTACAGGTGTGGGAGAATATAAAAAGGAGAAAAAATCTATGACAGAACTGTCTGTTTTTTTAAAAGTGATTTCAATGGCCAGTGAATTCCTTTTTATGGGAGGTTTCAAAAGATATCCAGAAGATCATTTGTCAAGAAACTTGTGGACAGGATTTGGACAGGAACAAAACTAACAATAATAAAAGCTTACATTTTATAAAGATCTGTAAGGTTTACAAAGTATTTTATATGCATGATCTCGTTTGATCCTTTCGATTAATCTAACAATAAACAAGTATTTACTAGAGGTTTTCTTTCTAAGATAGGGAGATATATCAGGTGCTACCTTCTCTGTTTTGTAGATAAGGAAACAGACTGAGGGAGGTTAATTTATTTTCCCCTGGTCACAGCAGGACAAATTATCAATTGGGATAATCTAGGTATCCTGTAACTCATGTCCCAATGGTCAGGTCCCTTCCAACTCTAAGATTACATAAGTCTAACCATTTCTATACAACTTCTAAAAGTTCATAATAATAACTAACATGTATATAACATTTTAAAATTGGTAATGCACTTTACATATAGGATATCATTTGATCTTTAAAGTAACCCTATGAGACAGGTGGTATCATTGTTCTCATTTTATAGATTAGGGAACTAAGACTGAGAGAGGTCAAGAGACTTGCCTAGGATCACACAGCTAAATGGTTGTCTAAAGTGAGATTCAAACTTTAGTCTATCTTGACTTCAAGTCCAGCCCTCTATCCACTGAACTGTCAACCTGCCTTTATATACTTGACTTGTCATAATCGTGACTGGTCAAATGCAGTACTAAGAAGCAAAATTCTGTGAGCTCTCAGATCTATGGCCTTCAAAACATTGTCTTTTTGAAGTAGCCTGCTTTCCTTAAGACTGGTACTATTTATAGTGCCATAAAAAGATGGATTAAGAGACTCAAAAAGTATTAAGCATCAATGATATTCAAGGCATTATCTTAGACCAGGGAGATGCTGCTGCTGATTATGATTTTTTTTCAAATTGTGGTTAAAATTTTATTTTGATATGACAGTACACAATAAAAACATAGAGAAAACAAGATATATTTCCAGAAAAATGTACCTAGGTTATTTATTATTAGCAATAAGGAGTGATCTGTTTTTATGACACTCTGGTGCTAGAATTGACCATTGAAATTAACCAGAGCTTTGTTACCTTTCCATATTGACTTTATTTACATTGTAATAATTCTTGTATATGTTGTTATTTTGGATTTTCTTTTTTCACAATGTTCCAGTTCCTACATATCTTCTATGTTTCTTTGAATCCTTCATATTTGCCATTTTTATAGCAGAATAATATTCTATAGTTTTATACCTTGATTTATTCATCAATTCCCCAGTTGTTGGGCATATATTTTATTTCTTGCTATTTGTTATCAGAAATCATACTTTATGAACATTTTTTATGCATATAAATATTTTCTTGTTGCAACTAACCTTGAAAGATTGTCCTAGTAGTAGAATCTCTGGGTCAAATGGTATAAATGGTTTAATAACATTGATTGCATATTTCTACTTTTTTTTTTTTACCAGAACAGTTCAGCTGGTTCTTAGGTTTACCAATGATGAATCACCATGCCTGTCTTTCCATAGTCCAATTATCTTTTACCATTTGGGCTTTGGAGTCTCAAGGTTGTTTTCATCTACCACTAAGCTATGAGATACTCAAATGCTCTAATTTCAAACATTCTTGCTTGAGGGGTTGGGCATGACTAAGTTTCTTCAACCAACAGAATATACTTCCTGTGCAACATCACTCCATTTTACCCAGTGGCTTTCAAGGACTCTTCCCATACCTAGTCAAAAGGCCTTTGATTGAGTGATTGAATCAATGAGGATGTCTAAACCTTGTTCACATCAGGTCATACCACTGACTGATGAGTGATTCAATTGAGAAATCCAGGCTCTCTGAAATTATTGAGGTAGTGATATAGAACATCCTTCCTACATTCCTCCCCCTCTACCCCAGTCTAATATTTGATATTATTAGCAATTTTGTTGGAGGGTATTTGGCTAAGTGCATAGACCCAAATCTTGAATAGCTCTCTAGTGACGCAGGGAGATCTTTCAGACCTTTTTTGCAATTCTTCCACAGTCTTCTACTAAAGAGTCTTGGAAAACATCTGTGTGAGTAGTTTATAATCAAATCCTGTAAATATCATTCTTCCCTCTCCAGAAAGATATAAAATTCCAGTTGTGGAGGTAGAAGAGTTTACATTTTAATGGATGAAAATAGCATATAAAGGTGAGAGGAAGGGGAGGGGATGGGATGAGAGAGAAAGTATGAGAGAAAACATGGAGGTGGTTTGGAGAGTCAAGAGGTACAGCTAGGAAAATAACCAAGCATGGCTGGCCTGGACCCCTAATCAAAACTGAAGATCACAGAAGAAGCATGCCAATGAGATAAAGGGGCCAGCGGAGGTATGGCCCAGAATAAGAAGGCAGCTTACGCATGGTAGCAAGAGTCAGAAGCACAGCCAGAGGAGAAATAAAGTGTGAATCAAAGACATAAATTTTCTTCTTCTTTTTTTTTTTCATCAGTACCAAGTCACTTTATTGGGATGTAAATGGTGGTAGTTTTTTGGTACAGATTATGAAAGGTCAGATAACCAAAATATGCATGCACTGAAAGACAGCTGGAGTGGCGCCCACAGCTCCCATGGCTGGGGAAGCCAGGGTGGCTTAGCTCTCGTTGTCACTGTCTCCAAGGGTGTGCTTGTCAAAAAGATATTCCTATGCCAGAATCGGGGGG
>CM053580.1:447479171-447492159 GCA_028627135.1 Pseudochirops cupreus
CTACTGGGTTGGCTTTGACTTTCTGGTTTTGGGACTCAGTTTTCTGGTATTTAAATGAATGCACTATCTATATTTCTTATGTAGAGAGCCTGTTCCATTTTGTGATTAATAACTATATCAGCATATTTATAGTTACTGTAGGCATTGTGAATACTGCATTGCTGATACAATTATAAATGAATTCGATTACATTGAAGTAGTTATCAAAATACACGTTAAAAACAAAAATAGAGAACCAGAGAATTAGATCCCATATTTTAAATAATAGCAACTATGAGTCCATACAACTAGCATTTCCTTATTTTGCTGGATCTATCTGCCATTTCTTTTCTTTTCTACTCTTTAAAATGTGAGTTTTTAGTTCTGGTCCAGTCACAGTCTTCTATCAAACTAACAAGTGGCATTTGATAAAATCATATATTTGTTGTATTGACTAATATTAATCAGTCAGGATAGCTCTGGTTGGTGGAAGTTGTCTGCTCTGTGGCAGACTGAATAGCCAAGTGAAGAAGACGAGGCTATTTTCTAGGAGTACAGAGACAAAGTCTTCATCTCTTTGTAGTACAACCACAATCAACAATGAAAACCAAATTGCACCCGTTCAAAATGTCCCCCTACAAACCTGGACTGAAATAGAAACAAAGATAAGTGGAACCCACCCATCTTAAGTGCAGCATAAATTATTTTCATATCTTTTTAAAAATTTCTTTTCTGGTGTTCCATTTTCTCTTGTACATCTTTAATTTCCCCATCTTGGTTGGTTCTTTCCCATCTACCTTCAACCATGCTCTGTTCTCTCTAGTAATACTCCTGAAGCTTTCCTCAATCCCATATACCATATTGAGCTATTGTACCATTTCTTGCCTCCCTTTCACCAGTAAGCTTCCTGAAAAGTTGTCTGATGACTTCATTTCCTCACTATCCACTCTCTCCTCAACTCCTTACAGGATGGCTCCTATCTCCACTTTTCTACTAAAACTTCACTTTCAAAGGTTTTTGGTGACATGCTTATGGGCAAATCCATTAGCCTTTTTCCAGTTCTTGTGCTCCTAGAATTCTTGCAACATCTAAGACAATTGACTGCTTTGTCTCTCTTAATACTTTCTTCTTACTTTGCCTAAGAGACATTCACTAAAAAGACTCTCTAAGGGTTATCTAGTTCACCTACCCACTCCTATATATGAGGAAAATTAGTTCTAAAAATAATAAGGAACTTACCTGGATTAGTGCAGATAGTTATGTGGTAGAGCCTAGATTCAAGCTCAAATCCTCTGACTCCAAAGTCCAGCATTCTTCCCATCACACCACATCTCCCAAGTTCAAAGCCTATCTCCATGCAGGACCATTCCATGTGGCTATCCTACCAGCACCTCGGATTCAAACTGTAAAACTTTGACTTACTCTCTATGCCCTTAAACCTGGTCTTCCTTCTTCCTTTCCTATTGCTCACTGTTTCCACCATTCATCAGGTATCATCAATGACTCCTTCCTCTCCCTTACCTCCAACAGCCAATCAATCATCAAATATTTTAGGTTTTACCTCTGGCAAAATTTCTGTCATTAAACTCTTCATCTCTATGATAATACCAATCTAGTATCACACCCAGTATTCAGCTTAACACAGTACTTGGAACATAGTTTTTGTGTTTAATAAATCTTTATTGATTGATTGACAGTATCAGCCTCATCAGCACCTATCCTTGACTATTGACCTCATTCATTAGTACCTATCCCTCTGTTATTGCAACAGTTGTGTAACCAGTTTTACCACCTCCACTCTTTCCTCCTCCAAGCTATCTTTTGCACCTCTGCCAGAGATTAATTGTTCCTTTGTATGGATGTGTTTATATCACTCATCTACTCAAAACTGCTCAGTGGATCCTTATCCAGACTGAATAATTACTGAATAAAGTCCAAACATATATAGACTCAATAAAGTCCAAACTTGGTCAATCATTCCAGGTCCTTTGCAGTCTTATCTCGAACCACTCTTCTCTATATACTCCATGCATCATTCTAAAACGTCTCTCCATTCCTTTCTTTGTTCATGCCATTGCCTATACCCAGAGTAACTCACCTTCCCTCTTTACCTGCAGAAAAAAACCCACCTCTTATCCCATGATTGAATGATGGAATAAAAGAAAAAGCATTTATTAAGCCTTCAGCATGTGCAAATCATTGTGTCAAGTGCTAGGGGAAAAATAAACAAGGCCCTACTCCCAAAGAGCTCATATTCTAATGGGAAAGACAACACATTACAAGATGATTCATCTACAAATCCAATGGAGAGGTCCCATGGTCTTTGGAAAAAGGGACAAAGCAGATAAGCATCTTCTTTAAGATGATGCCTTCATCATATGATGGGCCATGCTGTTCTAGATCTTTGTGATGAGGCAGTAAATAAGCTTTTGCCCAGAGAAGGCCAATGAGATAACCCATCATGATGCCATCAATTTAAAAGTCAAAGGAACCCCCAAAGTCATAGTTTAACCCTTTCATTTTTACAAATGAGGAAATTGGGGCCCACCCAGGATGACCACATGGCTATTAAATATCAAAGATGGGATTTAACCTCAGGCTGTCTGAATCCAGAGCCAACACTCTTTTGTCTTCAAAAGAGGCACCAGCTAAACTTTCCTATGAGGTATTCAGGAGCCAACGTCTCTTTTTTGGAGGTCTCCCTTTTTGTAAGGACCCTTATCCTGAAAGATGACATCATAAGGTCATTTTCTACCTATGTGAGATCATTTTGTAGAGCCATCACCAGAATTTCATAGAAAGTTGCTTGATAGATAGGGTAGGGAGTGAAATAACAAGGTCAATGGAATCCATTCTTAAAGTGACCCTATATAATCCTTAAATGTTTCCATAGAAACAACACTTGTGGAGATTCAAAGGGGCAAGGTTTTGGGTGCTTAGCAATAAGCAGGACCAGTGGTCTGGGGGATACCTGCCATTGTAGGGGGTTCTTGAACTTAACATATCCATTGGTGGTGGCTGGTCAGTAGTTAGTTTTGGTGGTGGTATATAAGGTGAGCCACTTTTCCATAGTGATTGTTCACCTTAATGAAGGCTAAAGGGGGCTGAGAGCAGGATGAGTAGTCTGTGGGTCACTGCTATTCACAGGGTTCTTGTGTTCAGTGTACTGAGCTGTATCCATCAGGACCTGGGGTGGTTTTGGCCCTGGCACATGCCTTCTCCTTACTTTACTTCCAGGTGTCTTGTTGCTTGTGCTCCTGTGAAATTTCCTTAATAGAGTCAGTCATTAATGTAGTTTCATGCCATAGATGAGGCATTTTGTACCTCATTTAGGCATTTAATACAAGGCTTCCCATTGCCTCCAGGAATAAATACAAATTGCTCTGTTTGGCATTCAAAGTCCTTCATAGCACAGTCTCCTACCCGAACACAAACTCTTAGATCCAGTGACACTGGTCTCTTGGCTGTCTCACAAACAAGACTCTCCATCTCTTGACTAGGCATTCCTTCTAGCTCTCCCCCATGCCTGGAATGTTCTCCCTCCTCTTTCACTACTGACCTCACTGGCTTCCTTTAAGCTCCAACCAAAGTCCCACCTTCTTAAGGAAGACTTCCCCCAAGACAGACCTTTCCATCGAAGTATTGTCCCAGTGCTTCCTTCTGTCAATTATTTCCTATTTATCTTGTACATGGCTTTCTTTGTCTATATCTGTTTGCATGTTGTCTCCCCCATTCGACTGTACGCTCCTTGAGGACAGGGACTGTCTTTTGCCTCTTTTTATTTTTTTTTAGCACAGTGCCTGATAAATATTAAGTGCTTAATAAATAAATGTATATTAATTGATTGATGTTCAATTTCATGCTGCAGTTATTCGTGGATGTGTTATAACCCTCCTTTCAATAGAATGTAAGTGATATGGGTGCAGGAGACATGTCTTTTACAAATATTTCTATTTCCCCTGACAAAGGCAGCATTGTACAATGAATAATGGAGTCAGGCACATCTGGGTTTGAATCCTGCCTCTCTTACATACCATGACATGCACACCTGTGTTTGCTTGAGGAAAGTCATTTAATCACTCAATGCCCCAGGCAACTCAGCATCCTAGTACTATTATCATTTAATACTAATACCATTTAATACATTTTAATATTTTAATACCATTTTATTAGGCAGAGGTATTGTGAGGTTCAAATGAGATAGTAGATGTAAAACACTCTGAAAAGCTTAAAGTTCTATATAAACATCAGTTATTCTATTTTTATTAGCTTATTGGGTCTCCAGTCTGGGGATACCTCCATTCCCTGAGCCTTCTATGGCACCTCTGCTGAGTTTATAGAGCAATACCCATGGGTATGCTGATATTTAACAGTTGGGGAATGGGGGAAGACATGAACACATTTTTAAGTTTAATCTGCATTATTAATACTTTCTTAATCTGGACAATCAACAAAACAATATCTGAGACCCTAATTTATAGTAAATAACTATTGCTGAGATTCAAATTAGACTCAAATATCTGAGACTCAAGCTGATAATTTAGCAGTAGACTCTCAACTAGTTGGAACTGGCTTCAGCACACCCCAGCAGGTCCCAGATATCTAGCTAAGACTTAGTTACAAATGAAATGCTGTATAAGTGGAGACATTTTCTTTACATGAAATCATAAGCCCTGATTAAAACAAACAAATAAGCAGACAAAAATAAATTAACAAATGCATAAATAGAAAAATGAATGAATGATTCCCTTAACACCTTGCACAGGTCTCTTTACTCAATAAATGTTGAATGAATTGTTGAGATGTAGCTTTTAAATATTAGTTGCCCGGTTCCCCAGCCTAAGTCATTTCACAATTATTTTGCATATGTCTTATATATCCACTTGTTGTTGTTGTTAGGCTGTTTTTTTTAGTCATGTCCAACTCTCTATGACCCCATTTGGAGTTTTTCTTGGCAAAGATATTGGGGTGGTTTGCCATTGCCTTCTCCAACTCATTTTACAAATGAGGAGACTGAGGAAAAGCTGGTTAAGTGACTTGCCCAAGGTCACACAGCCTAGTAAGTGTCTGAGACCAGACCTGGACTCACAAAAATGGATATTCCTTAAGATATACAGGCAGTAGGGTATAGAAATTCATCTTGCCCTATAAGAAAGTAAGGGGGAGGGAGGATGGGGGAGGATACGAGAGAGCAGAGTCGGGGAAGGGGTATTCAGTATGCCTGTCATCTTGGGGTGGGGGTCGGGGAAAGATGGGGAGAAAATTTGTAACTCAAAATCTTGTGGAAATGAATGTTGAAAATTAACTAACTAACTAAATCAATACATATAAAGATGAATCTTCCTGATTCTAAGCTTAGTGTTCTGTCTATTGCACCACCAAGTTGCTCCAATAGTCACTTATCTGTGAATATATTGTGTCCCACAAATGTGACAAGAGGTCCGCCATGGAAAAGTCTGTCTGGCTTTTGCATTTGTACCATCTGATAACTACAGAGTTCTTGGCACATAGCAAGTACTTAAATGCTATTGATTGAATCCTGCTAGTAAAGTTGGATACTCAGTACTCTCTAAAATCCATTGTCGTCACAGTAAACTTCTTTTTATCCATGTTGGGAATACCATGTGTTGGTATCATGCATATCATGCATGGAACAAAATGCAATAAAGTATATAGGCTTAAAACCAGACTGAGATAAGGTAAAGCTATTAATTTTTATTCTTGTTCTCTTTGTTCTTGTTCTTCCTCCCCACCCTCTTTCCTCCTGCTTGCTCCTCCACTTTCTCTTCCTCTTCTTTTTCCTCCTCTTCTTTCTCCTCTTCCTCCTCCTTTTCCTCCTCCTCCTCTCTCCTCTTCCTCCTCTTTTTTCCTCCTCCTCCTCCTTCTTCCTCTGTATTCAGGATACTATTCAGTGGTTAAATCTCCATTTTATTACCAATACTGTGATAAGTGATAATCAATATTATGGACATTGATTTCTACTGTACTGTAGATGTAGAAGTATATGGTGGTTGAATTGATGTAACTTATAGTAAAAGATACCTTGGAGAAATGAATAAATTACAGATATTTGGTAGGGTTTGGTCTTATTTAATGGAACTGGAATACAAAACATGCTTCCCCAAAATTCTAGTTATTTGAGTTTTTCCATTATTTAGATTCCAAATAGATAAATAGTTCTAACCTCTCCAAGACAAATAAAAGAATACAGTTTAATCTGAAAGTCTAATTCCTTTCAATCCAATACTGCCCAATAAACATACACACTTAATATCATTTAGATACTAAGTGCCTACTATGTGCAAGGAAGGAGGCAACTACGTGGTTCAGTAGGTAGAGTGTCAGGCCTGGAGTCAGGAAGACCTGAGTCCAAATCTGGCCTCAGGTACTTACTAGCTGTATGATCCTGGGCAAGTCACTTAACCTGATTTGACTTAATCCACTGGAGAAGGAAATGGAAAACCACTTAAGATTTTTTGCCAAGAAAACTCCACACAGGGCCACAAAGAATTGTACATGACTAAACAATAACAAATGTGCAAGGAAACTGGTAACATTCATGTGTTGACTCTCAAACTAAATAAACTGGTTTCAGATTATGACCAGCTCACCTTCATCACAAGCTGTAGTGAAATCATTACTTGAAATTTTTCAATTGTTTGACAACGGAAAATTGATACCGTGGTCATGTTTATAACCTGTTACATAGTCTGGAGTTGTTCTGGTCACTACAGAGAATTATATATCCTCTCCTATATCTGGACTCAAATCAGTATGCAAATTGACCCTTCACTTGACATGTCTTAAAGATTCAAAAATCAAATACTTAGTTTGTTGAGTACAGAGAAAAAGCTACTTGGTATATTAGTGAGCTGAGGAAACGAATGTATCTTAGTGTCTGGTTAATTCTATCCTGGTGAGTGGGATATGGGTCCTAGGGAGGAGAAAAGAACCCCACAAATACACAAATTCAAATGCTTTTTTAAAAAACTCTAGTGGAAACAAACTTCCATAGTTCAGAGAATGGAGTAGGGAGGAAGATTAGTTGGTCCCTGAGTAGAAATACAAAAAGCTGTTTCTCCATATATTGCTGAACACGTTGTCGAGAGACGACCTCATGTTGAAAGCAATGTCTTCACCTGTGAGTTCTTTGTCCTCAACTGTCCCCAAGGACTGCAAAGTCCCCAAGGACTAGGGCCAAGTCTTTTATTTGTTTTATACTCTGTCCAAGTCTCAGTTCTTAGTTCTGAGACCTGTTAAAGACCTTACCTAGGAAAGGCCAAGGTCCCCTACTACATTCTGGGCCATCCAGTTGTTCTGATTCATATCTGGCCATTGGTCCCAGACGGCTCCAGAGGAGAAAGTGAGACTGGTGACTTTGCACAGCAGTGCCTCTCCCAAATCCAATTCACTTGCATGTCATGGCATCACCTCCCTGATGTCATAGTCCTCTTTGAGAACAAAGGACAAACAGCAACTATGCACAAAATGGTAAAACGCCTTGATGCCAGTACTCTCAATAAATATGTTGCCCGACTAATAATATTACAATGATAAGATTTACTAGAACCACAGATACAATAAAGGGAGATATTGGACAGCATCTTAAAAGGGGTGTGTGTGTGTGTGTGTGTGTGTGTGTGTGTGCATGCATGTGTGTTATAATGCATAGCTTTGACCCTGGAAAAGACATGGAGAAGTATTGTTTTCTTTTCAGGAAGCTGTGTGTGTATGGGGTGAGGGTTTGGGGGAGGGAAGGCAGGAATAGTGAGGAAGAGAGTACTATGGGTATGGAATGTTCTGCTTTCATTGAATTCTGTCATTGGGAAGTTGGTTTTTTTGTTTGCTTGTTGGAGGGGTGGGGATGAGGGGATTTTTTAAATGATGTGTTAAAAATATCATCAATAAATCTAACTTTTAAAAATCAAGAGGTGTGTGTTTGAGAGAGGAGCGCTGGTCAAAGAAAGTGTTGGTTAAATTTCCACTTCATTACCAATCCTGTTTTCACCTAAAAACAGAAGCATCACAGACAACTGTCAGTAAAGAATACAGGATGTAAAGGCAAGGGAGGAAATCTCCCCTTCCTAAGCAGGTCTTTCAAGTTTCCCCTCAATACTTATTTGCTGTGAAGCCTTCCCCAAATTGCCTTCACCCTTCCTTTAACCCTTTCCCAGCTTTCCCCTCACTGCAGAAATAATCAAGTAAATTGCCAACACATTTCTCCTTCATCTTGTTTCTCTGTTCTTGAAATAGTCAAACCATGGAGAAGACATCCTCTCTGTTCTCTTTAAAGGCTTTATAAAAAATATATTTACTTTGTAGGTGGGGACAAATCCTTGTTCACACCTCTGACCCAGTAGAAAAAAAGGATTGCAGGTCCTGTGCAAAACAAAGACCCTGCCCTGTACCCAAGCTAAATGTTCCAGCCTCTTACAGGCAGTAGGGGTACCCCAGAGGCTTCCTGGAAATAAGGCGGTGTTAACATGACCTTAAGCTCCCTTAAAGAGTATTAGTCACCTGTGGGACTGCCCTTAGCTACACACAGCTTTGTTGAGAAGTAGGGCCGGGTCAGGTGGCCTCAGATGAACTGTTTGGGGCTGGTACATCGCCTGTGGCAACTGTATTCACAGCATCCTTTCTTAGCTCTTTGAACCCAGCATTTTCAGATTAGTATAATGGAAAGAGCACTGATGCCCAGGGTCATGGGCCCTGAATTCAAATTCCATCCTTCACACTTACTATTTGCATGAACTTAGAAGAGTTATTTAATCTTCCCATCCTCATTTTCTGCATCTGTAAAATGAGGAGATTGGACTAGAATTTAGGGCTAGAACCTGCTGCAAGTTCCCTTGTCCCTGGACTAGATGAACTCATTGGTAAAATTGGAATAGTAATAATACTTCTATCTCCAGGGTTATTGAGAAGGTCAAATGAGATCATGGGGCGCAGTGAATAAATAGAGCAAAAGACTTGGAGTCTGGAAGAGCTGAGTTCAAATCCAGTCTCAGCCTGAGAGATCCCAGTCACAACCTCTGTCTGCCTCATTTCTTCACTCAAATGAGAATTTAGTATTTAGGAAAATGAGGTTAATAATAACAGCTGTCTCCCAGCGTGGTTGTGAAGATAATATGTAAACGCTTTGCAAAGCCTGACATCCTACATAAATGCCAGTTATTGTGATTATTCACAATCCTTTGCAAACCTAAAAACTCCAAATAAGCATTAGCTATTACTGTTACATCTTATAAATGAAAACTGACAAAACCCAGCTACTCTACAAAGGCAGGGAGAGTACCCCTAAATCCTCGAGGGTCATTTTTACTGCAAGAGAAGCACTTGTTAGCTTTCCAGCTATTTCAGATATGGTTCCTGAAAGGGACATTCTTTCATTCTTCTCTACATAGAGGCATAAACATTCTGCATTTTTAACTCAAAACATACAATGTTATCTGCTTCTGGTGTCTTATGTAACTTTTCAGGAATGCTGAAAGACTTTCCGGGCTCTGTGAGGTTGGGGGGTTGGGGAGAGGAGAGAAAGGGGCTTGCAAGTACGTGTGGGCTGAGGGGAGTAGATGGAGAAGGAAAAAGAAATCCATTTTTTTTTTACCCCATATATCACTGCATTGGCTGTTTTCAACAAGAAGTTACTGCAATTAAGATATAAGCCGGATGTGTGGGCTCAAAATCCCAGCTGATATCACAGGCATTTATTGATAATGAAAATTCTGAGGAAGAGATCTGGCAAATTGTTGTCTTTACTGGTTTCCTATGAAGGGGAGAAACCATATGGATTAATCAAAAAATTACAACACCTTATCTGGGAGAGGAGAAGTGTGTTTATTTTGCTGCAAAGGAATGTCTCTGTCAAGTTTTACGTGTCAATCTTCAAAAACAGTGCTGCATCTATTGCACTCAACATGAACAAGGTTCTTAGGGTCTCTGGTCCTGCCTTGATGTGAGTTCCAAACCTGACTCTGCCCCCAGATCACTATGTGACCTGTCCCAATGTCTTGCACAGAGGGGAGCTCGAGAGATGCTTGGTACTCTGTTTTTACAAATGAGTGAATTATGATGTTGCCTTTCTTATCATAAGATACTGCTGATGACCACCAACATGATGTGGGTTGATCCAGTCCCATCATCCTACTGGGTTCTTTCTGTGGCCAGTGACAGACTTTTGAGGTACCAGATGGTTAAGCATGGTAAGGAATGATATGGTCTGTGTATGTTATAGTCAGATAGAGTATTTGGTGATAACTGATTCTCATTTTGTAACACCACAATGATGACAAAGAGTGACCAAAAAAAATAATAATAACCATTAAAAACAAAACAAAACAGGATTTCAGGAAATCGCTGAATTAAATTTCAGAATTAAAAAGGATTTAGTAGTCAACTGGTCCAATCTATGAATGTGAAATGATTCCCCTGTGGCATACTTAACTAGTGGTTGATTCAGTCTTTACTTGAAAATTTTCAATGACAGAGAACACCCTCGTTAATTAGTAAAAACATATATTATGCACTTATTATGTGCCAGTTAATGTGTTAAGTACGTGGACACAAACATGAAAAAGAAAGACATTCTATGTCCTCAAAGAACTTTTAATACAAAGAGAGAAAACCACATGTAAAATGGAGCTAAAAGTGGGAGTGGCAGGAGGAAGCAACCCAAAGTGTGGAGAAGAAATCAGAGATGTCCAAGAGTGGTGCAGCCAAATGAGAAATTAGTTGTTAGGAGCTGAGCTACTTCCTTAAATGGAAATAAGAGGGTAGAGGGTCTCTCTTTGAGTACAGTTTGTATCTCCAGCAACTCTGGTACAAGTACATGTTGTTGCTATTCATCCTTCATTTTTAAAAAGGATCAATGACATCATGGGGTGATGTCTTGACTTGTGTGTGAATTGTATTTAAGTGAGGCAGAGTTGGAAAAAAGTCATCAGTCTCATTTTCTCTTTCAGAGTCATTAAAGTCCAGTGTCAAGACAAAAGTCAGAACCACTGGCAATGGCCCAGGATGCAGTAGATGATCTTAGTGTTTTCAATGTCTAACCAAGCACCTGCTTCAGCTCCCTTCACTGTTGGAACAAATTGCTCTCATCTGTCCGTTCTATTGGGGCAAGTCTTCACATGCTTGGGGTAGATACCCTTTCCCCCTTGATTCACTGAGGGGTTAATTCACATTTTAGGTTTGTTGGTTACCCTCAACCTGGTTTAGCCCATCTGCCCAGATGGTTTACTGGGGTATGGCTGCTGTGCATGCTGCAACTTCTTGGAGTCACAGGTGAGAGTTGGGTGACAGGTGGACATGAAAGGCAGGTGAGCAGCCCTGAAAAGGGCTCAGCAAGCCCTCACACCAGAGGTGTAGGTCGTCCCTGAATGCCTCATACACCCCTTGGGCAAGTCACCTTCTTGGACCATCTACAAAATGGAAGACATTGGATTTAATGACCTCTCAGGTCCCTTCCAGACTGTTTGTCAGGTAAAGCTATTTTCAATCTGGCAACAATCAATTTTTCTAGGCTTATTGTATATTAATCTCTTCTCACAGCATGATACAGCTAAACTGGCCTTTTTGTTGTTGCTCAAACATGAAATTCAATCTTATTTCTCTCTACCCTTGTCCTGATTTCATAGGCACTTATTGTTAATGAAAATTCGGAGGGAGAGATCTGGCAAATCATTGTCTTTACTGGTTTCCTATGAAAAGGAGAAACCATATACCTGGAAAGTATTTTTGCCTCATTTCTACCTCTTAGAATACTTAGCATTCGAAAAAATTCAGCTCAAATACACCCTCTTATATGGGACCTTCCCCGATATTCCCAGCTCATAGGGTGCCATAAGTTATCTTGTATTTATTTTGAGTAATTTTGTAAATACATACATGGCGCATGTTGTCTCTCCCTATAGAATATAAACTCCTCGAGGGTAAGAGTTGACTCACTTTTGAATGCATCAGCTCCTGATGCATTACTGGCACTTAAGTGCTTATTGGTTCATTGATTGTTCCACTTATTAATATTTCTGTCATCCTGTGGGTTTACGTGAAATAAAATGACACATCAATCAGGAGAACAAGAGAAACCAGAACACTGAATTTCTGGGCTTCATATAGCTCAATACTGTATTCTGTTCACCCACTAAACCACAGTTTTGGAAAATAGAAATGGTAACTCCTCCTCACATGGATTTTGCAAAGCCCAATGGACCAAAATTCTTGGAATTCTGGAAATTTAGGGAAACATTGTGAAGCTGAGAAAATGTCAGAAACATTGGAAATGCATTTATTTGATGGGGTTGTATACAACATCAAAATCCCCAGAATTTAAATGGGAAAAAAACCCAATAGACTTAGATATCAGTGAAAAGGAAAGATATGGAAATATCAAGGATAAACATATGGAAATTAAATTGAGGAGACCCTACAAAAAGAGAAAGCAAAAGGGGATATACAATTGTCCATTTCCAGTGCCCACAACCTCTCTCACCAGTATACAATGAAAGCCTCCCAGTTTTCTTCATGCCCCAACAATGCATTCTACACACACACACACACACACACACACACACACACACACACACGTGTGTGTATGTATGTATAGGTCTATATGTGTATATATGTATATACACATATGTGTGTATATATGTATGTCTATGTATGTATACATCTTCCTAAGCAATCTAAGGCAAAAGTCTGGTCATTTCATTCCACTACTCAAAAACTTCCCTCAGTAGCCCCTCACTGCTAAACAAACATAATTCAAAACCAAGATCTCTGTTTGCAAGACCCTCTATAATCTAGCTCCAATCTGCCCTCTCATGACACTTCAGGTCATTCACTCTTCTCCAACTACACTGGGTTACATGCTATTTTCTGATCTTGCCCTTCTTCTTCCTACCAAAACATAATCTAATAAGTATTTATTAAGCACCCATGAAGATGAGATGTTATGCTAAACTCTGGTGATGGAAAAATAAAATTCCAAATGTCTGCCCTCAGGGAGCTA
>CM053580.1:447492259-447542484 GCA_028627135.1 Pseudochirops cupreus
TAACTGAATTGGATTGACGTGGTTAGTAAACTCTTTGCTGAAGATTTCCAAATGTGGGGTCTTTTGTGGATAACTAATACTTTCATGTTGCATACTCTGAATAGGAGTGGTCTGGTGTAACCTTTGATTATTTTTGGTTTCTTCAAGAATCAATTCTGTTTTGGAAAAGATTATGTTTGTTTTAAATTTGGACACAAACATATAACAATTCTCCCAGCTTTTATAGCTCAGTTTATAGTGAACAAGAATTTGGCATAGCCAGAATACCTGGCAGAAAAAAAAAAGACCATTACTCCTTGAAGATCATTTAACTCCAACTCAATGTTTGACAGTTAACAGTGCTAATGAACAAGAAACCTATGGACTCACATTTCCATGACTGCACAAATGGGCTTAAAAATCAGTGGCGTGGGGTGCAGAGGGGAAATGTGCCAGGGGAAGAATCTCATTAGAGTTTTGTCAAGTTCAAAACAACCCAAAGTCAGTCTGGGCCATTTCACCCAAACACCTGCTTACCCTCTCCCTAGCACTCATTCAGAGAACAGATCAAGATTGGGGGTTTGCCTTCTATTTAGGAGAATCTAATAGGTATAAGGTTTACTTGCTGATATTTCCCAGCATGTAAACAGGGCACAAACAATTAGTCTGAGTCAAGAAATTAGCAACTTCACCTGCTTTGGCAGTTCACTGAGGTGTAAGGTTGTTCTTCTTGGAAGTCGGAGGAGTGCTATCAAGAGGAAGCCTTTCTCTGTGGTTACTAGTGATCACTTCCTTATTTAAGAGACAGGCTAAGAGGAATGATATCTGTAGTGTACTGAAAAGAGCATTGGATTTAGTGAGGTAGAACTTGGGTTCAAATCTTAAATCCAGGTCTGTGTTAACCCATTTGGGGTTTTCTTGGCAGGGATACTGAAGTGGTTTGCCATTTCCTTTTTGAGTTCAATTGATAGATGAGAAAATTGAGGCAAACAGGCTTAAATGACTTGCCCAGGTCATACATCTAGTAAGTGTCTAAGGCCAAATTTGAACTCAGGTCTTCCTGACTCTAGGTCTGGTACTCTATCCACTGTGACACCTAGCTGCCCTTTTCTATCTCTAAATCCCACCATAAAAGTCAAATGGCAGCTGGCCTTCAGTGTGATGTGTTAAAGGGTTCATTTTCTAGGATTATTTCTTGCTTTTCTTTCTGCATGATGAGTATGTGATGGAGAGTATATGCATCTCTGAACACAACTGAAAAAGAAGGAAAATACAGGTTGGCACATCAACTACATACTGTATCTAAAAAAAAAGAATCTTTGTGTAAAGTGGGTTTTGAATCTCTGAGAGCAACCAGAGGACACAGGACTTCCTGCATTGATAGCTAATACAACTGCAATCGTGGGATATTCATGTGACAATTGGTTTCCTTAGCAACAAGAACATTGTAGAATTCCACTCTGCAGTGGGGTGGACATGGGTGACCATGAGAGAAACAGGCATTTTTGTTTGGGATTTCAACATCCATCTTGCCTTCTTGGGTGAGGAGAATATGAATAATCATGAGAGCTGGCTTGCATTGAATGCATGACATGAAGTGGTGTCTACATAATATCCAAATACAACTTCCCAAATGTGGGAAGCAATTTTACATCTGGATCCCATATTCCAAATGTGTCAAAGGTATTAGTACAGCAGTCTTCTTAGTGATCCCTAGAACACAGTCCTCATTGAACAGGCCAGTCCATCAGTGAGACTCAAGCCATCACACACATGGTCAACCCATACTATCTGAAGATGTAGGGGTGACCTGCCTAGTGGTAGACATCCCATATTTTAACTCACCTTTCCTGACCTCTCTAGTAGTCCATGCTGACAGGCCAGTATTCCTAATTCTTTCCTACTTTACCCAGTCCCAGCAGTTGTAATGTCAAGATGAACATCTCAGAACTCTTACCTTTATCCATTCTCACTAAATGTACTTGTTCTACTTTGCTTCTAAACCTTCTCTTGCCTTGGTCTGGAGAAAATTCTTCATGTAGTTGCTGTCATTCTGTGCACGACCAAATAAGTTGGAAGGGACATTTCAGATGAATGTTCAGCTCTGTATCCATAAAAATTAAAGAATATCTGAACTGGCAGGGACCCCAGAGGGCATCTAGTTGAAATGATATCTCACCAAAAATCCCTTCTAAAATATAATGCATGGGGAGGCAGCTAGGTGGCTTAGTGAATAGAGCACTGGCCCTGGAGTCAGGAAGACCTGAGTTCAAATCTGGCCTCAGACACTTGACACACTTAGTAGCTGTATGACCTTGGACTACTCACTTAACCCCAACTGCCTTGCCTTCCTCCTTCCAAAAAAAAATGTAGCTTAAAATTGACCATTCAGTTATTCTCTGAAGACCTTCAGTTAAAAGAAGAACCTATTCCTGCCCACAAAAGTCAATACTGAGATTGGTAAATTGTAAGCATGAGGAAGTTGATTTTTCCTTTTTTTTTTTTTTCCTGACATCAAGTCCAAATCTACCTCTGGAACTTCCACCCATTGCTTCTAATTCTGTTCTCAGGGACCAAGTAGATCAAGTATGATCCATCTTTCCCACAATGGCCCTTTTAATACTTGAAGAAAATCATCATATCCCCTCTAAATGTTATCTTATCCAGGCTCAACAACCCTAGTTTCTTCAATCTATCCTTATTCAACATATTCTTCAGTCTTTTTTAGAATCCTGGTCATTCTGTTCCGGAGGGATGTACTCTAGCTTGCCTATGGCTTTCCTAAAATGTGATATTCAGATCATAAAACTAACAGTGCTTCAGGGCAGAGTATAGCAAAGCTATTGCCTACTTCATTTGAACCCTACAACTCTCTTCAAGAAACTGTTAGTGTCACTTTTTTTTCTTGGCGGCTATGCATGCTGCTGGCTCATACTAAAGTTATATTCTAAAATTTCCTGTTTGTTTTTTTTTTTTACTTTTTTACTTTATTTTTTTGTTTTTTTCCTGACCATGCCTCTTCCATTTCCTATTTGTAAAGGATTTTGGTTGTTGTCATCAAGTCAAGTATAACACTTTATTCATCCTTTCAAATTTGAACTTTCTAGCCTGAAAAGATGTTTGGATTTAGACTTTGTCATCCAGTAAGTTTGTTATCACTCAAAGCTTAGTGTCATTTGAAAATTTAAGAAGCAGGCCAATGAATCCCTTATCAAAGTCATTGGCAAAGCAGATTCAGCATCACAGAGCAAAAGACAGATGCCAGTTATGTTCCCCTAGAGAGATGTTATGTCAGCTTCTCCAAGCTGACATAAATTCATTAATGACTATTCTTTGGGTGTAGTCATTTAAACAGTTTCAAATACAATTAAAGATACTTCTATATAGCTTTTATCTGTCCATCTTGGGTACAAGCATAGTTTTAGAGAGTTTCTCAAATGTTTTGCCTAAAACAAACAAACAAAAGGAACAACAACAAGAACAAAATATTCTCTATCTACAAGACTCCCCTGTTCTACTAGCCTAATTATTTTATCAAAAAAGGAAATCATATTGGTCTGGTATGACCTGATACTGAGGAAGTCATGCTGCATTTCAATAATCACTGCATCTCAAAGTGCTCTCATGTCAGTCCCTTAATCAGATTTCCTAGAATTTTTCCAGTAATCCAAGTCAAGTCCAAAAGTTTATAATTTCTACTTCCCTTTTTGGAAAATTAGGACATTTACTCTTTTTCCAGTCTTCAAGTGCCTCTTAAATTTTTTGAAAACCTTTCAAGGATAAATAATAGCATTTCCAAAGAAGTCACATTGACTCATTTTTCTCCAGTATTTTAGATTGCAGTTAGTCTCAATCTAGTGACTATATTTACCTGATCATCTCCTCATTTATCTTGAATTTCTGTTCCCTGCCTTCCATTTTATTTCATTTATTTATTTATTTTTTTTTTTGGTTCTAGGCTTCCCAGTCCAAAGATCATTCTCTTTGGAAGAAAAGATAGAAACAAAATAAGACCTCATCTTTTATTACCATTCTATCTGTCCCTTCTTTGATTCTCTGTTTGCTCTGAAAATAGCTCTGTCTTTAGCTCTCTTATAATAAATAAAGAAATCAAACCCTAAAAGATTCTCAGGATTTCAGGTCCTGAAATAGTGGACATTTCAACAATATTTTAGCTCTGTCTCATTCATTTTAATGGATTTCCTACTAGGATGTTGAGTGGCAATGATTAAATCATAGATACCTTGAACATCAAAGCTAGAAAGGTTTGTAGAATCTTGCTCCACCCTCTCCTTCTCCATGAGGGAATTTCAAAGATGAGGAAACTGAGGTCCAGAGAGGTTCACTTGCTTCAGATTCGTGTGAGAATCAAGGCTAATAGACTTCCTGACTCCCAAGAGCAGGTTTGATTTTTTTCTTCATTATAGGATCCTTCTCTCTTTTCTTTCTTTCTGTTCCTTCCTTCCTTTCTTCCTTCCTCCACTTTAGCTAAAATATTTTTAAAAACATTTTTTCTGGTTATTCTGAATTTGCCAAACACCAACAGATATGAACATTTCCCTACACAGAGAAGATCACAAAAAGAGAATTTCATCTAAAATCGTAAATTTCTATTGTGTATAAATTTTTAAGTATGTAACAAATTTAGAATATTATTTCCAAAATTGTCTCACTTGTCTGTAAGTCTCTCTGAAATGTCCTTTTTTTTGTTTCTGTGCTTTTAAAAGTTGCTTCATTGATGGCTTTATTTTTTTAATTTCTTTTCTTTTCCATTACTATCACTAATCCTCCTCCTCTTTGTTCTCTCTCCCTTCCCTCCCCATCCTTATACTCTCTCCCCTGTCCTTCTACTCCCTCCCCCAAACCATACACTATTCCTCTCTTGTAACAAGCATAATCAAGCAAAAAAAAATTTCCACATTGTCCATGTTGGAAAATATCTCATTCTACACATCTAATCCATCATCTCTCTGTCTAGAGATAGGAAGCATACTTCCTGTCAGTCTTCTGGAGTAGTGGTTAGTCATTGCATTGACCAGAGTTCTTGAGTGTACCACATTGTAAGTGTTAGACAAATTCACCTGGCTGTCTGTTCACTTCATTCTATATCATTCCATTCAAGTTCTTTTAGGGATTTTTTTTCTGCATCTATCCCTTTGATCAGTTCATTGAGCACAATAACACCTCATTATTTTCATATACAATAATTTGTTCAACCATTCCCAAATAATGGAAGGCTGTTTATTTCCAGGTTTGGGGGGGTTGGGTTTTTTTGTTTGTTTGTTTGTTTGTTGCTACAATAAATAGAGCTGCTATGAAAATTTTGAAATATGGGTCCTTTCTCTCTTTCTTTTATCTCTTTGGAATATAGACCTAGTAGTAGTAGTAGTATCACTGCATCAAAGGGTATGCACAATTTAGTGACTTTGGGGGTATAGTTAAAAATCACTTTCCAGAAAGACTATTCCAATTCATCACTCTACAAGCAATGTCTTTAATGTATCTATTCTTCCTCATACCTTCTAATAATTGTCATTTTCCTTTTTTTTTTTTTATCATTTTTTACTTTCTTTCCATCTGCAACTCTAGAAATAGAGTGGGAAGATATTGTTTGAGGAGAGTGCCTGAGGAATATAAGACTGGCAGTGACCTAGAGATTATTTGTCTAAAATCTACCATTAACTCTACATTTATGTTCATTATGCTTCACAGTTTTAAAGATATTTCATCATAATTCTAGTGATGAAAGGGACCTTAGAAGTCATCTAATCCAAGACAATGATTTTTTATATGAGGAAACTGAAACTCAGATAAATGATTTGACTTGTCCAAGATCACATGATTACTAAGGGGCAGAGAACCAAGATTGTGATACAGGTTATCTGGTTTCAACTTCAAGGCTTTCAGTTCAATATTCTAGTCATTGCATCAGGATGCTGGTCTAGTTGTCTCTTTTTGATCGTCTTATGTACCATTTTGTTTAAAGACATTAAGACCATTAATAAACCGAACTATGTGAATTAGCTTTGGTTGATTTAGATTTAAAGAAACAACATTCTTCCCTTTGTGGTGGGAAAATTGTTTTGGTGATTCATATACCCATTTCTTCAGTTTCTGTATAATATCTATGGCCCAGTTGTAGCAGAATGCCCTCGAGAGTTTTAATTGGATGACCCTAGAGGTTAGTGAATTCCTGAGCTGCAATTAGATATTACAGTCCTTGGTAAAGAAAATAATTAGTGGTAGTTTGCAGCAGTAGTAATGATAACTACAAAAAAAAAAACAAACAATAATAACAGTGAAAGATTATCTTTTCATCCCTTGCAGGGAAAACTGTAGCCAGAAACTCATTTAAGGTAACCCTATGTGAGAAGAAGCCAGCAAAAGCTGTCAGAGAATACCACAGAGTTATACACCCTCCAGGCACAAATCTGCCTGTCTCACTGAAGCGCAGATCCTATTAACTTCAGCAGCTAGATGGTAGAGGGAGTGCATAATGAATCCCCTCCAGGTATAAATAGTGCCATTCTTACACTGACAGAATGGGAGATTTGAGCCTATTATATATGTTTGCAGGTTTTTTACTTTTAACATGTGAGACCCTGAATTAGGGTAGTGGACATGTGATGTGTCTTGGGTATAGAATTAATAAGACAAGCAGCCGAAAGCACTTTTTTGGGGAGTTGATTTCCCTTGAATCTGTGTGGTTCCCATCTCTTTTCTTTACATACCACTGAAACTGCAAATAGACCAGATAAATAGAATTTGGACAAATGCTTTCCTAGGAATACTGGCACAAACTTGAGACATAATCATAGTCAATAAACATCTATTGAGCACTTGCTAAATGTCAGGCACATACAAAATTCTGCAGATACAAATAATACAAAGAATGCTAGTCCCTACCTTTGAGGAGCTTGCAGTTTAACAGGGACGACAATACCCAGAAGGGATCTAGAAAGAAAGGTGGAGTTACTACTCAAGGAAACCCAGCAGAGGTCAAGCATGATGTGGAAACCAGTGGAACAGCTGATGAGAAGTGAAGTTAATTGGAAAAGCCTGAACCTTCTCTAAAGGGAGGCCTTGGGAGAGGTTCATAGATCCACCTTCCAGCTCTCTAGTGAGAGGGGAAGGGCAACTGAGGGTGTTGAGGAGGTGCTGAGAATCAGAGGTAAAACAATCTCAATGATGATGACATTTCAGGTGATGAGTTTATCCTGAAGAAACTATGATGTTCTTGGAATCAAAACCAAGCCTCCCCAGGGCATCCTGGAGAGCTATAGAAAAAACGTGAAGGAAGGATGCTAGGACTCCCAAGATCCAATCTGATTAAGTCAACTTATTGGGTCAAAAATGTATTCTAACTCAATGATCTCCATATTGACATTCACTTTACAAAGTAGCTCTCACTAGTCTAGCAATGCCATTGACTCACCACCTTCAAGTAGTTGTGATTTTTACATCCTCCCACTTCCAGGAGCCAACACCTGTGTCCTACTCCCTTTATGCCTATTTTTTTCTCTTTTTTTTGGAGGGGGGAGGGCAGGGCAATTGGGGTTAAGTGATTTGTTCAAGGTCACATGGCTAGTAAGTGTCTGAGACTGGATTTGAACTCAGGAAGATGAGTCTTCCTGACTCCAGACCTGGCACTCTAACTACTGCATCATCTAGCTACCTATGTTATTGCCTACTACTGACAGAAGAAAGAACTTCTCTCTTTCAATACCAAGGACACCAATTCTTTTCAAGCTTTAATAGACCAAAAGTACTGTGTCAGAAGCTGGGGGAGGAAAAAAGTCGGTTAAGATATGCATCTGCAGTGTCATTGAAAACTCTTCATCACCAAGCTCTGACTTACCTTCTGATTCTTCTTATCCTCCCTTTCATGCACTATTCATATTGAAGATTTTCACTCACAAAGTTCCATCTCTGATCTCTCTGCTGCTTCCCATGCATGGATTATGTTCCCTTCTCAATCTGAATCCTTAGAATCCATCATTGTCTTTAAAATCCAGCTCAAACGACATCAGCGTGAGCCCTTTCCAGATTCTTGGTTTCCAGCATCTGGTGCCTCCATTCTCAAACTGTCTTGGATCTGTCTTGTACGTATTTTGTATATATTTGCTGTCTGTATCTGTGCCTCTCCCTATAGAACACAAGCTTTTTGAAGGCAGGGACTACTTATCTTTCTCTTTGTGGATCCTGTGCCCAACACAATACCTTGCAAATAATAATGTTTAATAAAAGCTTGTGGATTGTTTACTCTTCACATTCCAGCAGTACTTTGAACACAGATTCTAACAAAGAGGACACATCTCCAGCCAGGCCTCACTTGAGAAGCTTTTAGAAGCACTACAGGGATGAACATTTTGAAGTTTGTTGTCTTTATCCACATTATCCCCAGCACTGAATTTTTCACTATGCCTTGTACATAGTAGGTGGGCACTTTAGAAATGTTTGTTTGGGTTACTTAGGTTACTTTCATTAAAAATAACCATTTTACCAAGAATTCTACCTGGCCATGAGTGAATTTAGAAAAAAAGATTTTTAGGGGCAGCTAGGTGGCACAGTGAACAGAGCACCAGCCTTGGATTCAGGAGGACCTGAGCTCAAATCCAACCTAAGACACTGAACACTTACTAGCCATGTGACCTTGGGCAAGTCACTTAACCCCAATCGCCTTCCAAAAAAAAATGATTTTTATTTCACACCATTTCAGATGGGTGAGTTGACCTTTAACCCCTTGTGAAAAAGGGCCAGGCACAAAAACACTCTTAAGACAATTACAAACTCTTTTAGAACCATCCTGATTTGAATTTCCCCCCTTGCTCTCCATTGGCAAGATGCAACCTCCTGAACCTCCCCCTTCATGTTCTCCTCCCTGGTAGATTCCCTCTCAAACAGCTCATTAAGCATGCATACAAGCTTCTGACCTTTTACCTGATCTGATTAGAACCAGTCACCTCTGATTTACATTCTGCTATCACTCAAAGCTGGGAGAAGTTCTAATCCTGTGGAAACAGAATTCCTTCTTTTTCCCACACCTTGTCAAATGAAGCATCAATAAGGCAACTATTTGGTAAAAAAGGAACATTTCTGTTTCCAAAGCAGAAAAGTACCGAGTTTACCAAAAGTTCAATTTTGTTGAACTCTCTCGTCTCTCTCTGTCTCTGTCTCTCTATCTCCATCCCTCACATAGATATTTATCTAAATGTATATATAGATATAGCTATATGTATATATATATTAGAGTCTATATGTATGTGTATGTGTGTACATATGTGTATATACATTATACATATATGTATACATATATATACACACATAAAGAGAGAGAGAGTTGAACTTTTGGTAAAATCAGTACTTTTGTTATTTGGAAGCAGAAATTTTTCCTTTTAACCAAAATGTTTACCTGAAACTTTACGTATATGAATACGCATGTATGTTTGCCTGTATATGTATGTGTTTTATATACGTATATATGTATGTGTATATGTATATAAACAAAAAGAGGCAAAAGACAGTTCCTATCCTCAAAGGGATCTATAGGAGACAGTCTAATGGGGGACATATATGTATGTGTGCATGTAAATAAACATATCTATGTCTATTTCTCTATCTCTCTAGATAGTCATAGATATATACATATGTACATGTAGACCTATATATACATATATGTGTATAGAAAATTTAATAATATGTACATATATAAAGGCAAATATAATTCAGCTTGAAAAAAATCTGACTCATTTACTCCTGAATCACTATATAACTTTTAACAGAATTGGGAAGGTTCAGATAAGGGTTTATACCTTTATGTTTTCTTTCTATAGAAAATAAGGCATGGGAGAACAGGGTGAATATATAAAAACAAAACAAGACATGTGTCCAGCAACAACAGAAAAAAAAACCCCAAAACTTTACAATGTTTAAGTATAACATACCTCCCTAAAGCAGGTCAGAAAAGAAAATTCTCAGACAGATGTAAGATTGATACCAGAATGATTTTAATCCACCTATTTGCAGGTTGGGCCCAGGTTCAGAGTCCAACAATTGCAATCTCAGAAAGCCCTAACCATAGAGACTGGTTGTACTTTTCTCTGAAGAATTATCTGACTTGAAACATTTAAGGATTATATAAGATCACTTTAAGAATGGATTTCATTTCACTCTGTATTTTGCTCCTTACCCCAGGCATCAACTTTCTCCTTGAAATTCTGGGGACCATTCTACAAAATGGTCTCATACAGGTAGAAAATGAGCTGACAATATTGTCTTTCAGGAAAGGGACACTTACAAAAAGGGAGACTTCCAGAAAAGAGACATGAGCACCTGAATATCTCATAGGTAAGTTTAGCTGGTGCTTCATTTGAAGACAAAAGAATATTGGCTCTGGATTCAGAAGGCCTGACGTCAGATCCCATCTTCCATCTTTACTAGCTATGTGATGATCCTATGTGGGTTCCAGTTTTCCCATCTGTAAAAATGAAAGGATTAAATTCTGACCTCTGGGGTCCCTTCCAGTTCTAAATCAGTGGTTCCATCATGGGTTTTCTCACTGATCTTCTTTGGGTAAGAGTGTCCTGTCCTATTACAAAGATCTAGAATAGTATGACCAATCATATGATGAAGGTATCATCTTCTCAGTGAACCTTTATCACCTCTACAATCAAATACAAAATCCTCTGGCACTCAAAGTTCTTTATAATTTAGCCTCTTCCTATCTTTCCTGGTTTATTATACCTTACTCTCCTCCATGCTCTCTTCAATCCAGTGACATTGGCCTTCTTGTTCTTTCAGGAACAAAACGCACCATCTCTCAGGGCTCTCAGCATTTTATCTGAATTTCCCCTATGCTTGGAATGCTTGCTATCCTCTCCTCCACCTACTGACTTCCCTGGCTTCCATTAAGACCCAACTATAATCTCTTGTTTTTCTGAGATCCTTCCCCAACGTGTCTTGATTCTAGTGCCTTTCCTTTCTTATTTATTTCCTATTTATCCTGGATATAGCTTATTTGTGCCTATTCATTTTCCTGTTGTGCCCCCCATTAGATCGTCCCCCATAGAGCCCTTTGAGGGTAGGAACTGGTTTTTTTGCCTCTTTTTGTATCTCCTGTGCTAGCACATGACACATAATGGGCATTTAATAAATGTTCATCAGCTAGCTGAGCATTTCTGTTTAGACTTCAAACGGCAGAGAGAGGAAAATTATTCACTCAGGAGGTTCTAAATTTTTGTTTAGGTATCTAAGCTTTTCTTACTGAAGTCTCACTGCGTTTCTTTAATTGTTCAAAATTGAACTAAGGGCCCCTCTATGAATTTATTTTCAGTTTGTGTTTAGTTGCTTATTTTCCACCCCGATTATGATTTAAGAGAAATAGATGTTTATTTTTATTTTTTTCCTCCTAAAATTGTCCTTCTCCATCACACAAGTGAGAAAAAAATAGTCTTACTATTAGTAATAACAATAATTTTTAAAATTCTCATTTTTATAATGCTGTAACATTTACAAATGTTAACATTTATTATAACATCTCTATGAAATAACTGGCAAAAGTATCATTATCCCCATTTTACACACAATCTCACTTTTATTTTCGTGGTGCCTGGTACCCAAGTCAGAGCCTGGCACATTGAAAGCACTTTAAGTTCCTTTTTTATTTTTTGGTTGGTTGATGAAGATAAAAGCTTCTAGAGGTTAAAAGGGCTTGTTTGAGGTTACACATCTATTCTGCAATAGAACTGGAATTGCAGCCCAGGATAGAAGATCAAAGTATCTTAGGAACCAGAACTAGAAGGACCTATAGAGATGTTATTATTGTTCAGTCATTTTTCAGTTATGTTCAACTCTTTGTGACCCTGTTTGGGGTTTTCTCAGCAAAGATATTAGAGTGGTTTACCATTTCCTTCTCCAGCTCATTTTACAAATGAGGAAACTGAGGCTAACAGGATTAAGTGACTTGCCCAGGGTCACATAGCTAATAAGTGTCTGAGGCCAGATTTGAACTCAGAAGATGAGTCTTCCTCACTCCAGGTTCACCACTCTATCCATTTTGCCATTATAAAGATAACCTATTCCAAACCTTCTCATTTTACAAATAAATAAACTGTATCTCATAGAGTTATTCAATAAATGATTAAATGACTTATTCTTGTTTACACAACTTGACTGATGTGATAGAAATAACACTGGCAAAAGACTTGGGCCTGAATCTTTCTTTTTTCCTCCCTAATTTACCACATGTATATCTTCAAACAAGTTGACACCCCTCTTGGACTCATCTGTGAAAGGAAGTAAGTGGTTTCAAAGGTCTCTTCCAGTACTCTATCCTATATGCTTATAGGAGGAATTCCTGATAGAGCTCTCTTCTGGAAACTTGACTAAGGGAAATAGATCATTGAATAAATAGAGAAAGTAGGAAAATGTACTTAGATGTACATTTCCCTAAATCTCAGCTTCTCCTCCTTTTTTTTCCCTTGAAAAGACTTCTTGCCATGGATTTAGAATGCAAGAGAAAAGACAGAACAGAGAAAAGGGAGAGAGGCAGCATCATATGTCTATTGGTCATGCTTTGCAAAGAAAATGAGCACTTATGATTTAAGTCGACACTTCAGTAGTTGGCATAACCACAACTGGCTGCGGAACCAGCTAGGAAACTGAGATCCAGATACCAATAAAGATGCCAGCTATCTATAGTGGAAATGAGAGTCAGTGCGGTCAGGTCTAGAGTAGAGATGGATTCCAAGATGTCTAGATTAGCTTATTAGGAGAGAATCAGCTACTAAGATCAAGAGAGGACTGACTCCTCTCCCACATTTCTTTGCTCCCTGTTGATTATAGTTCCCTGGCCCCTAAGAAGAGGATACCAGACACAATTCTTTCCTTTAACCCTTTTGGTATCTGGGAAAAGTGAAAAGGGCATTGGAAAGTCATTGTCTGACAACCCCACACAGTAGTTATTTTACAAGCATCTTACTCATTGTCACTCTATTATAAAATGTATTTAGCTACAGTGAACTACTTGTGTAATAACAAATATGGAAGGATTGAATGAGAAGGGGAAAAGCAGAAATGGGGACTGGAAAGCAGAGATAAAAGATTTTCTCATTTTAATCATTTTGGAATATAGTCTATATCCTACTCTTAGACTTTGAGTCTTGAATCTTTTGAATACTCTTGAAGCTTGGACGAATGAAGGTATCCGTTACAGGCAAGTAATTAGTCATAACAACACTCTTTTTCCTGTAGAGTTGCAGACAGCAGGTCAGTATGCTTTATACAAGCTTCTCTGCTTCTGTAGCTTCTCTGGGACACTGTGGAAAACTTACCCAGTTCACACTTTCCCTGTATCCACAACCCTATAATCAGAATTATCCAAGCTGGCAGTTCAGTCTTAGATCTCCCAATTTAAAGTCTAGAGCTCTTTGTACAACCAATTCCCTGTCTCTAAATCAGTGGTCTTTCCATTAAATCACACTAGCTCACTGTTAAGAGAAAAGTCTTTCACACTAACTGAAAGCCCTAGAATTCATCTCTGATAGCCCTGAGAACAGACTGACCATCTCTATCTGGTTTCTGATGGGAGATGCCTACAAGATAAAGGCATTGTTACTACCAATGAAGCTCTTGTGTTACTGGCAATGCAGCTGTGAGGAAACTCCCACTGTTCCCAGGATGAGCTTCGTGATTGTTTCAAATAATACCTCACTTGCCTATCTCACAGGGTCACTAGGATACTCACAGGAAACAGTGGGAAGTACTTGCTTTAAAAGGCTGAAAGCTCCATACACATATTGAAAGGGATTCTCATCCAGAACAGGGTAATTGGGTTCTGGTTCTCTGATCTTCTATGAAACTCATTTACTTCTAAAAATATGTTAGAGCAATGGCCTCTGAAACATATTTCCACAAGACTGTTCAGTCTCTTGTAAAGGAGAGTTTCCTGAAGAATTAATTCTGAAGTGTACTTTTCCCCCACATCACCAAAAAAAGTTGTTCCTTTTACTGAAATACACTAGACCAGGAATTCTTACAGAGGACTACTCAGAGTGAATTGACAGAGAAGGAAGGAGCCTCCAAGAACAACATTGTCAAATGTGCCATTTAAATATATTGAGTTTCATTTTGCAGTAAATTCATTCAAAAAAAAAAAAGGATATTCATTCCGTGCAATCAACCCACGTCCTTGTAAGTCCTCTTGTAATCAGTTTGGCATATTATCTTCTTTCACTCCTTGGAGAGGAAATAGAATGTACTTTACCAGCAGATGGTTACACAATGAAGTCTGCTTTTAAGAAAGTAAGGTGGAGGGGGGGGCACTTGTGTACTGGAAGAAAACTAAGGGCTCAACAGATCTTTGAAACTCATGGAGACTAAATAAAGGGAGAAAAATTATCATGATTGTTATTTTAACTATGGTACTTGATAGCAGCCAGAAGGGCAGCTTATTTGTATCCTACTGAGGAGAATTGAAGCAACAGAGAAGAGTTTGTTGATTTTTTTTTTTACTTAAATGAGTGAGGGAGTAAAATCCCGCCCACTTGAGAACTAATGAGTTTAGACATTGATCATATTTTTTTATAAGACTGAAGCACCAGTTCAATCAACTGAATAAAATCTATTTGTAATGAATATATCACTTTTCTTCACCCTTTTTAGAATCCTTTCCCAAGCTAACCTCACTGAAAGTCAACCTGGGACAGTTCTAACTCTTTGGGAGCTAGAATCTCACTACCTTCACCATCACCACCAACAATTGCCTGATGGTTGATAATAACAGTACTTGCCCTCACCTTGACATCCCTGACTTCTCCCTTGATTATATCCGCTCTCTTTGATGGTAAGCGATCCAACTGGACTGGAAGCCCTCTGCCTAGGGATCTTGTCTATGACTATGTTTTGGGTAATATCTTTTAGACTAATCAATTCATTTCAGCTTCTGTTATCAGGCCTTACCCTGTGGTTAATCTCAATCAATTCAATTAAATAAACAGTTATTAAATCTCTAACATATTCAGGGCAGTATGCTAGATAATGAGGATAATAAAATGGCAGCTCACATGCCTTGCCCTTGTGAAATTAACAATCCAAAAGAGAGGACATGACCAGCAAGCAGATGGTTACACAATAAAGTCTACTTCAACAAAGTAAGGGGTGGGGCACTTGTGTACTCCAAGAAAACTAAGGGCTCAACAGAGATTTGTAAACAAATAATATAATATGGATTTATGATGAATAACTAGTCTAGTGACTTCAAAGATCTATAATTTCCTTGTTCAGAGTAGTTCTTAGCATCCTCAATGCTTAATATTATGCCAGGTACACAGTAGAAATTAATAAATGCTTATTGATTGATTGAAAACTCAGATTGCAACTCGTTTGTGACATAACTCCAACATTTGCCATCATATACACATATGTGTGCATATATGCACACACATCTACATGTGTGTTTAAATATGTGTGGTATATGGGTACGTGTGTATATGCATACACATATTTCTACGTACACACATTTACATATGTGCATGCACGCATATATTCATCATGATGTAGCTGTTCTGGTGATGAATCTCTCCCAATTTACTAGGCTGGATCTTGTATGGCATTCAATCCGGGCTTAAAGTCTTTCCAGCCTGGTAGGATATGTCAAAACTTGCACTCCACTAGTGAGGTTTTTGATAACCTGGAGACATTTCTATGCCATAATAAGGCATCAGAGTGAGAAGTATTACAACTTAAAATGGGATTAAGTACCCAGAAGTGATCAAGGCAGAGAGACATAAGGCTTTTGAAGGGCATGAGGGATTTCCTCCCTTTAATTTAGGAGAGTCAGGGAAAGGTCTGTGGAAGAAGTGGTGTTAAGCTGGACCTTGAAGTAACAAAACCCTTCTCAAAAAGTGAAGAGCCCTTGCTGGGACAGGGGATGATGCGCACAAACACATAAAGCAGGGGAAGGCAAGAAAAGATCAGGAATATTGAGTTAGAGCTACATTGGAGCTCAGAAGTCATCTCACTTAAGACCCTCCTTTTATGGCAAGAAGAGACCAGGGAAGCTCTAGGAAGACAGAACAATAATCCCAAGGTCAGACGGAGCCAGGACTAAACCAATATCTTCCCTTTCCAAATACAGCACATTTTCTACTACACTGGTCACCCTCTATGACCTCCACCATGGGTTATGGAGGGAAGTAACATAAAAGCTGGTAAAGAAGGTTAGAACTAAATTGTCAGGCCTTTAATAAGTTAATGAGTTTGTATTTTACTTAATGGGTAATAGGGAACCATGACAGGCTTTTAAGTGGGGAAAATGATGTGATCTTCCCTAAGTATTAGGAAACTATTTGATAGTGTTGTAAAGGATAGCTTATTGGGGAGGGGAAAATGGAGGCAGGGAGGCCAATTTTTACAGTAGATCAAATAAAATGACTCACGACTGACCTAGAAAGAGTGTGTTCAGTTGTTTTTTAATTGTATCCAACTCTTTGTGACCCCATTTGGGATTTTCTTGGTAGAGATAGTAGAGTGGTTTGCCATTTTTTTCTAGCTTATTTTACAGAAGTGGAACTGAGGCAGACAGAGTTAAATGACTTGCCCAGGGTCATTTAGCTAATAAGTGTCTGAGGCTAGATTTGAACTCAGGTCTTCCTGACTCCAGACCCCATGCTCTACCCACTGTACTAGTTGCCTCCTAGAGAGAGTAGAATCAAGAAAATGCCAGTCCAGAAAAGAGGTAATCAAGTCCTGAACTAGAGCAGTGGCAGTAGGAATGGAAAGGGAGATACTGTAGAGATACACTGCACAGGACTTAATAGGCTGTAGATCAACTGAGGGATAGGGAAAAGACAAAAGTGATTTGACGTTTTGAGCCAGGTTGACTACGAGAATGATGGTGCTCTCCAAAGAAACTGAATCTGGGAGTAAGGAAATGTTTTGGAGAGAAGATGATGTCCAGTTCAGTTTAAGACATGTTGGGCTTAAGGTAACTGATCAGTTTATCTAGGAGTAGACCACTACAGGCAGTTAGGTGGCACAATGTTAGACTTAGAGTGGAGAAGATACAAGTTCAAATCCTACTTCAGACACTTAGCTCTGTGACCCCGGCCAAGTCTAAAACCCTCTCACCTACTTCCTCATTCATAAAATGGGGATAATAATCGTACCTACCATAGGGTTGCTTTAAGGATCAAATGAATTCACATGTTTGAGATGCTTAACATGTATGGAAGTCCTGCATAAATGCTAACTATGTAATAGTACTTGTAGTAGGTAGGAGGAAGAGGCATAGGAAGAGGAGAAAAAGGAGGAAGAGGAGATGGAGGTAGAGAAGGAGGAGAAAGAGGTAGTGATGGTGGTGGTGGTGGTGGTGGTAGTGGTGGTGGTAGTAGTAGTGGTGTTTGTAATGGAGGTATTATTCCATGGATTATTGCAAATTGGGGATTTTAGATGGGGGTATACAGAAAAAAAAGTCATTTGGTTAGCAACGATGTTTGAAGACACAGAAATGTACAAGACTTCTAAGAGAGTTCAGAGAGAACTGAGAACAGAACTGTGGGGGTCACCCTCAACAAGAGGGTAGATATTCCCATATCTATGGATATGGGAATGATAAATAAAGGTGTAATTTATGGGGTGCCATAAGGCCATTCCTGCTCTCCACTATTCTGAATGTCCTACTGTTAATTAGTCACAGAATTTGATGACTCTTGTTAATACGCACACATTACTAAGAGCAAGAATAAGAGCAGAGGTTTGCTTTCTCCCATTAATTTGTCAACATATTGTTTATTTAAAAAAATCATCTAGCTAGGACATAGTGGGTGTGATGAAGGAAAAGAGAAACAAGGCAGTCAAGAAACATAAGGAATTTTTTGGAGGAGTTAAGACCTTGTATGTTTGGGAGAGCTGGAATGGTGAGTGGTTCCCAAAAGCAAGGGAGAGAAGGGGTCAATGTGAAGATATTATAGTTGAGTGAAGCTGTGTATGCTTGATTTACAAATTTGCCTTTGCCTTGTTCACTGCAAAGGCAAAAGCCTTTTAAATGCTACAAAGCAGCAGTTTTAGAGAAAGGAATTTCAGATTTAATTTTGCCTGGAAATCAATACTGAAAAGTAAATACTCTCCCATTGTCTAATAGACCAGGCTGGAGGCATCCTTGGAGTACAGTTGGAGAGTTGAAGGGTGGGGAGGAGGGGCAGATATAGGAAGATCAGCAGTATAAGTTCCATACCTCGCTAAAATCTAATTGTTCTTTGCATACTAAAGTTTTAATTAAGACTTTGTTTCAATAATGATTGCTGCACAACTATGAAACCTATAGCTCAAGAACAAACACTGTTTAGGAGTTTCACCTTAAATTAATGTAAACGATTGATTCAACTCCTTGAAACAAGGAAGAGGTGGACTAAAATTAGAAGCACGAGAAGGAAAATGAAATTGGGTAGAATGCAAGCACTCTGAGGGCAAGAGCCATTTTATTTTTGTTTTACACCCTCAGACTTACCCAGTGTAGGCACTTCATGAAGAGTTGACAAATTCAATGGAAAGATTTGGGCACTCGCAGTTCCCTTGTTTGCAGTTCTCCATATAAAACAGAACACACTGGCCCCCTCAAAAGGCATGGTTATAGGAAAGCCTTTAGAAACCAGAATTCTCTCCATTAAATAACTACAGTAGACCTGAGGGATGGGGTGAGGAAGCCATGCTGCATTCTGGTGGATGTTTACAGCCCAGTTAATTAAGAATGAACAAGGTCCCAAGGTGGTCAGGTCTCAGCAGCTCATTTTGAATAGCTGTATCTGAAACTGGAAACAAATTTGTTGCTGAAATACAAATTGGAGGAAATTGCTTTTGTGGGAAAACATTTCCTCTCCTCAGTGGGTTTCTCTTTTGTGTTTTGCCTGTTCTGATACTGTGAATTTTAGAGGCAACTGTGATCTCCTGATAGGGAATCTGGATTCTGTTCCAAGCTCTATCATTGTGGCATTAGAAACAAGTCTCTCTCTCTCTCTCTCTCTCTCTCTCTCTCTCTGTCTCTGTCTCTGTCTGTCTGTCTGTCTCTCTCTCTGTCTCTCTCTGTTTGTCTCTCTTTCTCTCTCTCTCCCCCCTCTCTTCTTTCTCCTCCTTTCTCTGTCTACCTTGTTATTTTTCCTCTTTCTTCCCCCTTCTCTCTCCCTCCTTTCCTCCTCTTCCCTCTCTCTGTCTCTCCCTCCCCTCCCTTCTTCCCCTTCACCTTCTCTTCCTACTCTCTCTCCACCTTTCTCCCTTCACCCTCCCCCCACAGTTCCCATGGAAAGGCAAGTGGGAGTAGGGTACCCAAATTGTTTTCCCTTTTTCTTGCTTCATTAAATTGGATTTATTGAGACTCCACTCACCATTCTGAACTAGGCCTAACGAAGAAGAAGAGTAGGGAGGAGAAAGAAAGAAAGGGGGGGGGGAGAAGAGAGAAGAGGAAAAAAAGGAAAAAGAAAATCATCTGACTTTGAGGACCTTAAATGACAGGCATGAAACAAGAACTAATAAACACTGGTCATTTTTTCCCAAAGTATAAAGCCCCAAAGACCTTTACTAAACACTGACCAAAGAGAGTATTTTACTGATACCTGGCATGTCCAATAAGATTATTAGTTAATCCAGAAATTAATCTTTAGAGAAACTTAAGGAGATGAAAGCCCTCCCTTGGTATGTGGTGATGAGGAATGGGGGGAGGGCTTATTCCCTTATGTCAGTTCATTCCACACAGATGAGCTGGCAAACCCTATGCTGTGCAATGTCCATAAAGAGGCAAAGATCTACAGAATTATTCATCACTGCACCTCCATCGCACCCAAGACAAAGCTGGGAGAGTCAAATAAATTCACAAAGAAGGGATTATCTTTGAAATCTATTGAAAAAAATGTTCTTTAGTGACAGTTCACTGGAGGCCTTTTCTCTGTTGAGTTAGATGTAGGCCCAATAGTGAACACAAAGAAGTATAATGACGTCAAGTGGCATATGTTCTAGGAGAGGAATTACAAGTACCTGAAAAGTTAATAATAAAGATAATAAAAGACAAAACTATATGAAGAAAAGCTGCATGAGTGGTACAAATACCACATGCTATTACCCTAATTCCAGGAGGAAATGCCATTTCCAGAAGAGCCCATCAAAAAAGGGCCAGACTGATAAGTGACTTAGAGAAGATCATTCAATTTTTCACATCTATTGAGGCCTTCAAAGGAGAGATGGCTATTTGGTCCATTTTGTCTTTTTCAAAACTTCCCATTTTCAATATTTGATCAGAGAAGGTGTCATAAAATAAGTGAGAAAATTCAATTAGATTGGACAAGAATGTATTAAAATCTACTAAGTAGAGGGTTCTGCCCCAGGGTTTTGGGTTACAAAGTTTAAAGAAAATTCATAACAATTAACTAATGAGGATAAATAAATAAGTGAATAAGTAAGCAAATAAAGAAATGAGTGGGGATATAGCTGGATAGATCGCTACCATTAGACAGCTTCTACATTCCAAGGTCTAGTATTTTGCTTGATGTCTTCTCTCCAATAAGATTCTTTAACTCAAACTTGTTCTAGCAACCAAGCTACCAAATGGCCCTAGTTGTCCTTTTTATTCCCTCCCACTTACGCAATTAGGAAAACCAGAAGCAGCCCTCCATACACCCCTACCCCCCACCCCGGAGCTCTTCTATCACCTTTCTAACCTATGGACTGTTATTTAGCTCCTTAATCACAAATTGTTCAGACATTCCTCACTGCCATGGTGGAAGGACATGCATAGCATTCTTAATTTATTCTCTATGTAAGCACTCATTTATTTTACAAATGACCTATTCCACTTCAGAGAAAGTACAGTGACTTCTTATTTGCCCTGCATCATTGGGGAATGAGGTAGGTATTCCACTTAAATGAATTTTTTTCCAGATAATTGAAGTTTATTCTTTCAAATTCCAAACATTTCAAAGAAAATTAATCTTTGATGGGAAGAGATTTCAAATGTATTACATAATTTGATAATTGAAAAAATAATTTAACTTTTTTTTGAGACTCAAGTTTATAAACTTTTTTTTTTTGACTGTCGTTAGTGTAGGAATTCCTGATGAAGAAACTAACTTTACCAATAGGGACTAGTATGCACTCTATAATTTAGTCTTACACGGTTCCCTTAGGGGCACTGAAAGTGGAAAATGACTTGCCTATGGCCACATAGGGATTATATGACAGAGGCACATATGACTTGAGCTTCTGTTGTTGTTCAGGCATGTCTGACTCTTGGTGAACCTCTAGACCATACTGTCCTTGGAATTTTCCTGGGAAAGATGCTGAAGTGGTTTGCCATTTCCTTCTCCAGTGGATTAAAGCAAGCAGAGGTTAAGAGACTTGTCCAGATTTCACACAGTTAGTAAGTGTCTGAGGTCACATGAACTCATGTCTTCCTGACTCCAGGGCCAGTGTTCTATCCTCTGAGCCACCTAACTGCCTCCTGTCTTAAGCCTGGGTCTTCTTGATTCCCAGGAAGTCTGACTCTCTGCTTTCTACATCATTGGTCTTTGAAGTGTGAACTAGGGACCTAGGAGAGCAGGGTCATGTTCTCAAGTCATTTGTGATCAACCACTTGGTGAGTGGGTTAAATCCTACCATTCCTTCAATAGCTTCTCATGGAGCATGACTCTAATACAACTACATCTACCCTTCACCTGTGCTCCCTCAACACTACCACAATTTTATCCCTCTAATTCTTGTGTATCACAACAATCTTTTCCCTTCTGCCCCAATCATCAAGGTAGTTATAACCTAATTGCTACCCAAGGCAGGGGCTGCTCAGGTGCCAACTCTAGGCCCCTCAGATAACCTAATAGGTAAGACAAAGTCACCTGGGAGGGCAGGCTGTGTACTCTGGGGGCTGTATGTAGTAAGTCCTCTTTCCCTTTTTTGTCTTGGATTGGATAGATTAAACCAAAGAGCAGCATATGCTTATAATGTATAAATAAATTTTTGAAGTGCATACTCAAAATATTTTTAATGGCAGTTTTCAATCAAAAAAGTCCGGGTATTCCTTCCCTACAACATTTTGACTCTCTGACCATATACTGCAGTGTATTTTACTGCAGTAAAATATCAGTACTTAACTTTTGATTTTTTTTATATTGATATCAGTCATTACTTTACCTGTTGACTTGCTTCCATTGTCTTCCTGAAACCTCTTCAAGTTTGCTATTTTTTACTAGCAGTGAGCTAGGAAATCAGAGAACTAAGTTTATGAAGAATCATAATTTAAGGAAGTTTACTAGGTGGCACAGTAGACAGAGCAAAGGCCTGGAGTCAAGAAGGCCTAAATTCAAATCGAATCTCAGACACTAACTATGTGACCCTGGTCTAGTCATTTAACCCTATTTACCTCATTTTCCTCATATGTAAAGCGAACTGGAAAAGGAAGTAGCAAACCATTCTAATATCTTAGGGTCAAGAAGAGTCACACATGACTGAAACAACAAATTGTTTAACAAAGAGTCAGTCAGTCATGCTCCAAGTTATCGGTGCAGGCGCTTTGTGGCAGACGTTATGGCTGCTCCAAGGCTGTGTACCCTTTACCTCTGGGTTTCAGGCAGGGATCTGGAAGAGTACTAGAACACTGATCTTTGGACACTGAAATAAATATCAAAGATTTCCTTTCAGTGTTTATTACTCAGTTTACACTCTTATTTCTAAGACTCCAATCTTTTCCCATTTCTTTCCACAAGTAACTATTCATTTCCATTCTTTCCATGTCAGAGAATCTATTTTTTAGTCTCTTAATTCACCTTTTGGCTATCTATATGTTTAGCTTTTCTTTTTTTGTTTGTTTCCCACACCAAGACACAATATCTTTACCTGAAAAATCTATGCATTAACTGTGGTGGATTCCAGAGGTCTCCAGATTACACTTTTGGAAACATTCCTCTTTTGGAAAGAACATATGTTGTTCTACATAAATGCTTGGTTTATGCAAAAGCAAAGCAAAATGATAGCCTCTGGACATACTTATTTATAATACTTCCATATTTTAAAGAACCTTAATCAAATTAAAGATCTGTCTACTAGCCTCCTAAGGCCAGAGTAGAAAAATATGTGTCTGATAGTCAAGGCAGTAAGGTTTGACCAAAGGAGAAAGAAAGAATGAATTTGAAAGCAAAAGGGTATTTCATCACTTTCCTGGAATTCTAAACAAGACATCTGTGGGAGAAAAATTGCACTTAATTTTATTGTTAAAGATATGAAGGAAAAAATGATGGGGACAGGGATGGAGAGGGATTGGGAGGATGAGGAAGAGGGGAGATAAGGAGGAAAAAAAAGAGGAGAAAGGAGGAAAGAAGAAAAGAAAGGAGAGGAAAGGAGAAACTGAGGAAATACGACTGTATGTATCTACATTCAGATGCCAAACCATGAAGTATTTCAAAGATGCTTTGAAGTATACCCCAAAGTGAATAGAAACCCAATGTAAACCATGGAATGATATTTCATCAACAATGACAATAACAGTGTTTTGTATGATGCTTTACATGTTTCAAAGTACTTTCACAAAGACTTATCTACACTGATCAAGATAATGATCCAAGACAATTCCAAAGGACCCATGATATAAAACAATATCTCCCTCCAGAGAGAGAACTGTTGAACTCTGAGTACAGATTAAAGTATACTTTTTTCACTTTTTAATTTTTATTGGTTTTGTGTATGTGTGTGTGTTTTCTTTTGCAACATGGCTAATATGGAAATGTTTTGTGTGACTTCACATGATCAATATCATATTGCTTGCCTTCTCAAGGAATAGAGAAGGGGCCAGAAGGAGGGAGAAGATTTGGAGCTCAAAATTTTTAAAAATGAATGTTAATAACTTTTAAAAATATAATTGGGGATATTTAATGAAATAAATTAAAATATATATTAAAAAAAAACAAAGTACCTTCACATGCATGTTATTTTTACAACTATCCTGTTCAGCAGAAAGGGTATTATTAATCCATCTTTTAATACAAATAAATTGAGACTCAGAAAGGTTAGTGAACCACCCAAGATTATACAGCTAGAGATGAAATTAGAATCCACATCTTTTGACTCCTATTCAATTGCATTTCCACTGTCATAGTGGCCATTGACAGTGTAATGGAGGATAGACACAAGGTGCCTTTGATATTACCTTGTAGAAGAACATGGGAAGCCTGTTCTCAGGAAACTGATGATGAAGTATAATAGAAGTGTGTTGGAGAGACTTTAGTATGTGTAGAAATTCTACAACTGGCTTTAGTCTGCTAACTATGAAGTTGGAAGTCTTTTTAACTGAATGCATAACCAAGACCAAGAGTGCTTTCAAAAGACATTAGTTGGTCAGAACTTTGGCCATTGTCTTTGGCTGTTTTCTCTTGGTAGACTTCCACTCTTCAATGAATTCATTTGGATGTGAACTTACTGAGATCAAAGACAATGTAGAAAAGATACTAAGTCTGAATCCACTGTCCCCAGACACAGGCGGTATAGGGGAGAAAATGTTCCCAAGGTATTGGGGGAGGGAGGAACATTCCTACTTTTCTTCTCATTGGACCTTCCAAATAAATATCCCTTTGCAAAGTCAGTGACTATTGGCTGACAGTGAGTGAACACAACTTTTTAAAGTTGTGTTAATATGAGAGAAGAGACACTTTACTTCTTGGCAATACATTTAGAAACCTGAAGATGTAATCTCTGGGAGACTGAGTCCAAAGGTATTACAACTGTAAGTTATTGCGCTACTATATTCTTTCTCAACTGAAGAACAGCCATGGTCTCCCAGAGCATTCTCACAGATGATGTTCACAAGAAGTACATATTTGTTGAGCAACCACTACTGAGGCTATAAAGGACACGTTCTCTAATCTGAAGAGATATTAATGTATCATTGGGAAAACAGATAATAATAATAATTATTATTATTATTATAGTAACAACCATCATGATTACTGACATTTATATGATATTTTGAAGTTTTCAAAGTGCTAATTTACAAACATCATCCCATTTGCACCTCACAACAACTTTGTAAGGAAGTAGTTTTATTCACATTCAACAAATGTGGAAATCACGCCTTAGTGTTTATTTACTTGTTTTTTTTTTGGTGAGGCAATCAAGATTAAGTGACTTACCCAGGTTCTCATAGCTAGCAAGTATCACATGACAGATTTGAACTCTGGTGCTTTCTCTACTGCCCCACCTGGTTGCCCCACCTTAGAGTGTTTAAGAGATTTATTCATGGCCACCCAGCAAATAAGAATCAATGGTAGAACTGGAACCCAGGTCTTCAGGATTCCAAAATGAATATTCTAGCTACTACAACACAGGCACATTGATAGATGCACCAATAATGACTAGTATATGATAATTGTCTAATTCAGAGGTTCTTGATCTTTTGTGTCATGGATCCCTTTGGCAGTGTAGTGAAGACAATCCCTTGTCAGAAAAATGTTTAAAAAGATACAAATAAAATAATTTTGTTAATTATATAACAAATAAAAATTAATAATATATAGTATCAATTCAATATATAGGACCACAAGAAAAACTAAATATAGTGAAATGTTTTATGTAGATGTATGTATCTCTATACATAACTATTTCAATATATTTATATCTATATCAAGATATAAATATATTTAAATGGATTTATATGTAGGTATACATATATGTTTATATATGTATTTACACAATGCATATGTGTGTATGTATGTATGCATACATGCATGTATCTAGAGTCAGAAAGACCTGAGTTCAAACCTGGACTCAGATACTTACTAGGTGTGTGACATTGAGCAAATCACTTAACCTTTGTCTGCCTCTGTTTCCTCAACTGTAAAATGGGCATCATAATAGTGCCTCTTACAGGATTGTTGTGAAGATCAAATAAAGATACTTCTAAAGCACTTAGCACTGTGCCTGGCATGTTGTAGGTGTTTAATAAATGCTTCCTCCCCTTTTGCACCTGCCCATTCCACCCCCCAAAGTTATAGGTTTTTGTTGTTTGTTTGTTTTGTTTTGTTTCTTTCAGAGAAGAAAGTAAGAGATTGCAATGAACTAAACTTTTCAAGAAAATCTTCCTGGGTGAGGGTATACTTGTGCTCAGCTTTGAGGGACCAAGAACAACTCCAATCAACATTTATCTAGCGCCTGTTGTTTGCAAGGCACTGGGATAGGTACGGGGGAGGGAGAGGGTTTGGAGAAGGGCAGAGGGTAAGTTTACACAACACAGAATGCCTCCCGGTAAATCCAGTAAAGGAATAGGAGACATGACTTCAGATACCTTACATTAGTTCATTTTATTCTCAAATAACCTTGTGAGTTGGGTAGGATAGACATTACTAACTCCATTTTACAGACAAGGACATTGTAGCAAAGACAGGGGGAGTAATTTGCCCAAAGTTGACTAGCTACTTACAAGTCTACAGTAGAACCTAAGTGGTCTCTTTTAATAAGAATCCCATCTCCAAGTCCTCTATAGCTCAAAAATTGCTTTTCACATAATAACTTTGTAAAGTAGATAATACAAATATTATTACATTTGCTTTATAGCTGAGGAAACTGAGACTGAGGCTTTTAGTTAACTATCCTTGACAACACAGGTTGCCTCCCTGAATGAATCTAGTTAAGGAGAATATTAGTGACCGAGCAGTTGTCTTCTGAACTTCAAATGTGGCCACACTCCTATGAGTGGAAAGTGGCAAAGAGAATGAGATTTTTACTGTGATGTTTGTGACTTACTCAGCAGACAAAACATGAGAGTGCTTTGGAAAAAAAAAATCCCTACCTCTCACAGGCACACCTTTTGGCAACAGTTGAGATGCAGTAATGGGCCCAGGTGACACTCTTCCTTTGCAGAGAATTTTTGTCACACTTCAAATCACCCAAATAAAGAGATTCATATGCCTAGATACCGGCTGCTATTTTTTTCCCCCCTTCTCATCTCTCTTCTTTGGTGTGGAATCAGAGACAAGCTTTTAGATTCCAAGCTCACTGAAAAAGTGTTTATGTTTTTATGGGCCCCAGGATTCCTTTTTTGGTTCTTATCCAAACCTCCAAGGTAGACTTAGTGGCTCCAGAGTTATGGTACTGATATAAGTGATATAGAAAGATGCCCCACCTCTCCTCACCCCAAGGAAACTTCACCCGAAGCTTTTTTTTTCCGGCTTGATTATGCCACCAAACTGATAATCTTCTTGCAATCAGTTGAAACACTATTTTCCATGGATTAATTTGTGCTCGCATATAAGAAAGCAGATTAAAGTATAACCTATGAAAGGCAGATTTTGTGTGTCTTTGAACCCCAAATCCACTAATTTTGATAAGGTTATTTTTTAACATTTAAAAAAAAATCAGTTGTGGAGATGGCAAGCAATGAGTTCTGAGCAAAACTCCATTCTATAGTCGGCAAAGTTAAATTTAGAATGTTATCATTGCTAGTCATATTTTAGATGCAAATATTCCAATTAGTGTAGGTTATCTATAATAAATAACCTTCATGGTGGAGGAGTTGGGCAGATACCAGAGATTCCAACTTTCTAGGAACTGTTTTATGCCTTAAAGTGTTCCAGGGCCTACTCTATCTCATGTTTATGAGAGGCACTTCTTACAGTTGACATTAATTTAGTCCGGTTGCATAGCCAGTAATGAAAGAATCAAAGCTTTCTACTTTTCAATTACCTTCACATTTGTGGAAATGATCTGTAATGACTAATTTTTGCCCAATCAAACCATACCAAACCAACTTCATTGCCCCCATCATCTACCTCCTTGGCCCCTACTTACAAGCTGCTGAAAGGTGCTGAAGGAAGATATGAAACTCTGCTCACTGGGTACACTTCAAAATCATGTTATCTAATCTCTTTTGGGTAGCAGCAATATCCATTTTCTAGCATTTCTCTACAGTATTAATAAAAAAAAATAGGAAGAAACGATGGAGAAATTATTTTCAAAATATCCACAAAATACATAAAGTATCTGAGAGTTAACTTACCAAGGCACATTCAGGACTTATATAACTTCAAAACACTACAAAAATAATAATTAGAGAGAGATTGTTTATATGCCAAAAAACCAAGAAAATAACAAAAAAAAATCTGTTTTCTCAATTGATTTTATCCCATTTTCCACATAAGTTGATCTAAGCCTTCCGTTCCCTTTTCAAGTCTTCTGTACCACCACTTTCTCCCCTACACCAATTCCCCCCCCCACCCGCTCTTTCAGAGCCAAGAACTAATAGATAGAATTTACTATGAGCTTCCTTTTTTCCCATTCTCTGTCTCACAGCATCTTGACATTGTACCCACACCTCTCCACACTTTACTCCAGTATCTGATGAAGAGGTAAACCTTTCTCCTCACCTGGTCCATCACTCCACTTGACAATATACTCTCTCCTCACCTGCATCTGTTAGAATGCCTAGTTTCCTTTAAGATTTAGCCACTTTTTACATGAAGTCTTTCAACTGCTACTACTTTCTACCCAATACTGCCTTGTATTTACTGTTTATATACCTCTATCTATATATCATGTTTCCCCCGGCTCAACTGTAAACTTCTTGGGGGCTTTAACTTTGTTTTTTCTGTACTTAGCACCAAACAGACCACGTGGGATATAGTAGTTATTTAATAAATAATTACTGATTGATTGATGGAGGGAAAGAATGGAAGTTGGAACGGGGAGGGGGTGAACTATCTTGTTGGAGCAAGCAAGGGTGTTTGAGGGAAATGGAAAATAAGGCCATGTAGGGTGGGAGAGGGTCAGATAAGGAAGATCTTAAAAACCAGGCTTTTTCTGTGGTTTTAAATTTTTCTTTTCATTGTTTTAGCTCCAAATTCTCTTCTTCTTCTACCCATTTAGAAAGCAAGAAATATAATACCTGTTATATATATGAAGGTATGTAAAACATTCCCACATTAACTATGCTGCAAAAAAAGCATCTGAATGTAGATTGAAACATTTTTTACTTTATTTTCCTAGAGGTGAATAGAATTTTTCATCATGAGACCTCTGTAACTGTCATAGATCATTGAACTGATCAGAGTAGTTAATTATTTCACAGTTGATTGTCATTAAAATATTGCTATTACTATACCATGTTCTCCCAGTTCTGCTCACTTCACTTTGCATCAGATTGTCTTCCCAAATTTTTCTGAAGCCATCATTTCTTGTAGCACAATAGTATTCCATCACAATCATATATCACGACTTAATTTGTCATTCCCCAACTGATGGACATTTCCTCATTTTCCAATTTTTTGCCACTACAGAAAGAACTGCTATAAATATTTTTGTATATATGGATCTGTTTCCTTCTTTGATCTCTTCAGGATCCAGACCTAATAGCAGTATTGCTGGGTCAAAAGGTGTGCACAATTTTATAGTCTTTTGGGTACAGTTCCAAATTGTTCTCTAGAATAGTTGGACCTATTCACAACTCCACTAACAGAGCATTAGTTAGTGTACCTATTTTTCTACATCCCTGACAGCTTTTATCATTTTCATTTTCTGTCATGTTAGCGAATCTGATGGGTAGAAAGTAGTACCTCAGTGTTGTTTTAATTTGCATTTCTATAATTATCAGTCATTTAGAGATTGGTATTTATTAATAACTTTCATTTCTTCTGATAAGTGTCTGTTCATATCCTTTGACCATTTATCAATTGAGAATGACTCTTATTTTGATATATTTGACTTAGTTCCCTATATTTTTGAGAAATGAAACCTTTATCAAAGAAACGTGTTATGGATTTTTTCCCCCAGTTTCCTGTTTTCCTTCCAATTTTAGATGCATTGACATTGCGCAAAACCTTTCTAAATTAATGTAATCAAACTCATCCCTCTTACCTTGTGTGACCTTCTCTACCTCTTGTTTTGGCAGGAGCCCTCCTGTTATCCATAAATCTGACAGGTATTTTTCCCCATGCTGCCCTAATTTGCTTATATCACCCTTTATGTCTAAATCATGTACCTATTTTGAACCTATCTTGGTATATGATATGAGAAACTGATATCTGCTTAGTTTGTCAAGCAGAGGCTTTTGAACTTGATCTGTTCTATAATAGAGAATGACTGCGGATTTAATGTGTGAATGACATGATATTTTTTAAACAATAGATTTTAGGAATATTCGTCTGGTACTGGCATGCAGGGTAGATTATAGGGAGCAGAGATGGGAGCTGGAGACTCTAATCAGGAGACTCATGTAGCAATCCGGTATACATTGGTGGTGACTTAGGCTAGGATGTTAATTTGAAAAGGAAATGGTGAATTTGACTTTGAGAGATATTGTAAAGGGAAACAAATCCCAGAACCAGCAACTGGTCTTAACTGGATATAGGAGGTGATGGTAAGGATAGTTTTTTGCCTGGAAAACTATAACAAGAGTAGTATCACTAACAGAAATGGGTTGGGAAAGAGATTTGGTTTTAATGGGGGTAGAAATAAGCTTTTAAACTTGATTTTTGTCATGTTGAGATGAATTTGAGATGACAATTGGACATCCAAATGGAGATAGCTGAAAGAAAATATTCTGTGCCCTGACAGATGTAGTTCCAATCTTCTACATTTTCTCCCTTTTCTGAGTCTACATTTGCATACTTTTGCCTGGGGATGGAATTGATAAGATAGAACAAGTTGGGAAAGAGTCAAATAAATGCCATGTGCAAATTAGTAACAGTAAAGTGTATCTAAGTTATAGCCGTAGGTAAAGATTGCTTGGGGCAGCATAGAGCAGTGGCTGGAATGCTAATAGTTTAAATCTAGCCTCAGATGTGTAATCCTGGTTTGCTTCAGTCTCCACATCTGTAAAATGATCTAAAGAAGGAAATGGCAAGCCACTCTAGTATCTTTGACAAGAAAATCTCAAATTGGGTCACAAACAGTCAGAGAAGACTGAAAAGTAACTGAACAACATGATAGTTATCCTTAACTTAGATCATAAGCAATGTTTCAGTGTAATCTATTGAGTTAAAAAGACATCCTGTATCTGAATGTAAAGGATGAAATTGGGTTGAGACTTAAGAAAGACAGAAATCTAAGGGATTGTCATGTAGTACAATACTTCTTAAACTATGGGTTGCAACCCCATAGGGTTGTTTAACTAAATGTGGGAGTCAAAAAAAATTTGACAACAGTAAAAGGTTTCTGAATGTGCAATGGCCAAAATATCAGCATCAAATATTCCACCATGTTTTAACTCTATGTAAAAGTAAACAAGCACATCCATCTCATTAGTATGCAAATTTGTTTTCATCTTTAACAAATTATAAAATTATATGTGTACCAAAGAATTGTTTTAAAATAGGTTTCTTTATGATTTATTATTAGTAAATGTTTGCTTTATATACCTATTCTATATACCTATATACCCAGCATCCTGTAAAAATTTCTTGGACAAAAAAGGGTCACAAGTGGAAAAAGTTTAAGAAGCCCTGAGAGTAGTGGAAAGCAGGACAGGAAGAGGAGATAGAGGGTACATATTGGTTAGTTATCATAAGTGGAACAGTTGAAATCATAAGTGGGTGCTGAGTTGTAAGATAATTCATTCAGGTGAATAATGTCTTAGAATCCTTTTCAGCAATACATTTAATAAACTTAAGAATAATATCAACCACATAATTAGATGGAGCCAAGGACTAGACTAGGGGTTTTATTTATCCTGACTTTCAAATCAGGAAACTTTCTTTACCAATGAAGGCTGTCACATTCCCTACAATGATTTGTCTGAGAGAGTTGTCTGAAGGCACTAAGAGGTTTCCTAGAGTCATATGGCCAGTACCTGTTGGAGGTTAGAGACAGGTCTTCAATCCAGGTCTTCCTGGCTTGAAAGCTGGATCTCTAATCATATACAACACTGCCTCATCTTGCAACATGTTACCCAATGAGTATTTTAGAACATCATTTTTCTTAACTTATAGGTCAGTAATTCAGAAGGTACATGCTTGTATCCATGTGCACACTCTCCAATACAGAACCCACCAAGAACTTTTCATTTGGAGCAATTTCTGTCCTTGTCATCTCATATAAATTATCCTTGGAGGATCTATGGAACATGCCAGAAGCCTCCCTGTAGGCCTTCTAGGAATTTGAATGACTACTTGGGCTTTCCGTGACCCCTTCATTCTTACTATGCAGTTTAGCCAATCTCATTTTTCAATTATAGAGGTTATGTTTATTATTTTTTTATACTACTTCATATGTGCAAGTAATCTTTGGCAATGTGTTTCAGACTATTTGTACCCACTATAAACAACTTTCTCCATTGGCCTTTGGACGAATTGTGATTTTGATTATTCAAAGAGTCTTGTCTTCCATGATTTATAGCCATATAGGATCACTGCAAGATTATCAGTGTTAGAAAGTTTTTATATTTGGGAATAGCTTGAGATCATAAATCTAGAGCCTGAAGGATCTCAGAAATCTCAAAGTTTAAACCCTCTCACTTTGAAGATGAGGAAATTGAGGTTTTGAGAGGCTGTGGCCACCCTTAGTGAGCTAGGTGGTACAGTGGATTGAGTATTGGACTCACACTTGAAGATCTGAGTCTGAATCTTGGCTCAGACAATTACTAGCTGTGTAACCCTAGGCAAGGGTTGTAAACCTCAGCTTCCTCATCTGTAGATGGGGATAATAACAGCAACTACCTTACAGAATTATCGTCAGAAGCAAATGAAATGGCACGTAGAAAGAACTTAATCTGAAAATGCTATGTAAACAGTATTGAATATTGCTCAAGGTCATAGAAGCAGGAAAAATTGGAAAGAATTTTGAGCCCAGATTCTCTGACTCTATAGCCAGTGTTTTCCCTGGTGTTTGAAAGAGTTTTGTAAGTTCCCCAAATGTAGGCCAATGGCTTTTCTTCATGGTTTTGAATTCTGGGCCCAGATCATAGTTCCCCTATTGTTCTTGGCCAGAATGAATGTATTAATGTACTAGTACAATGGGCTGCCCATCCAAATGAATAAAGTAGGCTGTACAACAAGTAATTTTCATCTCTGTGCTTTTATACCAACCTTTGGAAAATGAAAATTTCTCTAAAAGAAATTGTGATTTATCAGGTCCTTTGCAAGAACTGAAGAAGTTAAATAAAATACTATTCCTTTCAATGATGTGGTCACATAACACAAGCACTTTAAAATTTTAGCTCAGTCTGTATTTTCTGAAAACGTTGTTCTAAATAATAGAAGGCATTCAGATTGAGTTAAGTGTAGAAGCTGTTTAAATTTAAAGTGTAGGATTCAGTGTCAAGATTCCTTATCATCACAGTTTCAGGAAAAGATCTGGGAGTGAAGCAGTTTTAATCTTCCTTCTTCCTCTTGACTAATTCTTCTACCTTTCTGCTGAGGCATCACAAAGTTGCCTCCAAACATTAAGATTCTAAAATATACTGCACACACACAAACAGTACCAAACTTAACAAATACTAGGGTTCTGGGGCTCATTTAGGAGAAACTTTTTTTGATCTTATAAATTTGGCAAATTTTTACTAGCTGTGTGACCCTGGGCAAGTCACTTAATCTTGCTTGACTCAGTTTCCTCATTTGTAAAGTGAGCTGGAGAAGGAAATGGTGAACTACTCTAGTGTCTTTGCCAAGGAAAACCCCAAAAGGGGTCATAAAGAGTCAGACATGACTGAAAAATGACTGAACAACAAATGAAGTATAGAGGGTCATCACCAAAGGCAGTTGATGAGAAGTGCCATTCTTCCACAACTGAAATAATGACCCATTTAGTATGCATCCTGACATGTATGTTTTTGTTGTTTGGTCATTGCATGACCCCATTTGGGGTTTTCTTGGCAAAGATACTTGGAATGGTTTGCCATTTCCTTATCCAGTTCATTTTACAGATAAGGAAACACAGGCAAACAGTATAAGTGACTTGCCCAAGGTCACACAGCTAATAAGTGTCTAAGGCCAGATTTGAACTCAGGAAGAAGAGTCTTCCAGACTCTAGGCCTTGTACTCTGTCCACTGTGTCTCTTAGCTGACCTTGATGTTTATGTTTAGGTGCTGGCAATTCTGTTCTTATTCTGGTGGCCAAAATAGGGAAATGGAATTAGGACAGAGGGCATATGAGGGAGGGAATTAATTGAAGCCATAAATCTGAAACTAGATGAATTTGTTCCATAGTTGGCTTTATGTGAGACATAGGCAAAATATTTGACCTTTCCAGGTGTCTCAGTTTCACCAGTTGTTATATGGGGTTAATCACAATGACCTTTCGTAGCAAGGGATGCTCCTGTCAGTGAAATATAGTTTGAATGGAAGGAGAGAATAACTGGAGAACATGTAGATATGGTTTTGTAGTGGGATGAATTCGTTCTGTACTCTTATTGTCTAATACAGGTTGCAAGCTCTAAAAGAAGTGTGGCTACCAGACAAGCATCTTCTTTAACCATTTCATGGATCTAGAGCTAGGAGGAAGCTCAGAGACTCCTCCTTTCACTTTACAGATGAAGAAACCAAAGCCCAGGGTAGTTATGCAACTTGCCCAAGGTCAAAGACATATTAAGCATTCGAGGCTGGATTTGAACCTAGATTTTCTACCTCTAGATCAGTGATTCTCAACCTTCCTAATGCCGCGACCCTTTAATACAGTTCCTCATGTTATGGTGACCCCCAGCCATAAAATTATTTTCCTTGCTACTTCATAACTGTAATTTTGCTACTGTTATGAATTGTAATGTAAATATCTGATATGCAGGATGTATTTTCATTGGTACAAATTGAACATAACCCACAGGTTGAGAACCACTACTCTAGAGTCTTTGAACCTAGTTCTCTGACTACGGAGAGGTACAACTGTCCAACACTTTTGAGTCCCAATTTTTACGTCTAGTAATAAGTAGCATTAAGGAGAAGGGGCACCTGAAGACTGTTCCAGGATAACCATGTTTCCCCGTAATAGAAATAATATACCAATAAAACATGCTGGTTGTTTATGTGTTTTTTCTTTAAACTAGAAAGAAATTATCTGCATCTAGAGAAAGAACTGATAGATATATGTATAGAATAATTTTACATATATGTATGTGTATATAAATATATATATATATATATATGTATTTATATTTATACCTAAGTATGTCTAATGGTAGCCATCTCTAGGGCTAGAGGGGAACAAAAGAAAGGAGGGAAAATGTACATGTTACATATTTAAAAGGAATAGCAAGTTGTACATAACAGATGTGAAGTTTAATGTGCAATAGTCATCTTTTTTATTATACTATGTTATGGAAATGCTTATTTCATTCCATAAATTAAAAATAAATAAATAACTATATTCCTTTTATGTACAATGAGCTTTGCACAGTGACAAGCAAACCAAATTTCAAACATTTTGGGGGCCTGAAATATACTTGATTTCTCATTTATGTTGTTATGGTTATACTGGAAGAAACACCTCAGTCTATTGATAAAGAGTCTCATTCTGCACGTAGCTACAGGAGTTTTGCTTTGTTTTGTTTTCTTAATTTATAATAATAGTTTCCAGTGCCTCAGCATCCTGCCAGAACACAATTTGTAACAGCATCTCGATAAGTTTTAAGGAAGTGTCAACCACATGGATAGTCTTGTCCAAGCATAAAGAAATGGTGCCCCAGTACCTCCATCAGCTTTGCACAGAGCAGTGATTAATGGCAAAGGGGAAACAGAAATCCAAGCTAACAGAGACATGGAACTGTTATTTCCTTCATCCTTCAAATTTTGGCTATCGTTGCATGAACATTTCTTTCCGCTTAAACATCCACTCTTCATTATTTAACATCTCCATGCCAACAATATAGTGGGTACCATATAGAAGGACATAGAATTTTCCAGTCATTTGCTGGTTCTCCCACCTGTCCAGCACGCAGTAGCTGGCCTCTACTCCAAGCACCGCAGAAAATAAGACATCGTCATCTCCCCCAATGTCAGTCCTCCCCAAATATCTCTTCTTTTTTTAACAGTGAAAATAAAAACCACAACCTCTAGTAAACTCCAAATGTTTACCAAATGAAAATGTTTGAGAAGGGAAAGGAGCCCAGGAGTCAGTTTCAGAAGGTGACAGCCCTATGTTTCACAGTTAGACGTCAAAAGCATACTAAATCACCTAGATTTGAGGCTAAATCTGGACTGTTCATATCCAGGCTGAAATACCTTGCTGAAACACTGATGAACTGAGTCTGGGGGATTCAAGTTCATGGTAGTCAAAGGCCCAGACTGCACTCAAGTCATATACATTTGGTGCAGTACCTTCCCTTGTGTACACCAGTGGCACATATTAGATTATCCTAGAAATCAACACTAAAATACACTGAAACCATAGAGCATGTTTGTGTGTGTACATGTGGGTGTGTGTGTGTGTGTGTGTGCATGTTGGGGTGGGTTGGGGGAGGGGAATGTAGAAGTTGACAAAACAAATCTAAGACCCGCTTCATGAATTCTTAACTTTTTGTATGTATCTTGAAGTACTTTTGCCATTTTCATGAAGCCTATGGGATAGGGGCAGCTTGGTGATTCAAGTATATAAGAGTACTGGGCATGCAGTCAGCAAGACTTATCTTCCTGAGTTCAAATACGACCTCAGACACTTAGTAGCTGTGCAAATCACCTGGGCAAGTCACTTAACCCTGTGTGCTTCAATTTTCTCATCTGAAAAATGATCTAGAGAAGGAAATGGCAAACTACTCCCATATCTTTGCCAAGAAAACCCCAAATGTGGTCATGAAGAGTCAGACATGACTGAAATGATTCAACAACAACAACATGGGACCCCTTATCAAAATAATCATGTTTACTACCCACATTCTTAATTGTACAAAAGGCTAAATTTCAGCTGCAGATTCATGGAAATAAAGGTAATAATTTTTGCCCCATTGACATTCAGTGACATCCTTAAGCCTATCCATGGATCCCAGGTTAAGAACCTCTGACTTATGATGACTTTATTTGGAAAAAGGTTGAAAAATCAATGTATTTCAGTTGTATGATTTAAGTGGTAACAGAAAATGAACTACTTGGCAAAGGTTGCAGTGGTGATATTCATAGGCAAGATCTGGATTCTAAACACTCACAAGTCATCTAATATTAACTATATACTTCCAGTCTAGGAGGATAACCTATACACATAACCTGTAATCCAGTGACACTGGCCTCCTTGCTATTCCTCACACGAGACACTCCATCTCCCAATTACAAGGATCTTCACTGGCTTTTCCTCATGTTGAGAGCAAACCTCCTCTTCCTCTCTGCCTCCATGCTTCCCTGGTTTCCTTCAAGTCTCATCTAAAATCTCACCTTCTACAAGAAGCCTTTCTCAGTCCTCCTTTATTGTAGGGTCCTTCCTCTGAGACCATGTCCAGTTCATCTTGTTTATAAGTAGTTGTTTGTATGTTGTTACCCTAGTAGACTGTGAACTCCTTGAAAAGCCTCGGACTCTTTTTGTATCTCTAACAATAAGCCTGGTACTTGTTGCACATGGAAGGCACTTAGTAAATGCTTGTAGACCTGACTTAACTTGTAGGTGCTTAATAAATATTAATTGAATGTTGTAAAAAAAAAGGAAGGAAGAAAGAAAAAAGGAAAGAAAGAAAGAAAGAAAAAGAGAAAGAAAGAAGGAAAGAATGAAAGAAGGAAAGAAAGAAGGAAAAAAGAATCCTATGAAGAAAAACCTTGAATAAAATTACTATGACCATTAAGGTTTTTAGCTAGCACTGAGTTGTAGGATTTCATCTCTTTCTTTTCCTAAACAAATTTTACTTAGCTTGGCCCCAACTCCTTGAGAACGTCTCCCAAATATTTAAGCCCATATGGATCATTTCCCAAATTAATAGTAAGCATCTTTCTTCTTCAAATTGCAGTCTATCTATCCCTAGCTCTTAAACTATTCATGGAAGTTTCACTGACCTCAAATCTGTTAAAGCCTTGTGTTAAATTTTTATTTATTTTTTAGACTTTTTAAACTTCTTTTTCCCCAATCTATTTTAAGGTATAATTTTATTATAGTCCTTTCTAATTTTGTCATCATGTAGAATATTGTTTCATTAAATAGCATATTGTTTCTTTATATAGAACATATAATAGCATATAGAATACATATTCCTTGAATGCAAGGATCATGTCTATACTCTTGTTTGTCTCCCATCCACAATGCCTTAAATAATGTAGTCACTCAATGAAGACTTGTTGAATTGAATTGACTTATTTGACAGTTATGACTAACTGCTCCTCCCTTTCTTTTTTTTTTTTAAACAGATTTTTTACGCGTTGTTGACTAGGTACAATTACCTAGCATGAACCCATACTATTTGTGCAAAAATCTTGAGCCAAAGTTTATTCCTTCAAAACCTCTCTTTTCAATTTCTTGATGCTTCCACTGTGTTTAATATTTTTCTGCTTCTTTCTATCCCAAGGAGGTTTCTTTAAGGTTTGATGATCAAGGCTGAAGCAGAAGGTATAACCTCAATCTGGGCTTGTCTGTTCTGAATGATAAATTTCACTGTGATCCTTGGTCCCTTTTTGTCATCAGATGCTTTGGCAACGTCATCAGCAAGCTTTTTAGGAGACAAATCTAAGGGACCAATTTTGGGGGCCAGGGATGTTGTGACACTGACTTCACTACCAGTACACCTCAAAAACATGGCTTTAATTTTTGTTAGAGTCAAACATGGGTAGCACAATAGCAACGAAGGTGGAGGCTCAGCCTGGACACTGTGGGGTGGTTACCAGTGTCAGAAAAACCTGGCTTCAGGATAAAAAGATGCACCTTTACACTGTGAGCTGGGAGTCAAAAGCTAACTGCTCTTTTCTAAGGCATCTAGAGCGCACATGGTTATCTTACAACCAATGGTGCCACAAGCCTCCTAGGACTCTGGCAATTCTAGCATGCATGATACCTAGCTTGAAACAATTCAAAAAAGAAAATGGCCAAACATAGAGAAGAAAGACGTGGGTTGAAGATAGCAGTTACTCGGTGACTTTTCTTTTGTGAAGGCCTCTTTGTTCGATTGGTTTGATGCAAATCACCCAGAATAAGAAGCATGTGCAAATACGTTAAATCATCAGACACTGGCAGGGGATAGCAATCTATAGGACTGATTATGGAAGGAATTGCTTTAGGAAGTACAGTAAAACCAAAGAGGCTAAGCCTTTGCTTCTCAAGACAAGCATTTATTTAAAGCTAAATCAGTCCATAAATAGATCCCCAGTTTGACCATTATGCAAGGTCAAGGAACGCAACTGAGTTTCCTTAAACCCAGGAAGCTGCTATTTTCCAAGCCTGAAGCAAAGAAGCATCTACCCTTCTTGAGTTATCCCTGTTGTACGGTAGGAATATCAAGGGAGGACTTGAGAGTGGTAGCAAAAAAAAAAAGATTCTGGTAGATATACAGATATGCCCTTATTGCCACAGTTAACAAATCTCTATTTTTTCAAGGCAGTGCAGGCTTGAGACATACAGCCACCACACAGGAGCCCTATGCTGGGAAAAGTACTTGAAACATTTGGGGTTAGGATTACTCTGTTGCTGATCATCTCCCCAAGTTGCACTGCAGAGAAAAGTAGTAAATAAGACTTCTCAGTGACTATGTATATTTCTATGGCATTCATTCATCCAGTCAACAGCTGATGATGATTATATATCCTGTCCCCTATAATATTAGCACACATTTACATGGCACTTTAATAAAGTCTACTCCTTTCAAATAATCCTGTGGAGGGCAACCTTTTATATACATATATATGTATACACCCCCCACACACACCCATCCCTCTCTCCCATATATATGTGGGGGGGAGGGTGTTGGGGGATGGGTGTGTGTGTCGGCATTACCCTGAACTTCAAGCAATTTACATGATCACCATTAACTCTATGTTAAATCATGAATCCAGTTTTGAAACAGCATACACTAGTAGAATACAGGGTTAGTACAAAGTTCTCACATAAATTTCATTTTACAAATGATAATACCTGAGGCTTAGAGTGTTTAAGAGACTTTTTCAAGTTCACATATGAGTACCTGGAAGACTGGTTATCTAAACTCACAACTGATGCCTTTGCATAGCCCTCCATCACTTAAATCACTTAAATCCAATTCACATTCAAATCAAAACATCACCCTTCTGACATTGGTCCTCTTTGAAAATGAAGGACAATCAACAACAATCCCCATAGCAAGCTCTTTCCGCTACTAGGAGAGAGTGACTATGAATTTGAAAACCAAATGGTTGCAAGCCCTTGACTAATACTTCCCATATTCAGCTTTTTGCTTGGTTGGGGGTGGGGTGGTAGCAGGTTGTAGCAATTTTCCTTAATTTGAGCAGCTTCTTGGCTTGGTCTTCACAGTCTGTGTCCACCATAGTCATATCCATGACAGATAAGTGTAAAATTGGGGCAATGGTACTAAGTACATGAAATATTGGAATGCAAGGATATCTGGGTTGAGGAGAACATGTACATTTCTTATTATTCTGTGAAAATAAAAAAGTAAAGAAGAGGAAAAGAATGGAAGAAGAAAGAAAATGTGAGGGAGAGAGACAAAGAAAGGGTGAGAGAGGGAGAGGGAAAGGGAGAAGGAGAGAGAGACAGAGACAGAGAGAGAAAGATAACCAAAGCTAGAGAAAGAGTGAGAGTTTAGTCTCATGGAAGGCTTTTCCCATTCTTTTGACTTCTTGGGATCAAAGAAACTAAATTCAATAAGTGGATATACATTTAGTGCTATGTTTCCTAATATATTCTCCCTAAGACTTAGCTGGGGACTCTGACTCCTCTAATTATACACACCTGAGCCAATGTTCTCTTGGGAACAGAGCATATATTTTCACAGATAGACTTAGCCCAAGAATAATTTAATTGTCTCATGTTTAAAAGTAATCATTCTGATGCTGAAGCCACACATTATTCCTGTGCTTAATACTTTCACAAGCATGTGCAAAATCATCAGACACAAGCAGGGGATAGCAATCTGTAGCACTGATTATGGAAGCAATTGCTTTAGGAAATATAATGAAACCAAAGAGGCTAAGCCTTTGCTTCTCAAGATAAGCATTTATTCTTTCTCACATCCACTAGGATTGTGCCATACATTTATTTGGAATGAAGGACATCAACAGGGAAGACTCATTCCAGTTCCACATCAATTTAATCTCTGTATTCTGAGGTGATGTTTGTTGTAAATGAGGGCCAAATCTGTTAGCAGTATCTCACTGGTGTGGAAGCCAGTAAATTTGACCGCTGCTCTTGGGCGCCATTGCTAGTGAAATATAACGAAAGCTACTTTTCCAGTCTAAATATGAAGGGCCACAGGACTTGTATTCTAGCACCTGAGTCCACAAGATTTTCATTGAACTCAAATTTCCTAAAGGTTTGCATTAACCTTTTTCTTGGTTGTGTATATGTGTGCTACAGTGGACCAGGGAAGGAGTGGATAAAATTTTCATTGGTTCATTTTAGAGTTTTTTTCTTTGTTCTTTTCCCCAAATCATTGAACTCTACAGCTGCATTTATACTCACTTGTTTTAAAAGGCCTAGAAGACTTCCTATAGGGAAGAATAACTATGGAGGATTTCTAGAAAGATATTAATAAAACTTTCATAGGGTTGAATTCCTTCTCCTTCCCCAATAACCATGGAAGGTTGTAAGTCATCAGAGTAAGTGCATTTATCGCTGTTTTGTTCAAAAAATATTTTTTAAAAAAATACCTCCTCTTTTGGAGTATTTTATTTTGGATGCATATATTTCCATGTGTTTCTGTACCATGGAGATGTTCAGTAAATATCAGATTGTCTGGGATAGCTTGGTTCAGGCTTGCTTAGACAGTTTGAGATTAGCTAACCTCTCTGTATTGGGGTAGAACTGCTTGAAAGGAGATAACCAGAGCCCATCAAGCGCCTATATTGACTATAGGGTCATGGACCATGGATGTGTATGTATAGGGTGTCACTCCTAGATCTGCCTATATACTAGGGCAAGGATTACTATTGGCCTTTGTCCTGAACAGAAAAGGAAGGGCAAATGATAGATATTGCCTTAGGTGTTACTGGCACACCCCATTTATTCTCTGTAGCCCTCTTTCAAGGACCTTTGGATTGGGGTGTTGATGTAATTATGGAAATAAAAAGTAGCCGTGAGTCTCTAATACCTGGCAGAAAGAATTCTAGTGAAGTAATTAACTCTTTGTTGGTACTTTGCTTACTCCGACTCTATAGATTTACCAAGCAAACTTCTGGATTTACTTTAGCTTGCCAGGTGAGTCGTTTATTCATTTATTTTTTTTAGTACATTATCAAAATGTGGTTCAGAAACATATGGAGGTCCTCTAGATTCTTTCAGGAAATCCATGAAGTCAAAACTCTTTTAATAGTTTAAGCAACTAGGTGGAGAAGAGGATAGTACACTAGGCCTGCTGCCAGGAAGAACTGAGTTCAAATCCAGTCTCAGACACTTAATAGCTCTATGACATTGGGCAAATCACCTAACCTTTGTTACCCTCAGTTTCCTCAAATGTAAAACAGGCATTATAATAACACCTACCTCTCAGGGTTGTTCTGAGGTTGAAATGAGAAAATAATTATAAAACACTTAGCACAATGCCTTGTTCATAATAAGCACTATGTTAATGCTAGCTATTATCATTAGCTATTAATATTAGTAATATATATTAATTTCAAATACAGTAAATATAGATATGTATAACCCACATGAACAAAAACTTTGGGGCCCTCAATATTTTTTAAGAGTGTAAAGGGATCAGTGTTTGACCTTAGCGGCAAAAATATTTTTCTTTGCAAATTATTCTAAATGTCACCTTTGATTTTAGGATATTAGTATCACATGGTGAGGTAGTGAAGCAATCTAGAGCTATTAGTGAATTTAAGTACTTACATAAACAAATCAGTTCTAAGTCTATCCCTTTTCTAGGTGGTAAAAATTACCCACATTTACATATCAGTTTAATTTTAAAAGTATTATTCTTCATCTGTGAAATCATGTATCATTCATTGTTCCTATTTCACAGATGAGGATACTAAGGTACAAAGAGTTGTAATGATTTATCCAAAGTAACACAGCTAGTTAAGTGTCAGAGTTGAAACTTGAATTCACATCTTTTAACTTCAAGGACAGTGATGTTTGCACTATATCTCTTTACCTCATAACATTCAGAAAACTGTACCAAGGGAAGGACAACTGGGGCTTTTTCCTAGAGAGGTGAAATTTATAGGACTCTGACAGCACTTGTGGTCTTTAGGAGAGAGAAATTGAGTTTAGAAAGAATAAATAGTTGAAATAGGAAGCTACCAGATGATCATGCCCCCCAGTGAACTCTTCCCCAAGCTAGTTATGCCTAGTTTCCCTGGCCCCACCATCAGAGGCACATTTCCAATTGCCTGAGGCAGAAAAATAGCTAAGTGAAGCTTAGAAAATTAGGATGTGATAAAGGAGATAGGAATTTATATAAAAGCCTATTGCATAAAGAAACATTGAGAGACCAAAGGCCACCAAATCTAGTCACTATCAACACACACACACATCAGAGGAAATGGCTGAATATGCACAATTTCTTTGATTCCCATTCCCTTGCAACTTAGGTGGATATTTCTAAACTATCTGTTGGGTATTGACTAGAATTGCCAGGTAAAAATTCCTTCTAGTCATAGTAAAAGCATGTAGAATATTTACCCAAAGTGCTCTTCTTTCAGAATGTTAAGTATCTCAAAATAGGAGTTTAGAATAAATGTGTCTCCTCCACCCAAATGATAGCATTGCTAGTACGATTTATAATATATGAGATGACTTAACATGTCCCAAAAAAATGTAGAGCTGGCTTTCTGAAAGCATTGTATAACACAAGCCCCTACATGCTTAGAATTAGTGCTCCTTCATCCTAATGAAGGGAAGAGCATCTATATCTTTTGGTCAAAAGTACAGAGAGTTTTGTCCTATTTTTCTTAATCTCTTGATCCATAAATTCAGAAGCATTCCCAAAAGATCTTATTAAAAGCTACTTTTGGAGTAGCAGGGCCACAAGAGGAATTTTCATTTGAAAAGAAACAGCTGTATGTGTATGAAAAAGGTGCATGTGTGTAAAATTATTTTTTTTCCAGTGGCTGCTAGCTGCTGTCCTCTCTTGTCTGGCTCTGGGCTCTGAACCCTGCCTCCCTGTGGGGTGAAACTAGGAAACAATTAGATTTGGAGTCAAAAGATCTGGGTTTGAATCCCAGCTCTGCCATTTAACAACTCTGGTACTTGGGGAGTCACTTCCATTCTGTGGATCTCATCTAGACAATGAGGGATTTGGACAAGATGGAAGGGACTCAAAAGTCCCTCCCACTTCTAAATCTGTGATCCAAAGGCCTAGGTACATTTCTATTAGGGTAAAAATCCCTGTTGCTTTTTAGGACAGCTCCATGTCAGAGACAGTCATTGGACTACTCCCTAAGGAACACTACAAGAACAAGATGCACTTCCAGAAAAAACATATTTTTAAAAATCTAACAAAATTCCAGGGCTTTTTTTTTTTTTGCAGGGTTGGGGGAGAGGGTGTTGGAGGACACAGGAAATTTTCCTTAACACAAAACTATGAATCACTATCTAAGCAGTTGGGGGCATATGTCTTCTATGGCTGAGAGAATCTGACAGATAGTGATTATAGGGCAAAATTTCATGTTCTTTCTAGTAATCAGTATTCCTTTTGACAGTAACTTGGAATTATCTTGCCACTGTGTCATTGCAAATAAGTATGCCCAGAAACCCCTGTTTGGATCTTACTTGAAGGCTGTCTTAACAGCCAGAGGCAAATTGTAGGGTGAAGACAGAATTTCTACAGAGGAATCTGTATGGATCTGCTTAGGGCTGGGACAGGTAGCTTACTTTTTATTGTTTAGCTGAATATAAATGCCTATTTAGGGATAGCCATCAAATCCTGTACCCGGAAGGGAGTGAGAAGAAAGCTGTGACACATGAAAAATGATATTTTGAAACTGGCGTAGTTTGGGTGAGTGGTTGATCCAGAGTAAAAGGAGAAGTTGCTTCTAATCTATTTAGGCTATTAGCCTATGATTTTAAAAAGCATATGAACCAGCTTCAACATTGCATGTTAAATGATCAGATGATTTATCTTGACAAGGAATCCAGTTTGGCACTCGGGTGTCTTTGGTTTTTCCTCTGGGTTATGTTGCTATTTATACTAAACTGGATAAATCCTTCCTACTTAGAGATCCACAGGGGATGAAAGATGTGTTTGCCCTTTATAAGTATTGGGGGTAAAGAAGAGTTAGGAGGATGGGTCTGTGAAAGCACAAAAATCATTTACCTAAATCTCATGTCTTTTTTTAAACTTTTATTATTTAATTAAAGATGTGGGAGCCAACATAGTACAATGGAGTGAACATTGAACTTGCATCTTGAACTTGGGGTCTTGAGTTAGAATTCTAACTCTTTTACTTTCCCTTGTATAGCAATGGGCTAGTCACTTAAACGTTCTGAGTCTAATTTCCTTAGATATAAAACAAGGGGGTTGGTTTAGAATTCAGTGGTTCTCAACATTCCTAATGCCACGACCCTTTAATACTTGTATGTATCTGCATGTGGGTGGACCCGCCTGGAGATGGATAGAGGAACGGTGTCTTGGTTCCTAAGACCATCAGAAATATGTGTTTTCTGATGGTCTTAGGCGCCCCCTGTGACCCTTGTAAAAGGGTTGTCCAAGCCCCAAAGGGGTCGCGACCCACAGGTTGAGAACCGCTGGACTTTAGATGAACTCTTAAGCTCTTTCCAGCACCAGATGTGTGATCCTGTTCTCATATGACTTCAAGGAAAACTCAATTTATACATTTCCGATTTTCTCTCTAACCATCAAGATGCAGGTATGTGATGTTTAAGAAATCCTCAATTATTTTAGTCTTTTTTTCTTGATTCTAATTTTTTCAGTTTCATATGATAAAAAGATGACAGGTTCAATAGTGATCATTTAAAATTCTGGGCCACCTGACATTTTTTGGAAGGAGATTTCTTGCCATATAAGAAGGTCTCCAACAGAAGAGCATCTATTATGTTTGTGAGCAGTACAGGGTCTGTTTAGATGGCATTTATACCTAGGAGATTCAACTCTTGTAAGTTATCAAATCCAGCTATCAATGAATTGTCTTAAAGTTTAAATGGGTTCTTTTCCTGCCTTAAAATTCTCTCCTCCTTAATTCTATGGTCTCAAAGAGACACTCTTTTGTTTCCTTGTTAAAGATAGTTATGAATTTCTTTTTTATGCATACCGAATGTTTTAAAAAATGCATTCCAAAAATAAGCAGCAAAGGTAAATATTCAAACACAAAGACAAGAATAAAATTAAAATATGAAATTACACACTCTTATAATTATTTTTAAAGCATATATTAACTTTAGGAAAATAATAATGAAAGGGGGATTATTTGCTTCTGGTTTCTGAACTTTTCTGGGTATTTTTTCCAGAATTTTCTATTGTTATTATTATTTACTATCATGTAACAATGTTACACTTGATGCATATTTCATGTGACATGTGAGGTCCTTTATTAAAAGTAGTGGCACACACCAGCTGTCTGGCCTTCCTTCAGGTCTCCTCCCCCTGCCAAAAAAAGGTGTCACTTTACATTTATCAGTGAGGAAGTGTAATGCATAATTTGACCACCAGGTGGTGATAGAAATGAGCCACCATGGCCTTGGTTCCATTAAGTTTTCTGTGTCAAAGAAGAACATAGGATGTACATTCTACGCACCATTACCAAGCTATAAGGCTTCTCAGAGATGGACAAGAGAGAAATCTTTGCTTTTAAGATGATTGTGAATTTCAACCTGAGGGAAGATATAAAATATTGTTTGATACTGACAAAGTAGGGGGAAAAAAATCTATGGTTCCAACAACAACACTGCACCTAGAAAATTTCCTAGCTTGGTCCTCTATATTTATATTAGACAGGCAGTCAATTTTCAATAATGCAATGGTTTATTGAATATGGTACAATTTCTTTTTTTTCCTCTTTTGCCATGCAATTAGGGGTAAGTAGCTTGTCCAAGGCCTGGGTGGTTAGTAAATGTCTTATCTGAGGTCACATTTGAACTCAGGTCCTCCTGACTCCAGGGGCAGTGCACTATCCTCTGTACAACCTGGATACCCCAACATAGTACAATTTCAAAGGAAATTTTAGTTCTCCCCTCACAGAACATTTTGTATAGTCATAGCCCCAAATTGATTCCCATAACTTCCTTCTGGTTTTCTTTCTTCTGGTGTATCAGAGAGACAGTTCTGGAGCATTTCCCCTTTCCATTAATTTAGGTCATGGAAAGGATGAATCAGAAAGTTGATCAATGAACATTTTAAAAGAGCTTAGTATGGGTCAAGCATTGTGCTAAGTGGTATGGATTCAAAAAGGCAAAAGCAGTTCCTTCTTTCAAGAAGACCACATTCTAATGGGAGAAACAATAATTAGGTACATAGAAAATACAACAGATGTTTTATACAGATGTAACAGCCCTCAGGTAAGGTTTTAAAGAAATACAACTCCCTTTCAGGGGTCCAGCAAGAGCCTTACCAGAGGGCTGTTACACAGAGTGGCTAGAAGGCAATCTCAGAGCGGAGTAAGGAAAAGGAAGAAAAATAAGGATGACTTCAAAATTACAAACCTGGGTGATTGTTTGAATCATAGTGACCTTATCAGAAGAAGAGAGATTTGGAAAGGAGGCCCTTTAAGAGTGAAAAGCAGATGAATAATAGCAACAGAGGGAGGGTCTGAAAGTAGCAGTAGAGGGCAAGGAATTAATTAAATGCTCTTCTTGGTCCAGTGTATAACATGAGAGAGAAAGAAGAACCAGCAGTGGAGAGGAATGGTGCAGGAGTGAAGTATATTCTGGAGAGCAACCAGTTTCCATAAGTGCAAAAAGATAGGAAAGGATTGAGAGGGGAAAAAAAATCCAAAATGAAGTTTGTTATCAGTAATGTTAATTTTTCAGAAAGTACAGAGGATCAGTAGAGAGAAGGGCAGAGGAAAAGAGAAAGGGTAGAAGTGATCTAGCTTTTAAAGAGATCTTGTCAAGTGGGAACAGGAGAAAAGGGGTTTTGCCTTGGCAGATGGTGCCCCTACATTGGGACTCTTCTCAACTGGCACTTCCCTTGTCCTATGACTGGCAAACCTTCTCTTCCCACAATCCCTGTGCTGTTGGGGTAGGTATCAATGGGGGAGATATTCTTGGAAGAGGCAACTTCCTAATGCTACTCAAATCATATCACAGAGATCACATGCCCATGGATATGACAAGTTTTTAAGTATAAACTCAGATTCAAATCCAGTTAACTAAACTTTATTAAATATATCTAATTAAAACTGCGATTGAAATGCAGGGTTAGCACTGTTCCCACATCATCACAAAACATTTTGTGACTTCCCGTTTATAAACCCATGCCTCATTGTAGCCTGGAGGTGACCCTGGATGCTCAAAGGCATGAGCTCTGGGATGTTCTACCACACTGGACTGGCTTTGAGTACTGCCATAAAGACAAAGTCGGTTTTCTGAGGATCAGTGGCACATATCACCATCAGGCTGGCTGCCTGGTAATTTTGTTTTCCAAAACCACACCAACCTTTTTACTGTCTCCATTCATATACCATTAAAGAGGAAAGAAAAAAAAAGACCTGGTAACATTTTTTTTATTTCCATTTAGATCATTGTTGTTAATATTCCAGGCAGTGCACAATATGTTGGATAGAGTGCCTACTTTCTATCCAGGTATCCCGTATCCAAAGTCAGCCTTTGATGTCTACTGTCTGTATGTGACCTTAGGCAAGTCACTTAACTTTCTCAGGACTTCAGGCAATTCTCTAAGAATAAAGCTGCTTATCCAGATTGGTAGAGGGAATTTCCTCAATTGAAGTACCTTACAGAAATGAAAATGGCAAGTCCAGAAAAACAAAAATGGATACTGTGCTTCAGGGTATGAGTATACTTTCAAATTTATGTCATCTAATATAGCTGCATAGAGCTTGGTTCAAAAATTAGGGACATTATCATTGTTGGTGGAGTTGTGAACTGATCCAACCATTCTAGAGAGCAATTTGGAGCTATGTCCAAAGGGTTATAAAAATCTGTATACCCTCTGACCCAGCAATATCACTTCTAGGGATGTATCCCAAAGAAATCATACAAACAGAAAAAGGACTCATATGTACAAAAATATTTATAGCATCTCTTTTTGTGGTGGCAAAGAATTGGAAATCAAGGGGATGCTCATCAATTGAGGAATGGCTAAATAAGTTGTGGTATATGAATGTAATGGAATACTATTGTGAAGAAACGTGGAGCAGACAGACTTCATAATAATCTGGAAAAATGCTGAATGAGGGGAACAGAAGCAGGAGAACATTGTCCACAGTAATAGACACATTGTATCTGTGATGACTAGCTTTGATAGACATGGCTTTTCTCAGTGATGCAAGGTTCTAAGATAATTCCAAAAGACATGATGGAAAAGGTTAGCCACATCCAGAAAGAATTATGGAGTCTGAATGCAGATTGAAACAAACTGTTTGCTCTCTCTCTTGTTTGTTTTGTTTTGTTTTGTTTCTTCTTTCTAGTGGTTCACTCCATTGGTTATAATTCTGTTTTACAACTTGACTGCTGTGAAAAATGTTTAATGTGAAGGTGTATGTAGAACCTATATTGGATTACATGCCATTCTGGGGGAGGAAGGAGGGAGAGAAAATTTGGAATTCAAAAACTTGTGGAACTGAATGTTGTAAACTAAAAAAAATAAATTTAAAAGGAAAAAAATATGGATGTTATCAACATATTTTCAAGCTTAATATAGCCATACAGAGCTTGGTTAAAAAATTACCTGATTCCGGGGCGGGGCAGAGTCAAGATGGTGGCATAGAAGCAGGAAAACTCTGCAGCTCCCCCCATAACCATCTCAAATACCTATAAAATATGACTCTAAACAAATTTTAGAGCTCCAGAACCCATAAAATGCCAGAGAAACAAAGCTCCTGCTAAAGGTAGCTCAGCAGGCAGACAGGAAGGGTTCATCGCAACAAGCTGAGAGCTGAAACCATCCCAACCTGAAGCTGGGACTGTAGCCCCAGGGTGGCCAGGACAAGTGTGGCTGGAGGGTTCAGGAGTGTGGATCACCAGCAGTTGTGGCAATTTCCAGAATTATCAACCCATCAGAGCCAAGGAATAAAATGAAAGGTGAGTGGAACTTGGCTACAGTTGGGGGAAAG
>CM053580.1:447542984-447575491 GCA_028627135.1 Pseudochirops cupreus
ATATATGTGTACAGATATGCATGGACAGAGGGCACAGGATCAACTGAATAGGAAGGGATGATATTTTAAAAGGTGAAGTTGAGAGGTGGAAGAGGAATATAATGAGAGGAGACAGGGAGAGACAGAATGGGGTTAATCATCTCAAATAGAAGAGGCGAGGGATAACTGTTAGCCACCTAGCTGACCATTCTGGCTACAAATTTGGTGAGTCTGTGCTCTACCCCACAGCCCCTCCTCACAAAGCCCAGTTCTGTTGCGCCTAACACAACATATGAATGCTATATGAATCAAGACATTGACAGGGCAGTTACCATAGGGAGGAAATAAACTGATCTTAATGTCTGCCCTGGAGGAAAAAAGAAAGTCCCATTTACCCTTAGCTAGTTATAACTCTGTGTATGATTTAACTTGGTTACCAAATCATAATATTATGGGGAAATGTCAACTAGGATCTCAACAGTTTTAAATTGGGGGCTGCTTGTACACTTATCTCAATATTTCCTTTACTTCAAGTATTTTTGGAACTGTTCTTTGGTAATTATTTTTAGAAAATATGTCTACTACTTTTGAGTATCTTCAATGGTTGACAAATCTTCATTATTGGAACATGTGTTTGATTTTTGGAAATAGCCTAAGTATATTTGGACTAAAATGGAGGTGAATTGGGACTAAAATGGCAGTGAATTAAGTGACTGATTTTAAAGAATGAGCCTGGTTTTCTTATAGTGTTCATGTACAGGCTCTAAAATGCATTTAGAATATCCCCCGAAAGGATGAGTTCCCAAAATTGGAATATGGGGGCAAATGGAAGAATCTTTGGCATTAATATATGACTGGTTTTGATGGATACTTTGAAGGAAAATACTGATTTGGAAGTTCAGTTAGGCTATTCAAGGATGTTTTAGAAAAGGTGGTACTTAAATTAGCTCCTGAAGAATTCCATCTCCAGAGTTCTTTTAGTTTGTTATTTAATAACAATAATTCACGATGACATACCACTTGCTAGCTGACAAATCACTTAGATCTACAATCAAACCCGAAACTACTGCAAGTGTTATTGCCTCCAGTTTACACAGGAGGGACTGAGGCTGAAAGATTACATGATTGACATATAGAGAAATATCTGATAAATATCAGACCCAGGCTTCAAACCTAGATCCAATATAACATAGAACCTCCAATTTTATATTTTATGTTTGCACTTCATAAAATTCCTATGAAAAGGAAGTTTGGCAGACAGTACAGACGTCTGGCCTTGAAATTAGGCAGATGTGGGTTCAAGCCTTGCCTCTGACACATATTGACTGTGAGACCACCGAGATGTCATTTAACCTCTCAGTATCCCACCCCCCCACCCCCCAAAAATATCTAAACAACAAATTACGGGAGAGTTGTTAGTGTAAACTAATATATTTACCAACACAGATGAATTCACAAATCCAGATGAAATATAATAATTATAATATATACACATAAATCAAACAAATGCAAACATATCATAGATATGATTTCTAAATAATGTTATATAAATGATAAAAACACAAGGATTTTGAGATAGCAAACTACCAAAAAATGATTTTCAATAGACCTTTGGTTTTCTCACTGTAATGACTCTGGCTCTTTTCTATAGACTTTATATGTAATAAATGTTAATAATACACTCTGACTGTCAAATAGCTTCAATGACATTTTCTACCCAGAACAAAAGTATATGTTAAATTTCAGAGGAAAAAAAATTGAGCTATGGATGGCATCAACAAGGTGTCAGTAAACCAGGAAGCCCGATGTTAATTGTCCTTTTGAATTATGCTGCCCTAGAAACCCAAAACTCAGACACTAAGGGTACATTCAATCAAAAGAAGTTCATGCACAGACCCATTTTTGCCAAAGTATACTTAATAGATAATCTTAAAATGTTTTTGAGTTTAAGATGTCTTGATCAACTGAAGGACCCCCTGACTTTCTAATTTCTAGTTTCAATTTTTTTCAAAACTAGTAAAAGGATTTTTTTTTACAATAAAGCATGCACACACCTAATCAGATAATATTTGCCATTACAAATGACGTGAAAAATTCTAGGAAGTTCTTTGTAATAGGACATTTGGATATTATAAAGTATGCAACAAGTAAGTACAGGACTTACAAAATATGTGGTAAGCAAATACTTCCTGGAACATACTACGTCAGCAGCCTTCTGGCAGTTTTGAAGGAGGCTCCCATTTAGTCTGTCAGGTACACATTTCAGGAGCATATACAGGTGCACACAGGTGGCTCATCCGATAGAGCACTGGGCCTGGACTCATCTCATTCTTCATGAGTTCAAATCTGGCCTCAGATACTTACTAGCTGTGTGACCCTGGGCAAGTCACTTAACCCTGTCTGCCTCAGTTTGTTCATTTGTAAAATGATCTAAAGGAGGAAATGGTTAAGCCACCACAATGTCTTTGCCAAGAAAACCCTGAATGGGGTCAATAAAGAGTTAGACATGGCTGAAATGAACAACAACAAAAATACAGGTGTGTAGGTATGGCCTTTGATGCTGTGTGGAACAATACCAGCTCTGTTTATTGGTTGAATCCATTTCCATGTCTGAATATCTGTTTTGTACTAGCAGCATAGACTGAGGGCCTACTGAACCCATGCACTATTTCAGCATCCTCAGGAAGAAGGAATGATCAATTAGCATTCATCAAGATCTCTACTTCCATTTTTTGTTCCCAGAGAAGAGGTAAAATGCATAGGAAAGTATGGCAGAGAGGATGTTTTCTCATCCCAAGTCAGTCGTAACACATCTGTCGTATGCTAAGTGCATAAGCCGTGGTGTCATGACAGTATCCTTCCAAAGAAAGATTCCTTGCCATACATTTACTAGAATCACTTCTTTGGAGCCCAAGTCAGGACCTTAGCAGTCATTAAATGTCAAAGTCCCATACAGAATTCCTCTACCAGCATAATAATCACTCACTGACTAGAACTCTCCTGGGACCAAAAGACTCCACCAACCAGCCAAGATTGAAATGGATACAGAGTTAACATCAATCACCCTTCCAACCTATCATTGTTTCCCATTTTCTAGAGCAATGACGAATGGATATGGCTCTCCCTACTAGAAATAGAAGCTCTGTTAGCCAACCATCTATAACTATGAATTGGAGAACAACTGATAATCCTTAAACAGTATTTGTGGCATGCTTTCAAAGATAATCTACCATTCATTTCTTATCTGGAAAACTACAGAAATAGGACTTTTGTTTCCTGTTTTTGCAGTGCTAGTGGGGATGGCGAAAAGCTTTTTATTTCCTTTCCTATGGTTTTCGTTCTGAAACAATCAGGGTTGTAGTAAACACTGACCCAAAAAGAGGGTTCATTTCACAGGTTTCCAGTAATGCCAGGGCCATGAGTATTGTTTTTGCCTTAACAGATATGAAAGTTTAATTGTAAATGTCATAGAGATATTTAGTTTATTTCAATCAGAGATATTTTCACTGAATATTTCCCAAACCTAGAAGCGGCTTTATTTCAAGATACCACTTTGCAAAAGAAAACACACATACACACACACACACACATCATTGTCTTTTTCAGAGGGGGAAAATAAAGTATACCTAAAATGGAGTGGAGAATTCAGAGTAAGGAGGGAATGATAGTTTTAGTAACCCATCTTGAATAACATTCCACCTGAGCTGAAATTTGGAAATTATAGCCAAACACAACAAACCTGCCACCACAGCATCCTATGATTTCCTTCTCTGAAATAATGTAGTAGGGGAGAAGGGAGGAGGCATGATGAAACAGCGTTCCACTGGAAGAAGATTATCCAATCAGAGGAGTATCCTCAGGTGTGCTGCTGCTGACACTTTCCTTGCTTAACTTCACACAGTGACTTTCTTCAACACTTCTCTAGATGATGGGGATACAAAAGGAAAAAAAAATGAAGCAATCCAAGTTGTTGTGGTTAGAAGATTGATTACCCTATAATCAACCTGATGACAAGTATCACGGTACAGTGGCAGCTAGGTGGCTCAGTGGACAAAGTGCCCAGCCTGGAGTCGGCAAGACTCATCTTCCTGAGTTCAAAACTGGTCTTAGACAGTTACCACCTGTGTGACCCTGGGGCCACAAAGAATCTAATACAACCAAACAACAACATCATCATGGGACATTAGAAAGAGTATTGGCTCTGAAATCAGAGGGCATGGGTTCAAATTCTGTCTTTGCTGCCAATCATATATGATACTTGAGAAAGTCACTTAAATTCCTCATACATCTGTTTACTCCTCATTTGCAAAAGGAGAGGGTTGTACTAGATGGCTTCTGAAGTCACATGTGTTCTAAATCTACAACTCTTGGATCCTTTCCTAATTGTTAAGCAGGTATACAAAGGACAGGAAAACTTTCCTGGTCCCCCCAGCTGCTAATGTCCTCCCCTTGAGATTACCTTCATCTACTGTTTAGAGCTAGCAGGTACCTTGCACTTTTCATGTTGTCTCCTCCAACAGAAAGTGAACTCTTTAAGAGCATTTTGTCTTTTTATATCCTCAGTACTTAGTATAATTCTTAGCACAACGTAAGTGCTTAACAAAGGCTTATGGACTGATTGATTGTAAGGTTTGTAAGGTTTGAACTCAAAACCTGCCCAGCTTGGAGAATGCAAGTTTACCTCTATGCCATGATGAGGTCAAAGAAAAAGAACATGGTAGAGTATGTTAGCATCACTGGGGCAGAAAGGTTAGATAATTGAGGATGAAAAGAGTTTCTTCAACTGCAGTTGCAGAGTTGCAATATTTCTCTGCTTTTTCTCCTTTTCCAGAAGCATACATTCCTCAGCCTTATCTGCTGTCCTTGGATGTATACACCATGTGCAAGTGAGGGAAATCATATTAACAGCCTTACATTATACTCCCTTGACTTGGCTGAAGGTTTGGACACTTCACAGTGGTACAGTGGAAGGATTGGGAGTCAGAAAGTTGTTAAAATCCTAAACCCTCTACTTTTTCCCTATTACTTTTGCCAGAGTGACCTTGGGCAAACCATACCACCTCTTAAGGCTTCAGATTCTTTATTCATAAAATGAGAAGTTGGATGAGATAGTTACAGCTTTCAGAAATAATCAGAAATACTCTGTTCTAGTTAGACCACGTCTTGAGTATTATGTTTAGATCTAAATACCACATTTTATCTCGTTAATATGTTCAATTTATCTTTTGTCAATGTTTTTACAGCAGAGTAATTTCGCTTTTATTTAATTTTTCTTCTTTTTTTTCCATCTAGTGAGAATTCTTTTTCTCTTCCTTCCACTCTCTCTAAATGAATAAAAACAAAAGGAAAATAAAAAATAAAAGTCTCAGAACAAATGTGCATTTTGTTGTTGTTGTTCAAGAGCGTCTGACTCTTCAGGACCCCATTGGGGGTTTTCTGGAGCAGTTTGTCACTTCCTTCTCCAGCTCATTTGACAGATGAGGAAACTGAAGCAAACAGCGCTAAGTGACTTATCCAAGGTCACAGCTAGTAAGTGTCTAAAGCCAGATTTGAACTCGCAAAGATGAGTCTTCCTGATTTCTGGCCCAGCACTCTATTCACTGTGCCACCTAGCGGCCCTGACAAATATGCACAGTCAGCTAAAAGCTACACACACACACACACACACACACACACACACACACACACACACACACACACACACATACACACGTATATGTATATATGTATGTATATGTATATATGTATATATATGTATATACATATTTTATATATATATGTATATATACATATATAAAAGAAATAGATATAAAATAGAGATTAATTAAAAGAAAATAGCCCCATAATAAATGTGCATAGTCAGGAAAATTACACATTTTCCATGTCCTGAAATGCATCTGATTCTAAATCAATTAATCAATCAACATTTATGAGGGGTCTTCTATATGCCAGGCAATGGGTTAAATGCAGAAATATCTCATTCTTCCTAAGTTCATTATTTCTGTAGCAGGAGTCGGATAGCATGCTGCATTCAGTCCTCTGGAATACTGCTTTGCCATTGCATGAATCAGAGTTCTAAAGTCTTTCACACTTAAAAAAAAATTAATGTTATCAGTGTTTAAATCATTCTTCTAGTTCTGTTCACTTCACTTTGCATCGGTTCATAGTGGTCTACTCAGTTTCCTCTGAAACTGTTTTGTTATTTCCTAGGGCACAATAATATTCCATTCTTTTACTTAATTTGTTGAGTTATTCTACAATAGATGATGATTCCGTTGATCAAGTTTTTGCTACTACAAAAAGAAACGCAAACATTTTTGTAAAGATAGATCCTTTTCCTCATTCTTTGATCTTTTTGAAGCATATGCCTAGTAATGGTATCACTGGGTCAAAAGGCATGAAGTCTAGTGACTTTGGGAGCATAGCTCCAAATCTGTACTACAGTCATTTTAAAATCCCAACCACCGTCAACTTCAACTCAAGTCTTCTCCACTCAGCAAGCATTTATTAATCACCTACTATATACCAAACACTACATCGAAGAGTGCTATGTTTCTGAATTTTCAGACTTTGCCACCATGACTCAGTAGCCTTCTCACCATGGCTGTCATGCCAGCCCTCTTCTCCCATTGTGAGTTACTTCCAGGGACTCCATGCCCATCCTGACTGTGCTTCTGACTCTCTGGACTATGGAGACTCTATGCCCAAAATTTTTTTAGCTCCCCTTTATGTGTTGTCTTCCTCCATCAGAATGTGAACTCCTTGAGGGCAGAAACTGTGTCTCTTTTTGGTGATGTTCGCATCCCCACTGACCCTACTATGTGTTTGGCACATAGTAGTTGTGTTTGTCTTTTGTTTTTGAGAATTTCTTCTTATAACAATGGGTTATAATTGGGCAGATAGTAAAGTCCCTGCCACTAAGATTCTCTGATATTTGAAATTCCTCCTGGGTTTAACTGTTTTAGTCTATGATACTCTCTAGATAATCCTTCTTTATAATCACTGCCCTTTACAATCTATAGGATCCACTTTCCTGTTCTTTGTGTTGGTCCTCCCTTCCATCACCAGGACCTAGTATGAGTGCTCTGTCTGTCTGTCTGTCTCTGTCTTTCTCTGTCTCTGTCTCTGTCTCTCTCTTTCTTTTTCTCTCTCATTTCCCTGTAGACTAGGGGTCTTTTTTCCCTCTAGGTCTGAAATATCATAGACTGCATTCACGTTCAAACTATTAGAGTGATGAATTGAGGGGTGCTGCTTAGCTAGATCCTTTAAAATCTCTGAGTAGACTTTTTTTCCCCCCAGGATCTTCGTTTGAGTGAATCCATTTCCTTCAACTGTATTCTTTCTATTTTTCTTATTTCTCACCATGCCTTTCTCTTAACATTTTCTTAGAAGGCTGTTCCTCTGAATTAGCTCACCTGTTGTTCCCGTGAGCCTTTCTCCCTAAGACTTGAGTCTCACCAAAAAGTTGAGTTCCACAGGTAGAATTCTGACACTCCCATAACCTCAGTACAGGCCTTCATCACCTCATGTTTGCACACTTGGACTTTTATACCAGCTTGCCAATGGGTCTGCCTGCCACAAGCATCTTCCTATTCTAAGTCACCATTCAACTCCATTCAGTTGCTAAAGTGATTTTCCTAAAACACAAGCCTATCATATCACCTCCCTATTCGGTAAACTCCAGTGACTCCCTATTACAAGATCAAATATAAAATCCTCTGTTTGGCATTCAAAGCCCTGCATAACCTAGACCCTTACCACCTTTCCAATCCTCTTACACTTTACTCCCCAACCCTGTACTCTTCAATCCAGTGACATTGGCCTCCTGGATCTTTACAAAAAAGACATTCATCCTTTTGACTCTGGGCATTCTCTTTGGCTATCCCACATGACAGGAATATTCTCCCACTTCAGTTCTGACTACCAACCTCCCTGGTTTCCTTTAAGCTCTAAATAAACCCATTTTATGCAGGAAACCTTCCCAACCCTCCTTAATTCTAATGCCTCCCCTCTCTTAATTATTTCCTTATTATGTATTTTAAATGTTTAAATCAAATATTAAATGTAAATATCAAATTAAGTATTTAAAATATTGTTATTATTCTATTTCCTTATATTCTTATTATAGTTTGTACTTATTTGTTTGCTTGTAGTCTTGCCCATTAGATTGCCTGCTTCTTGAGGGCAGGGAAAGTCTTTTGCCTCTTTTTGTATCTGTAATGTTAGTGGAATCTGAAGATCTTCCATGTCCCTTTGTATTGGCAAGTAAGCAGGTACTTAGCACCTTGTTTCAAGTTAACACCTTGTTTAAGCTGTTTAATTAACACAGATGTATTTAACACCTTGGGAGGAAGTTGCTGATGTAACAGGAAGTGGCAGAATAGGGAGGAGCTAAGGCATATATAAGGAAAAGCCTCATCTGGGAATGGCAGAATTTCCTGGGGTAAGCATCTGGAGGTTGGAACTTCTGCTGAGACCTTTCCTTTGGGAATTTCTGCTGAGAACTTCCAAGAACCAGGCTGAGAAGCTACCTTTAGTGAGAGAGGAGGATCCCTGCTTGAGGGAGCTTGTTCTCTTGTGAAGGCTTGGAAATGTGAGTGTTTGTTGCATTAACCATGTGTATCAACTTTGTGGCTACTGTATGACTTTGGCTTTCTGGTCTTGGACTCAGTTTTCTTGTATATGAATAAAGGTTTTTGTTCTACCATCCATGTGGAGAGTCTGTTACATTTTGTGATTTACAACTATACCAGCATATTCATAACCACTGTAGGTGTTGTGAACATTGCATTATTGTTACAGTATCCTTAGTCCATAGCACAGTGTCTGGCACATAGCAGAGACTTAATAAATATTGATTGATTGATTGATTGATTGATTGGACTTAGAGCAGGGAAGATTTGGGTTCAAGCCTTACGTCTGACTATGTGGCTAGCTAAGTGAGCATGAGCAAGAAACAACCTTTATGGGCCTCAGATGACCCTAAGGCTATAAGTTAAAGACACTTTGCGGTCCATGTCCTTAGACATCCCTATTTAGGCATGACATTATTTATTATAACACAGAATTTATGAGTTAGAGCCAGTGCTATATTTAGTATATGTAATTTGATGCTCACATCCCCGTGAAGTAGGTACAATTATCCTTCCCATTTTTCAGAAGAGGAAACTAAGGTTGAAAGCCATAGGTGATTTGTCCATGGACCCCAAGAAGGTTTTGCCAGGGGCCTTAAGTATTTCTTGTGGCTGTAATAGTGAGCCTCCTTTCCCTTTCAGTCCTCCACAAGCCCACCTATTCCCTCAGCACTATTTTATCAGGCTGTGGGCTATGGGTCAGAGTGAAGGAAGGCAGAAGGACAGTCCTGGCAGTGTCCGGAGGTGTTAGTATTTATTTCAACTCCAGAACACTCCCTGAGGGGCCTCCATACCTCATGGAGCATGTTAGAAATCTGGCAGGATGCAAACATATGACAAAGATCTGGAGTGAGACTAGTTTTTTTTTTCATTTCTACAATTATTTATTATTTGTTAAGCACTGACAGCGGACTTCTCCCCTCACTCTGAAACAAACTTGCCCAAGCCAAATCCAGGCCTGGAATGTGCCTGGCCAGCTCATTTTAGGTCTGCCTTAGAAGGCTGAGAAGTCATCATGTGAGAGAGAGCCCTGTTCCAATGGAATTAAATATTGGAACAAGTCAAGTTCTTTTCTCACCAGGAACTGTCTCTAAACAGGGAGGAGCTCTCCCGAGTCCCATGTGTGCATGACAGACCAAAGGAGGAGTTGGGGATTTGAGAATGGGGAAGGAGGGGGCATGGCGTATGAACAGAGGGCTGGAAAACATATTGTTAGTGTCTGAGTGAAAGTTCTGTGAGGGAACCTTTCTTGGCCTTTTCTGCCTCAGTAAGAATAGTCTCCATTGCAGTGGAATTTATCCCCACCGGAGTTAACTCCTCAAATATTGTTTGTGCTCCAGATCACACGTAGAGGAATAAAGCAGGGGTGGCTAGGTGGCTCAGTGAATAAGGCACTGACCCTGGAGTCAGGAGGACTGGGGTTCAAATGTGGCCTCAGACGTTTGACACTTAGTAGCCATGTGACCCTTGGGCAAGTCTCTTAACCCCAATTGCCCTGCCTTCTTCCCTCTGAAAAGAAAGAGAAAAAAACAAAGGGTATCCAGGAGAAAGAAACCAAATGTTTAATGCTGTGCCATGCTTTTCAGATTTCCAAAGATGAAAAAATTAATGTGTAGAAAATAAGAGGAGGGGCGGCTAGGTGGTGCAGTGAATAGAGCACCACCACTGGAGTCAGGAGGACCTGAGTTCAAATGTGGCCTCAGACAGTTAACACAGAACTAGCCATGTTACCCTGGGCAAGTTATTTAACCCCAATTTCCCTATCTTCCCCTCTCCAAAAAGCAAAAAAAAGAAAAAAAAAAGGAGAATTTCTAGAAAAAGAATATTGCATTTTTTCATTAAAGAAAAAAATCTTTACTTGGACAGGAATACCAGCAGTGGCCCAAAGAGGGTTTTGAATTAATGTTCCTCTAAAAGTTGATTTTTGATTGAAGGAGCAACTGGCAAACATTTATTAATCACTTATTAAGTACCAGGCACTGGGGATATGACGACAATGAATGAAACAAACCATGCTCACAAGGCACTTAAATTATAAAGAAAAATAAAATAAAAAGTAATAAACATAATTTGATAAAATAATTAATAAATAATTGATAGAAAACCACCAAGTGAGAATCTAACACCCTTATCATACATGTTTAGTCAATTACTGCCCCGAAAAAAAAAAGAGGAAAGAGTTGGAGAGGGGAGTCTAGATAAATATGAGACGGAAAATGTAATAAAAGAAAATAGCTTTTAGGAATGCTATATAGAAGTGATTACTAAAGTAATCACCAAAGTAATTATTAAAAATAGGGGATCTCTTACATAGGCAATCTTATTAAGTGATGGGACAAACCTCACAATATCAACCTGATCCATTCTTTCTTTTTTAAAATTGATGCCTTTTCACTGTTTCTTACATCCTTGCTGTGCCTCATGGATACCTCTCTCTTCACTTCCCAGACAGTCATCTCATATGACAAAATAGTGTCTTTTGGAGAGGAAAAAAAAAGCCTCAACTGATCTATAAGTGGAAAAAGTCCAAAAATGTTTATAATGTGGAACACACGTGGTCTTCCACCTCCACGAAGGGCTCTGTCCTCTCATATCTCTTCATTTGAGTTCTGTTCGATTTTTATAATTTTGTTACATTTGCTCTTGATTTTTTGGTATGTCATTGTGCTTTTTATTTATGTCGCTGTTATTGTTGTGTACCTTGTCTTCTTGGCTCTTCTTGCTTTCCTCTGCTTCGGTTCATATAGAGTTCTTCATGCTTCTCTGTATTCACCACATTCATCATTTCTTACAGCACAGTAATATTCCATTGCATTCACTTACCACATTCATGTAGCCGTTTCTCAACCGGTGGGCAGCTAATTTGTTTCTGATTCTTCATTATCACAAAAAGTGCTGCTATAGATATTCTGGAGTATATGTGGTCTTTTTTCTGATCCACTCTTTCTGCAAATTCCATGTGCAAAGGTGGCAAACAATTGATTATCTCAGCCCTAGAGTTATTATAATGAAACTCATAAAAATTTGTCTAAAATAAGCTTCCTAAAGCTGAAGAAGGAATTCCCCCATAAGAGGCCTTTATCTTTCTCTCTAGCATTGAAAAGAGCTAATTATTATAAAAGGGTGTGACAATTTTTTCAAAATATATTCATTTACACTGAAATTTGTGGTACTACTGGAGGATATGGTGTAGTAGAAGAATACTATATATCTAGAGTCTAAACCTGGGTTCAAATCCTTTCTCTGCTATGGGCTTTGATAATATATATGAATTGCATTGCAAGGATTATTTTCTTTTTATGGCCTCCTTTTTCTCATTTATAAAAGTGAAAGCTGAGATTGGATTAGGTAAGTTTTAAGGTCTCTTCCAATTCTAAATTTTTTTCAAAAAATTAATTAATTAATTAATTTTAAATTTTTATTTATGTGGAACAAAATAAATAAAATTTATTTATAATGTGGGGCATTCAGTTCCACAATCCCTTGAGTTTCAAATTTTCTTCTCCTCCCTCTCTTCTCTCCTCCCTTTCCAAGGCAGCATGCAATTAAATATAGGTTCTACAAATATCTTCCCATTAAACATTAGTCAAGTTGTAAAGAAGAATTATAACCAATGGAGTGAACAATGAGAAAGTAGAAACAAAACTAAACAAAAGAAAGAGAGAGAGAGCAAGTAGTTTACTTCAATCTTCATTCAGACTCTAGTTCTTTCTCTGGATGTGGATATCTCTTTCCAGCATGAGTCTTTTGAAGTTGTCTCATAACCTTGCATTGCTGAGAGGAATCCAGTCTGTCAAAATTAGTCATCACACATGCGATGTGTCTGTACCACCTCCAAATTCTTGACCTGCTTCTTTCAGACTGCATTCTATCTCTGGAAGGTAAAACTGGAGCCTGAGTCTGGCATTTGGTTCTCATAATCTCCACTTGCCAATGCCACCTTTATAATGAGAGTTCTGACAGTGGCCCATTCACTGACTTCAGGTCAAATTTGTGAGCTGCTTTTCAACCAGTGTATTGTATTTCCCCCACTCAGTGCTAATTTTCCCCATTCCTGTGCAAAATCAAGTTCTTATTACTACTTATAATGAAGATTTGGGCTCCTAGAGACTTTATCTTCCTGTCAGCAAAATGGCCAACTAAAAAGCAGAAAACTTAGTTAAAATGGTGAACTGGTGTTAACTGAATTAAAAGATTTAAAGGGAAAGGGGTTATTACAAGTTATCTAGTCTAAGTACATCATTATAAAGGGGGAAACTGACAGAAAGGTTAAGTGATTTGTCTAATATCATAACAGTATAAGTATAAAAGAACACAGCTATTTTATAAGGATTTTATTTTATAAAGGATTCAAGAGGGAGTCAATTCCATGCCCTCCGACTCCAAATCCAGTGCTCCATTTTTATTGTTGTTGTTGCTGTTGTTTTTCTTTTTGGAGGGAGAAAGGTAGGCCAATTGGGGTTAAGTGGCTTGCCCAAGGTCACAGGCTAGTTTTGTGTTACGTGTCTAAGGCTGGATTTGAACTCAGGTCCTATTGACTCCATGGACTGTGCTCTATTCACTGCACCACCTAGCCAAACTGCAGTGCTCCATTCTTTATCTCCTCATTGTTCTGATATGTTTGACATCAGTTTTCACAAAGGTAGTGTTGAAAGGATGATATTGAGAATGGACCAAAAGGAATATTTATGTTTCTCTCCTTCCTTTTCCCCTTTGGTTCTAAAAGAGTACAAACAACAATAACAAACTCCGAATGCTACAACAACAACAACTGTAAAAAAACAACTGTCCATAGAGTAGGGAGATGATGGACCGCAAACGTTTTGATGTGTCCTCTCTCATTCTGTTCATTCTAGCGCTGTTTAAGCCCTCCTCCCTCTGCTGCAGCTTTCAAACACAGTGAGCCTGGAAGGTTGCCACAATATTAAGTAGCTTCATCCATGTGAAGCTGTGAAAATGCCATCTTGCTTCTGCCCTCAATTGCCTTGTCCTCATGGGTGTGATCCCTCTGTCTAATGGAGCATCAAGTCTCTCAGCTTGCATAAAATCTCAAAAAGGCAGTCAAAAACAGCAAATTACTGCATTCATATTAGAACTTCTAACTGATATCATCCTTAATGCCCTCCTCCTTCACTCTATTCTAGAGTAAAGAGTTGGCTCTTCTCTTCAAGGTCAAACACACTATTGCACTTGAGCCTATCTTCTATCTCTGCCAAATTTTCCCCACAATACTCATTCTACCCTCATCTTCAATCTTCCCCTATCCACTGCTTCATTCCCTGCTCCCTATAAACATGTCTAGAATTTCTTCAACTAAAAAAACCTCATGATTTCTTGCTATCCTTCAAACTATCCTTCTATATCTCTTCTTTCTATCGCTGGCAAATTCTTAAGGAAAAGAAAAAACTGTCTACAATTATTTCCTCCATTTCTCTCTTCTAAATCATCTACAATCTGACTTCTGACTCAACATTCAACTAAAATTGTGGTTTTCTTATTTGTCATATTTAACTACCTTTTCTCATCCAAATCTCACCCCCTTGTTGTTGTTTGTTTCTTCTTTGTTCTCATTAGGACATCAGAAAGATGATGCCATTACTTCCAAGTAAATTGAATTTAGGTGAGGGAGGTCTGTGCAAAGTCATCCATATCACTTTCTCCTCTGGAGCTATCTGGGTCCAATGGCAAGATGTAGATCAGGACAACTGGAAATGACCCCCAAATCTCACCCTTACCTGTGGCTACAATCCAAAACTCTGTCCTGGGATCTCTTCACTTCTTTCTTGTCTCTCTGTTGAATTTGTCAGCTCCTATTGATTTAATTAAGCCCCTATCTCTATACTGATGATTCTCAAATCTACCTATCCTACCCAAAAATGTGTGCAGACCTTTAATATTGCATCTCCAACTGCATTTCAGACATCTTGAGCCAGATGTTTAGTGTATATGTTAAACTCAACATGTCCAAAGTAGATTCTGGATTCCTCACCATCTCTCACTCTCCATTTCCAATTGGTTGCCAAAACCTGTCCATTTCACCTTTGCAATATTTTTCAAATACAGCATCTTCCCTCCTCTGACATTGCCAGTACTTTGTTGCGGACCCTCATTACTTTGTACTATTATTGCTGTATAGCCAGTACTTTGTTGCACGCTCTCATTACTTTGTACTATTATTGCTGTATAGCCAGTACTTTGTTGCACGCTCTCATTACTTTGTACTATTATTGCTGTATAGCCTGTTGGTGGGTTGGTCTGTCCCAAGTCTCTCCCCACTCCAATTCATCCTCCATTCTATCACTAAAGTGATTTTCCTAAAGCACAGAACCCATCATGCCACCCCTCTACTCAATAAACTCCAGTGGCTTCCTATTGTTTCCAGAATCATATATAAAATGTTCTATTTGGCATCCAAAGCTTTTCATCACTTAGCCTCCTCCTACTTTTTCAGTCTTCTTACAATGTACTCTCAGACATGTACCCCTAGATAATCACACTGGCTCCCTTTTCGTGAAGAAACAAAAACCAACCAAACAAAAATAACCAGCCCTCTCCATCTCTTGGCTATCCCCCATGCCTGGGATGCTCTCCCTCCCCCACTCTGACTACTGACCTGGCTGGCTTCCTTTAGGTCCCCTCTGAAATCACAACTTCTACAGGAAGCCTTCCCCAAGCCCTATTAATTCCAGTTTCTGCCTTCCGTTAATTACTTCCTATTGATCCTCTATATAACTTGCTTTGGATGTATGTGTTTGCATATTGTCTCCTACATCAAATTATAAGCTCCTTGAGGGCAGGCAGTCTTTTGCCTTTTCTTGTATTCCCCTGTACTTAGCACAGCGCCTGGCACATAGTAGATACTTAAAAAATGTGTATTGATTGGTTGATTGACAAACTCATTAAGTCCCATGGGTTATATTACCTTTTTTAAGCTGATGATTCCCATATCTGTATATACTGTTCTTTCTTTACTGCCAGGCTTTCATCACCAGTTGCCTATTGGATATTTTGGACTAGATGTAAGTTAGGAATCTCAAGCTTACATTTCTAAAACAGAACTTTTATCTTTCCCTAAATCCACCTTTCTTCCAAACTTCCCTATTTCTATCAAAGGATATGCTATCCTAGTGGCCTAGACTTGCAACCTCAGACTCATCCTTGATTTCTCATTTTTCCTCATCTTTCCATAAACTATCATCTAATCTATTTTTTAAAAATTCTACCTCAATGACATTTCCTGATACCATCTCTTTTTCCCACTCACAGATCTACCATCCTAGTTCAAATTCTTATCACCTTTTACCTATTATCACAAACCTTGCTTCAGTTCTTTCCTCTATGCTCTCCATTCATCTGCCACGTATTTATTCTTAAAACATGTCTGACCCTATCACTCCCCTGCTCAGTAAAACCCATAGCTCCCTATTCCCTCTAGAATCTCTGTTTAGAATTTAAAGCATTTGATGACCTACTCTTAGCTGACTTTTGTATCCTAATTTGTCAGCCAGTCAATATGGCATTTGTTAGGCCAGGGTCTGGGCTAAGCACTGTATATTGGAAGAAAAAAAAAGGGGGGTGAAAACAAGTCCTTACCCTCAGGAATAAATTATTCTCCTTCAGACACTTTTCTTTCCAGACAAATTGGCCTTTTGTTTCTTATATCTCCCATTTCTAAGTCTTTGCACAAGTCATCTCTCAAGCCTGGAATGTACCTCTTCACTTCTGCTTCTGAGAATTGCTAGTTTGCTTCAAAGTTCAGCTCAAGTGGTCTTGAGAGACATATGGTCTCTCTCTTGATCCCCACAACTGCTAGTCTCTGTCTCTGTCTCTCTCTGTCTCTGTATCTGTGTCTGTGTCTGTCTGTGTCTCTCTCTCTCTCTCTCCCCCCTCCCATTTTATTTTGGAGGCATCAAAATGTAGGATTTCATTGGAAGAGGAAGCTTCAAATATACAGAATGAACATGAATGCGAATACATTTCACGACCAAGAGTGTGCTAGAGTCAGTTTGTACCAGGCGTGAGAGTTGATTGTTAAATTTTCATTGTGAACATTTACATGAAGAAATCAGCAAAGGGCTAAAGATAAAGGTTTGATTTATTGTTTTTTTGATAGTCTAGGTTTAAGAAAGTGATAGAGAAAAATGTTAATAATGCAGATTAAACTTCAAAGTGTTCTGTGCATACATTTGTGTGGTGTTTGTTTTTTCCTGGTGAGTCCGTTGTTAAATAATTATCAGTACACAGTTTTTCACAGCATTCGTGAAGAAACCATTTCTTTCTCTCTTGCTGCAGATCTAAACCTTTCTGCTACTTATCATCTTAGAAAATTGCTTGGGGAACTGAGAGGTTAAGTGAATTGCCAACATTTACATAGTCAATAAATCTCAGAGTCAGGACTTGAACCCAGAACTTTTCTACTATAAAACCATCTCTCTTATCCACTACTCCATGTACTCTTACATCCTAAATTACACTGTATTTACTTTGTATACCCTTACATATATCCTTGTCATATCTGTTGTCTCATCTAAAGAATTTAAGCTTGCTGAGAGCAGGGCCCGCTTTTGCCTTTATCTTTGAATCTCCAGCCCTGGAATAACGCCTGGCACATAAGAAGCATTTAATGAATGCTAGTGGATTGATTGAATTTTTTGGTTCACAAGCTATGTGGTAATTACCATATGTGCATATAATTTATAAAATTAACATATTCAATTATATTCAAATATTCAATTATATTCAAATAGGAAAATTATATTAATGTTGCACTTTATTACACAAAAATGGGAAAGACAGAGAAACAGGGGATCTGATTCAATTTTGTTGAGCAAATTTACCATGAAATGTAAATGTGACCTACTTTAAGGAAACTTCATTTCTATTGTATATTCAAACGATTATTCTTCGTCTTAGTTTACTTTTCGTATTTCCTTGAGGTGAATACACCTTCCTCTTATTTGATTTAAAAAAATTAATAGGTATATCAGTGTCTGACCTACTTTACTGTGTTTATTTTTGCTTATAGGAATGTGAAGCAATTGCAAAGGCACTGGGAGAAACAGACCCAGAAAGTTGCTGTGGTTCATAAAATGACAGTATTTGGGCAGAAAAACACCTTGAACTTTACCTATGGAAAACCACAAATCTCCAGTTTGGAAAGGCATTCAAAGTAAAGTTTGAAACGTGCATATACCTAAAACATATTCAGTCCATAATTTTTCTTCCAGCAATTAGACTTATATTCTTGGAAAACTGAACTACAACTATCATAAAAATAAAAGCTGTAGCATACCAATGGACAGCTATGACTGTATCAGGGGAATGTTGCAAATTTCATATATGTACATATGTATGTATGTGTATGCATATATGTATACATATAAATACATATACACATGTACATACACATATATGTGCATGTGATGTGTACATTGCATAAGCATATATACATATATGTATATAGTGTGTGCATATTTGTATATATAAATACATATACACCTGCACATATACACACATACACACACATGTGCCTGTGGCATGTGTACATGTGCATATGCATAAGCATGCATATGTGCATATAGTATGTATATGCGTGTGCATATATTTCTATCTATATCTATATCCAGATAGATAGATACAAATTTAGCAAGGGAAGAAAGAAGTCTTTATGAGGAATTAGCTACCACTCGTACTGTCATGTCCAAAAAAGGTAACAAATGTTTGTTGATTAATGTATTAGGTTTCCATTATGTGTCAGGTGTTGTGCTAAGCAAAGGAGATACACATACAAGAGTGGCACATTCCCTGCTCTTGAGGCAATCACAGTCTGCCGCATGGACAGAGTATTTTGCCTATAAGAAAAGGCAGAATATATACAACAGCAGTCCATCAGAGAAGAGGCACTAACAATGGGAGGAATCTGGAAAGGTGTCTTGAAGGAGGTGGCATTTGAGCTGAGCCCTGAAGGGAACAGGGGGTTCTAAGAAGTGGCATTGGGAAGGATAATCATTCTAGGAATGAGGGATGACTCCTACAAAGGTATAAAGGCAGATGACTGGATGTTCTATAGGAGGAACAGGAAATAGGCAAGTAGAGTATACAAGGAGTAGGAATATGTAACCAGGTTGGAAGTTGGACAGATCCCTGGGAATACTGGTAGAAATAGAGGTTTCTGGGAGGCAACTTTTTTCTTCACCTCTTCCAAATACACATCCAATAATACAAGAGCCCCCAAACTCAGAAGACTCGCTTATGACAAGAAGATAAACGTAAGAAACTTTCAGAAGTTCAGTTTTTTTGCAGAAAAATATAGTAAAAAGCTGACTCACCAGCCCCATCACCCTGGGCATTCTTTCCTCTCCAACTCATCTCACATGTCCTGTTGGCTATATCAACCTTGTTCCAGAAACTCTACAATGAAGATTATGCTGGAGTCAGCTTGAAAAGTCCTGAGATCTGGTTGTTAAAATTTCAACATGAGCATTTAACCTGTGAAAATCTGCAAATACTACACATCAGGGCTTGGTTTATTGTTTTGTTATTGTCTAGACTTTAGAAAATGATGGGGAAAATGTTAATAATGGAGATTAAATTTAAATGTATGTTTTGAGCACTTTTTTTAGAGAGCCAGTTGTTAAACATGTACCAGCAGATCCTTGCCTATAGACCTTAGGATTATTACAGTTTTAGGCACCTGACTTTTTTGATTAGTCCTTTTGTAGTGTGGGATGGGAGAGCCCACACTAAAGGCAAGGGGAACCCTATCATCACTGGGTTTTCCTATGGCTTCCAATAACCCATCAAGCCACTACAATTTTAAGCACAAGGGTTTGGCATAAACCTTGTGCCAATATTTCAAGACAAACGCGCTATAAAAAGGGAGGGGAGGTTCATGAATCATGCCAACCCAGGGATCAAAGAGGTAAACCGGGAAAGACTATGGAGGAGCATGGATCCTGGAGGCAAGGAAGAAGGAAAGAAAGATGAGAAATGAAACAATGATTGATACAATATATGAGGAAACAGGTAGATGCTATTAGGAAAGAGAGAAGTAAAGAAGAGGCCTCCTTAGCAGTGTTAAGAGGAACATTCCTCTAGGCCCTTCATGTCAGGAGCACTTGGAGCTAGCTTAGGAACTGAAGAATGCCAGTTTCAGGAAGGCTGATGGAACATGGAGGAGTGGGGCTAATATAAGTGAAAAACAGGCCCTACTACAGTGGCCACATGGAGTTTCCCTGCAGCAATGCCCCAGATGGCATGTTTACCCTCTTATGGGAAATAGACCTGATCCAAAAATTTGGTCAAGACTAAGGGCTGGAAGAGGGACTCAAAATAATGCTAGACTTTCTAGAAGAAAAAGAAACCTGGGTAAACAAAAAAAAAGTCATACCCCAATAACTCACTGCATTTAAAATGTGTAGAAATTCACAGTGTGAAAATAAGTAAGTGGGAAAAACTCTCATGTTTTAGGAGATTCCCCCCAAAAATATGGATGATGACCAAGAAGGATCAATAAGACAAATAGAGAAAAATAAAAGAGTGAAGTTGTGGAAACTCCACAACAGAGAGATCATTAATGACCTTGGAGAGCACATTTTCAATCATTTATTAGAGAGGGAAGCCATGTTGTATGTAAGGAGTTGAGAAGTGAATTAGAAGAAGAAATAAAAGGAAAGCAGGGTATAGACAGCTTCATTTTTCTAGAAATATGACTGTGAAAGGACAGAAAAATGTACGAAGACAGGTTGAATCTATGGAATTATACAGTCAAGTAAAAATAATTTTCAGGTCAGAGTTAAGAAGAGTTGGTTGTGTTTGTAAGAGATAGAGGAGCCACTGAATAAGGTAAAGATTGAAAATTAGGGAAACAGAGGGAATTATCTAAGAAGCAAGCTCCTGCAAAAAAAGGAGGAAATGTGAATAAAAGTACAAGTAGAGGAGTTGTTCATAGCAAGTAAAAGGGTGACCATAACCTCTAAGACAAGAACTGAATAGGAAAGAATGGAGGATGATTTTGAGTGAATTCAAGTTAGATAATTATGGAAAAGAGGGAGTTTGTGATTCACAGGCTCAATACTTTTAGTGAAGAATGAGACTGGGCTCTTTTGTTGAGAAGATTAGGGGACAGAATGGTATAGGTGCTTCCTGGAGAAGTTTAAAGGACACCCCAAGAATAATGGGATAGAGTCAGAGAAGAATAAAGTAATTGGCACACAGTAGTGTGGTAGAGAGAGGGAAAGAGCAATGGAAAGACAAATGGTGAGTGTAAGTATGTTACCAACATTGGTATTTACTAGAAAAATGATTTTAAAAAACCAAAAAACTGATTAAGGCTATGTATGACCAGAAAAGGGGCAGTTAGGTGGCACAATAGGCAGGGTGCCAGGCCTAGAGTAGGGAAGACTTATCTTTCCGAGTTTAAATCCAGTCTCAGACACTTACTATCTGTGGGACCCTGGTCAACTTATACCTGTCTGCCTCAGTATCTTCATCTGTAAAATGAACTGGAGAAGGAGATGGTAAACCAGTATCTTTGCCAAGAAAACCCCAACAGGGTCACAAAGAGTCAGATACATCTGAAACAACTTAACAACAGCAGTGAATGACCAGGAAAGGAAATGGAAAAAAAGCAAGAGTGTTCAGATGGATAGCTCAACCCCACACCTCACTGGTATTAAAAGAATAAAATAAAGGCCTTCAGTGTATTGGCTAGATCTTCTATAGAGGATTTATGAGGAAATATAGACAAGAATTACATAGGATAAAGGTCCAAAAGACTTTTGACATAGGTTGGTAGAGGGAGCACTCAAATCAGTGACATTATAGATACATCAGAGAAATTAGTGGCCATCTTGAATATTAAAAGATTTTAAAGGCAAAAATAATTCGACTAATTCAATTGCATATGTTACCCTAGCAACAACAACAAAACCAATTTTTTTAAATATCATTTTTTCCACATAGAATTAATTCAGGAATAAAACTTAGAGGCACCAGCTCTCCAACCTTATTAAAGACAAAACAGGAAAACTTATTCTTGCCTTGTTCTAGATTAGAGGATTGAGGATATTTCCATTAACATGTTATTAGCTGTCTTAAATGGCTGAGACCAAGTTAGTAAGGAATAACATTTACAAAGAAGTGTCATCCACTCAGTAATGTATAGGTGACTCACCTGAGACAGAAGTTAATTACTATCATTAGTAGTAATAATTATTCCACCATCTTTATTTTGAGGAGCTGGCAGTGCTTTATAATTCTCTCAATACTCACCTGTCAGAGGTAGTTAGGTAAAAATGTTTTCCCCCAGGGAAAAAGTGTTTCAGAGACTTGCCCAAAGGTCACAAAGTTACTTAGGGGGAGTTTATGACTTCTCCTTAAGAACTTGTATTAGCTCGGAATGTTGAAGGCATTAGACTGTTGTTATTTGTCCTTCAGTTTCAAAGGGGACCAATGACATCACAGGTGGTGTTGACTTGAGTGTGAATTGGATTTAAGTGAGGCAGAGTGATACAAAGTCATCAGCCTCACTCTCTCCCCCTGAATCCTCAAAGTCCAATGGCAGGACAAAAGTCAGGTTGATTGGCAATGGTCTAGGATGCAGTGGATGATCTTGGCATCTTCGATCTCTAATTAAGTTCTAAGTGTTCCATAGCACCTGCTTCCATCACCTTCACAGCTATTGGAACGAACTATTTTCCTTCATCCATTCCACTAGGGAGAGTCTTCACATGCTTGAGGTGAACATCTCCCTGACTCACTAACAGATTTATGGCCTACTGATTATTTTGAGCCTGGCTTAGTCTATCTGCCAAGACAGTTTACTGGGGTGTGGCCACTGCACATGCTACAGCTTCTTAGGGCCACAATAGAGATTTGGGTGAATTAGGTGGACCCTGAAGGTAGATGGGCAGCCTTGAAAAGGGCTTGCAAAGTCCTCTCACCAGAAGTGTTATCCTTTCTGAACACCTGAAAACCAGAGTAATGGTATGACTTAAACATACTGGACCTATCCAAAATACATTTTCTATTCCAAGAAGAGAAGAACTTACCAGGATATTCATCTGATATAAGGGTTCTTCACCACAGCTGACATATGGCATCATGAATGGACTAGTAGGTTGAATTGTTGTAGTTAGAAGTAAAAACCCAGAGATCTGCTGCTACCATTCAAAACCCACAGGCAGCATCCTGATTTGAGTAGGAGTTGATTTCCAGTCTATAAAAGACCTTGGCCTGAATTAAAGTGTTACCAGCCAATTCTGTCAGTACTTAACATTGTTAGTCATTAGGCAGTTGTGTGAGCTGAGTGATGTCTGCAGTTGTTCCAAATTCTAGAGCACTTGCCCCACATACTGCCATCCGACAGCCTTCACATCTGATGCTCTGCTCTGCCATCCAACTAAACATTCTTATCTGGCAGCATGCCATTCATTGATTCATTCAATCCTGGCCTTAGATCTCATAGGCCATACTATCAGCAAAATGAGAGTTTCATTTCCTAAGTTGAAAATCTCAGCAGACGTTGTCCCTGGTTAATTTCACAAGTTTACCTTCTTTCTCATCGTGTCATATGTCAGTCACCTTGATCAAGGTCAGAGCCATATTAGACTTGGTCTACAAAGGCCTGCTGCTCTGTTCCATCTTGCTTAGATCTCATTGTAAAGGTTAGTCCATACATGAGTCGTCTCTTTGACAGCTATCCTCAGAACTGCTTAGGGAGAAGACGTGTTCAATGTCAGTGAGCTAAGCCAAGCCAACTATTTTCAGAGAAGTGAATTCTGGGGATTTGGGGAGGAAAAGAGAGAGAAGAGGGAGTTTTCATGACAATTAGGTGGCTATGCAATCATAGGTTCCTAGAATATAGAGTCAGAAAGGACCTTATAACTCATCTGGTCAAATCTCATCTTGCAATGGAGAAGACTGATGACCACAGAAGTGAAATATCTTGACGACATCACAAAAATAATAGGGAACACAGACAGTATCTGTCCAGAGATTTTTCCAGTTCTATCACATTACAAAAATATACTGTATGTTTTGTTCAAAGGTTCTTCCCCAGGCTGCATAATAATAATAATAATAGTAGCACAAAAACATCTTAAACTTAACATGTGCAAAACAGAATTCATTATTTTTCCTCCTAAACCACCCTTCTCTACCTTTCCTATTACTATAGAGGGCAACACCATCCTTGCAGTGCTCCAGGCTGAGAATCTAGGAGTCAGCCTAGATTCATCACTATCTCTCACCGTCCATATCTAACTTTTGCTAAGACCTGTTAATTTCACCTTTGCAACACCTCCCAAATACATTCCCTTTTCTCCTCTGACGCTGCCACCACTCTGACACAAGTCCTGTAGTTATAGCCTGTTGGTGGGGCTGCCTGCCTCAAGTCTCTCCTCACTACAATCCATTTTCTATTCAGCCAATAAAGTGATTCTCCTGAAGTTCAGGTCACCTCCTTACTCAGAAAACTCTAGTGATTCCCTATTGCCTCCAGGACCAAATACAAAATGCTCTGTTTGACATTCAAAGTCCTTTATTATCTAACACCATCCTACCTTTCTAGCCTTCTTATGTCTTACTCCTTGACATGCATTCTTTGATTTAGTAGCACTGGCCCCCCAGATGTTCCATGAACAAGACACTACATACCTTGTCTTGAGGCACTTTCTTTAGCTATTCACAATTCCTGGAATGGTCTCTTTCATCTTCTCTGATTACTGACCTTCCTAGCTTCCTTTAAGTCCTAACTAAAGTCCCGCCTCCTATAGGAAGGCTTCCCTAACCCCTCTTAATTCTCGAGCCTTCTGTTACTTATTTCCCATTTATCCTGTGTATAACTTACTTTGAATATATTTGTTTGCATGTTTCCTCTTCCATCAGATTATAGCTCATGGAAAGTAACTGTCTTGTGTCTTTTTGTATCCCCAGTGCTTAGCACAGTGCCAGGCATATAGTAGACACTTAATAAATGTTTATTGATTGACATTTATTTAGCACCTAAAGTTTTACAAAGCATTTGCCCTCATTTTCCTAAAAATATCAATTTAGAACAAATTATTCTTAGATTTAGCACTCTGGCTTTCATCCTCTTGCTGTACCCTTAGTGTTTCCTCTGTTTGCTTGTTTGTTTTTTGTCAAATCACAGATTCCGAGCTGAAAGAGGCTCTAATCCAATCCCATTGTTTGACAGACAAGGAAATTGAGATCTAGGGAAGCTAAGTGATTTCTCCAAGGTCAGGCTTGCTAATGGAATCCAGAGTGAACCCTAAGAGTTTCATTTTCTCTACTTCCTAGTCACTCACTGGAAAAGTGCTAATAGGCCTTGCATTTATTGGCTCTTTCCGAGGGGACTATGTCCAACATTGCTTTAAGTGTAGCACTCAAACCTGGCTCCTAAAAATTCTTCCAGAACATTTCTTGCTATCCAGGGAAGAGCATAATGTGAGCATTGCTTCTCAGATGGCACAGTATAGGATTCAACTGCATTGTGGATTGAATGATAAAGATGTATATCACTCTAATCTGTGATTCTTCTTCATGCTTTAGTGAGGCAGAATGATATGGTGGCATACTATGTTGAACCATGAATCAACAGGGACTTGGGTCCAATTACCACTTTCTAGCTATGCCACTTAAACCAGCTGAATTTCTATTTACTTGAAAATGGATAATACCTATAGTACCTAGCTCTTGGAGCTCTTGTTTGAACCAGTGAGATAATGTATCTAAAGTGTTTTGAAAAACTTAAAACACTAAGTAAATGTTGGCTCCTTAACATCACCATCAATGGTCTCCTTTGGTTCGAGTCAATAATGCTATCCATAGAACATTTATAAAGCATCTACTATAAAGTAACCCTTGCCAAGAGGGATCCTACCTTCTAGGAAGATGACACTCTATAAAACTGGTGCCTAATTAAGAAGAGTATGAGATAATTTGAGGAGGAAGAGGACAGTAGCCCCTGGATGTGGGTCAGAGACAGCTTCACAGAAAAGCTGACATCTAAACCTTAGTTCCTTAAAGGAAGACAAGGATATTCCAAGAGGGTAAGGTGAGGTAAGTAAGCATTGGGAATGACTTGTGAGATGCTATAGAGGGGAAAGACATAAAGTTGAGTTTGGGGAGCAGCTGGTAGTCCAATTTAGCTTGAGTACATAGTGCAAAATCAAGAATAACACAAATAATGGTAAAAGTATGTTTCTAGACATATTGTAGTGGGTTTTAAATGACAGGGTGAGAATTTTGTATTTTATCCCAAAGCCGAAAAAAAGCCATTGAACATTTTTTATTAAGGGAAGAACATGATCCTTAGAGACCTGTGCCTCAGGGAGATTCTTTTGTCAGCTTTGTGGAAGATGAATTGGAGAGGGAAAAGACTGGAAGTTTAGGCTAGGCAAGAGGTGATGTGGTCCTTTTAAGGAATAAAGGTCATTTGAGTGGTAGAAGAGGATGGATGTAAAAGATTCTACAGAAGTAAAATCAATAAGACTTGAATAATGATTTAACATGGTAAGGAGGTAAGGAGAGAAAAGAGTCAAGGATGATTCCAAGATTATATTGACCTGATTTACTAGGTGTTACGGCAATGCCAAAAAGTAGAGAATTTGCCTGGAGGGATGGACGGGGAAGGAGAGGGGTAGAACTATCAGCTCTGTTTCAGACAAGTTGAATTTGAGATATTGATGCATTTTGCAGGAGATGGAAAATTAGCTTCTTCCTTTTCTAGTGAAAACAGGAACAGATTTTGCTATCCAAGATATAAAGGAAACTAATACAATTAAATAAGATCAAACTCATTCTCTAATGGATATGTAGTCAAAGGTTATGAACAAAGAGTTTTCAAAAGAAGATTTGTAGGCTCTTAAAAACCATCTGAAAGTATTCTTCAAAGCACTATAGAGAAATGCAGATCAAAACAATTCTGAGGTTTCATCTGACACCTCATAGCAAACTGGCAAAGATTACAAAAGATGGGAATTGTTAACACTTGAAGAATGGAGGAAAGACAAGAAAGCTATGGGCCTGTGAATTGGTCCAAAGATTGTGGAAAACAATTTAGAATTCTGCTAAAAAAGTCACTAAAATGTTCATTCCCTTTGACCCAGAGATATCATTGCTGGGAATATCCCTCAAGAAGGTCAAAGATAAAAAGGGCCCATATACAGAAAAATATTTATAGCAACATTTTTATAGTAGAAAAGAAATGTAAACAAAAAAAAAGCCATCAATTGGGAAAGAAGTAAACAAAGCGTCCCGCAGGAATAAAATAGAGTATTATATCACTATGCCTGGCTCCAAAGAAGAGACAGGAAAATGCATCTCTGTCTCTTCTCTGCAGAGGTGAGAGGCTGTGGGAGCAGAACGCCGTACAGAATGTTGGCCCTGGTTGGCGTGTTGCTTAGTTTTTTTGGAAATGTTTCCCTTTTTCTTTTGTTATTTGCTATAAAAGATGTATCTCTGAATGGGGGAAGAGGTTTTATATACGTGTGTGTGTGTGTGTGCGCGCGTATATATATACATATATATGTATATCTGTGTATGCATGGGTATATGTATGTGTGTATACATGGGTATATGTATGTATATACACATACATATACATACACACAAATACATATATTATATACACATGTGTGTATATGTGCATCTGTATATATATATATATATATATATATATATGAAACATATATTTATATAGAAGGAGACACACATACAGAGTTGTGCATCCAAATAAAGGTGAAATAAAAACAAAAGACATCAACAAATATTTAAATTTTAAAATAAAAAAGATAGCAACAAATTATGAATTAGATAAGTACTCATTTATCACATCTACTTGTCCTCTTTATATTTTTTCCTTTCCTCTCTTTTTTTTTTTTTTTGCTTATGCCTGGGAGCATACAACATGACCGAGTTCTAACGCAGAGTCCATTCCAGTGGAATAAAATTTCTCTTTGCTTTTCTATATGTCCCAGACCTTTGTGGGGCCTCATAGAATTGCCACAGTGGTAATTACTGTTGGATTACCTCAGTCTCTCCTCAATAATGTATTTAAATAAAGTGTTCCAAGACCAATAATTAGCTGGAATTTAAAAACAAAAACAGTTCATGGATCATCATTTACACCCAAATGCATCCTAACATATCCACACCCTGGTGCCTTGTACCCTGGATCTGCATGATGATTGCTGCTCAGAAAACACCTGGGAGATAGAAATTGAACGTACACTAAGTATTTTCTATGTGCCAGACACAATGAACATACAGAGTACTTGGCATGGTGGAAATGTTAGGAAACAAGTAAATAACTATCTTTGAACTGTTTGTGTGTATGTATTAATTTTGAATTCATTATTTTAAATTTAAAATATGAATTTATATAGACATGTGTTTGTACATATAAATTAAGTATAGGTATTACTTATATGTGTCTATATATGTCTATATATGTGTGTGTGTGTATATATATACATATGTATATATGTATGTATGCATGTATGCATGTATATATGTATATGGGGCAGCTAGGTAACACAGTGGATAGAGCACTGGGCTTGGAATCAAGAATCATCTTCATGAGTCTGAATCCAGCCTCAGACACTTACTAGCTGTGTGACTGTGGGCAAGTCACTTAACACTTTTTGCCTCAGTTAACTCACTGATAAAATAAGCTGGAGAAGGAAAGGGCAAACCACTGCTGTATCTTTGCCAAGAAAATCCCAAATACGGTCAAGAAGAGTCAGATGCAACCAAAATGACTAAACAACAAGGAAATATGTATATGCCTGTGTATATATACATATGTATATGTGTACTGTGTGTGCTTACACACACACACAGAGTTGCAAATATGGTAGAGTATAGTGATGGAGTACAGATTCACATACTTGAATTCATATGCTTTTCACAAAATCAAAAGAGCGTAAGTTTAGGACTGCAAATGACCTTTAAGATTATCCAGTACTATTTCAAATCCTTTATTTCTCAGATGAGGAACCTGAAATTGAAAGAAATTAACTGATGCAGGGTTACGTGGGTTCTAAATAGCAGTGCTTGGATTCAAAACCCAATTCTTTGGCTCTACATCTCACCCTTCTAATGAAGCATTTTCATTTTTACTTTTAATCACACAGGATTTCAAAGTACTCTAAACAACTGTCTGTTTCATCTACATATTCTCTCTAACTTTGGAGGGTGTTTTACTTTGTTCCACTCAGAAGTGCTCACCCCCTTTTTAAACAGTAGGAAAGAATCCATTTAGAGGGCAAAGGACATTTTGACAAGTAGAAATAAGGTAGAAAATAAATGTTTGTTGATTAACTTATATATAGGTCAAAATTGAATCAGAAGGAAGTTGGAGACTAGGATTACATTAGCTCCTCTAAAGGAAATGTTTGTGGCCTGCCCTTTGTACTCACTCAAAATTATAATTTATAATTTAGGGTTAGAGTGATGACCAGAAGGGGAAAATGAAATTCAATTCAAAAAATATTTATTAAGTGTCTTCTACCTGCCAGACACTCTATTAAAATACTGGGGATTCAAAGACAAACTTTTAAAAAAGTGATTCCTGTCCCCAAGGAGTTTCCATTCCATGTCAGAAGGTGAATATTAAGAGGATGCTCGCAGGCATTTGCCCAAATAAATATCCTCACACTCCTTAGCTCCCTTTCTTAAATCCCTTTTTAACCTAGAAGAAAAAGGAAAAGGGAAAAGTTAATTCTGAAATGACTTGGAAAAATGTATAGGTCATTTGAAAACTGATCTGAACTTTTGATACTAAATAACTGGGGAAGAAACAATTTCTGCTGGTTATTGAAGTATGGGGAAGAGCTAAGAAGTACACATCTAGAAACAGCAGAAACCTGGCAAATAAAAAAACCTGATTCTTTCAAGAGATAAATGCTATTTTCCTAGATTCTAAAATATTATGTAGACAGCTTTAAAAAGGCTCAGATTCAAAAGGCTATGTCCTTTTTTCAACAAATGAATAAAAAAAGCATTAATTTAGAGCTGGAGAATTCTTTAATATACATCTTGCCCAATCCCTTGATTTGACAGCTGAGACAATTCAAATCTAGAAGCTAAATGACTTGCCTAAGGTCACACTAGTATGTGATTGAAATGGGATTCGAATCCAGCTCTGCTAATCCTAGAACCATTTTTTCTTTCCACAGTGTCTTGGAATTTGTATCTCTTCCCCACTCCCCCCAATATTCTAGCCTCCAAAACTATACTAAATCACAAGTCATTCAAAATATTGTTACTTCTGCTTTCTGAATAACTTCTTTAACCCTAAGATCCATAACATTTGGGGACTTAGATGAAGTTAGGGATAAAGGACAGAGTGGAGTAGAATTCCAGGATCCACATGTGACTCTCCATTATCAGCCATTTATGAAAGAAGGCATTTTTATTCATTCCTATGTATCCAAAGCAGGAATACACACACACACACACACACACACACACACACATAAGTACACACATATGTGTGTGTCTTTATGTGTATGGGGAGAGAGAGACGAAGAGAGACAGAGAGAGACAGAGAGAGAGAGACAGACAGAGAGAAAGAAACAGAGAGAGAGCACAAGATCTCAACTCAACGAAGAGAAAGAGCCCACTCTTCTTCAATAGGATAATCCCCGAAGTTTCTAGGAAGGCCAATTGGAAATTAGATACATGTTGAATTGAAATCTTTTCTCACATGCCTTCCAAACTGTTCTCTCTCTCCACAGGTTTCTTCCTGAAGAAATTCTGCAACCATAAGTATCCTCTCTCAAAAAATAAAGGAAGAAAGTTGTCTCTCCTCTTTAAAGTTCCCTCAGTAAGTCTGCCTACCATATAAGCACACAGTTTTGAGTCATCAGTTTCTGTAACAGGGAATACAATTTTATGCAAAAGTTTCATGCTTTCAGCCCAGGTTACATTCAAATTGTACCACATCCTCCAAAAACACCTTTCTTTAATGCCTCCTCATGATCTTGTAAGCCTTGAATCTTGACAGCTATGATCATAGAACACAAGCTCTAATAAGTCTGAGCAAGAAAGAAAAGTTTTCATCATAGATTGTTGGCAGATTACATTAGTTTTCTGAGTTCAAGCCTATTGCTTAAATCTCACTGCCATCTAATTACAAAGTTATGAATTATTTGACTATAGTGACTGTAATGGGAATGGGAATTTGAAGATCTTCCCTGCCCTTAATACACTTAGGGGGGAATTTGAAGACCTTCCCTGCTTTGAAAATAAACTCTGCCCCCAATAGGCTGAATGTAATCACATGGAGCCTGTGATGGAGGGAATTTTCTGAAGGGTGGAACAGAGTCCACAGGAAGCTGGTCAGAGCTAGCAAGACAGTGGGGGGAGAGAGGAAGCCCATTAAGGAGATAAAGAGGCTTGTGAGTAAATATTGATCTTGTATTGGTTTGTGGGAAGGCTGAAGGATGCTGTGGCTCTCAGCGTTATTATGGCTTCTGAATATCTCTGGTACTATGATGGAATCGGCTTACTGGTTTGGGGACTGGGTTTTCTGATGTCTAAATAAATGCTTCAGTTTTATCCTCTATCTGGAGAGTTTGGTGTATTTTGTGATCAAACATCATGTGATACTTATAGTCACAATCTTTATCATGATCATGGGCGCTGTAAATATTGCATTGGTGCTACAATGACCCATGAAAAAATGGACTCACAGTTTTAGACCATTTATATACATTCACTTAAATGTCTTTTCATGAAGAAAGTAAGCACTTTGAGGGTAGAGATCTGTTTTTTCTTCTATCTTTGTATCTCTGTTGTTTGGTACAGTACCTGGTACATAGTAGATATATTGTAAATACTTATTGGTCAGTTGATTGATGGTATACAATTGTAGTGCCAATGCAATATTTACAGCACCCACAATCATGATAAAGACTATAAATATTCCAGCATGGTGCTTGATCACAAAATATAACAAACTCTCCATATAGAGTACAGAAACAAAACACTTATTTAGACACCAGAAAACCAAATCCCAAAACGAGTAAGCTGATTCAATCATAGTAGCAAAGAAATTAAAAAGCCACAATAATACAGAGAGCCACAGCATCCTTTAGCCTTCCCACAAACCAATATTAGATCAATATTTACTCATAAGCCTATTTGACTCCTTGCCTGAGCATCCTCTCCCTCAACTGTCTAGTCTAACTCTCATTCCCAGCTTCCTGTGGCTCTGCTCTACCCATCAGCAAACTCCTCCCACCACAGACTCCATGTGACTACATTCAGCCTACTGGGGGCAGAGTTTATCTTTAAAGCAGGGAAGGTCTTCAAATTCCCATTCCCATTACAACAATACGAAGTTTTTATCCAATAACAAATAAGTTGAGAAGCTACTGGAAGAATGAATGACTTATATATTTGTTAATGTTCAGTTTCAACCTTTTTTTCTTTGTTCCATATACATTAATAGCCATGATGTATACTGTTTCCTTGTTCTACTTATTTCACTTTGCTTCAGTTCATTTAAGTTTTCCCATGCTTCTCTGAATCCTTTTTTTTCTTTATTTTTTATTTGTTTTATTTGTTTTTTTTTAATTTTATTATAGTTTGCATCATTCATTTCCACAAGATTTTGAGTTACATATTTTCTCCCCGTCTTTCCCCCACCCACCGCCCCAAAACAGCCATCCCAGTGTGTCCCCCTCCCCCAGTCTATTCTCTCCTATGTCACTTTTTGCTAGGGCAGGATGGATCTCCCAACTGCAGTGCCTGTGTATCTCAAGTTCCAGTTGGATGTAGTCAATCATAATAATAATAGTAATAATTGCATAAAAAAAAATATATATATATATATATATATACACACACACACACACATTCATAACATTTGATTATGGAACT